>JAFEMH010001951.1:0-397672 GCA_022495995.1 Adenophora triphylla var. japonica | reverse complement strand
CTAGATTTACTTGGGTATATTTTTAAAAAGAAAAATCGAAACTTTTGAAAAGTTTAAGGTCTCTTACATGCTAAAAAATCCCAAAAAGCTTATGTTTTTACGCTCTTATCATGCGAATAAGGTCGATCATGGAACGGAGTTTGATAATTCATTGTTCTTTACTTTTTTGTGAATTAAAAGAAATTAAACATGAGTTTTACTCGCTCCTAAAACACCTAAACAAAATGGGAGTGGGCTGAGAAAGGAAAAATAGGACCTTACTTGAGATGGCACGCGTGTGATGTTGTTTTCAAAAAAAAAATTTCAAAGAGATTTTCAGGTGAGGCCTTAAACACGGCTTGTCTACGACGGCCAATAGAGTTTTTTCTAAGACTGGTACTAGAGAATGACACCTTATGAAATTTTGAATGGTAGGATACCAAAGGTTCATTATTTTCATACATTTGGGTGTGTGTGTTATGTTCTAAATGATCGGGATTACTTAGCTAAATTTGACTCTAAAAGTGATAAGGCTATATTTCTTGGGTATGCTCCCGGGACGGTCGAGCATATAGGGTTTATAACCTTAGGTTAAAAACCATTCGGGAATCAATTAACGTTGTTTTTGATGATTTAGCAAGTGTTACGGGTGATGGAGTACGGGAATCTCCATTAATATTCTTTGGAAGAAGCTGGAGAATCAAAATCAAGTAAGTGATACCCAGTCTTGTGGCCCAAGTGTTGCCTTGAAGGGATAGCATCTCTTGTATCACCCAAGACTGTCCGATGGCGAAAAGGAGGCAGTCGGATGATGATGCTCATGTGCATGAAGATTTGAGAAGGGATCCACCGGCTAGGATCGAAGAGATCATCCTTCATCTCAAATCATTGGAGAAGCAAGTGAAGGGGTACGAACAAGGAATAAAGGACACTTTAGTAACCGTGAAATGGCAAGGTATGTGTGCATGTCCACCATATACCACAAGGTAAAATATTCTGTTTTGTCTCTTCTTTAGAACCCAAAAATATTTACGAAGCTTTAAAAGATAATTTTTGGATACATGCCATGCAAGAGGAACTTGAACAATTTGCTCGTAATGAAGTTTGGTGTTTAGTACCACGTCCCATTAATACAAATGTAATCGATACAAAATGGATTTTCAAGAATAAATCGAGATGAGCAAGGAAATATTATAAGGAACAAAGCTGCGTCTCGTAGCTCAAGGTTACACCCAAATTGAAGGTGTTGACTTTGATGAGACCTTTGCTCCGTTGCTAGAATAGAATCCATAAGACTCCTCTTGGCTATAGCTTGTTTTCTAAAAATTACTTTGTTTCAAATGGATGTTAAAATTTGCCTTTTTAAATGGTTATTTAAAAGAAGAAGTTTTCGTTGAACAACCAAAAGGATTTGAAGATCCTCATCTACCAAACCATGTGTATAGACTTGATAAAGCCTTATATGGCTTGAAACAAGCTCCACGTGCATGGTATGATCGCTTAACCTCTTTCTTACTTGAATATGGTTTTTCAAGAGGTGATGCAGATAGGACCTTATTTATCTAAGGCAAGGCAAAGAAATAGTCATTGTTCAAATATATGTTGATGACATAGTCTATGGCTCTACTTCTCAAACATGTTTAAAAGATTATGTAGAGGCTATGACATTAACATTTGAAATGAGCATGATTGGTGAGTTAACATTCTTTCTAGGCTTGCAGGTGAAACAATCAAATGAAGGAATATTCATTTCACAAAGCAAGTATGCAAAGAGCCTAGTAAAAAGGTTTGGGTTGGAAGGAGCAAAAAGTTCAAAAATCCCTATGTGTTCTTCTCTCAAACTTGGTAAAGACCAAGTAGGTGAGGATGTTGATCCTACTCTATATCATTCTATGATAGGTAGCCTTCTCTATCTCACTTCTAGTCGTCCTGATATCGTGTTCAGCGTGTATGTTTGTGCACGTTATCAAGCCAATCCTAAAGTCTCTCACCTTAATTCTGTAAAAAAGATAATTAAATATGTCTCAGGAACAAGTGAATTAGGGATTTGGTTTAGTAAGGATACTAATACCAATTTGGTAGGCTTTAGTGACTCGGATTGGGTGGGGGATATGGATGATAGGAAGAGTACTAGTGGGGGGTGTTTTTACTTGGGTAACAATTTAGTTTCATGGTATAGTCGTAAACAAAATTGTGTCTCTCTTTCCACAGCTGAGTCTGAGTATGTTGCGGTGGTAGTTGTTGCTCACAACTTATTTGGCTAAAACATATGCTAGATGACTATGGTCTACGAGAGTAATTCTTTGACTATGTCTTGTGATAACTTTGGAGTGCTATCAACATTTCAAAAAACCCTGTTCAACATTCCCGTACTAAGCACATTGACATACATCATAATTTCCTTAGAGATATGGTAGATAAAGGCCTAATTAACATTGATCATATTGATACTAAGTATCAAGCGGTGATATCTTTGCAGGCCTTAGATCACGAGAGATTTTCTAGTTTGAAAAGATCTCTTGGTCTTTGTAATCTCTAAGTCTGTTTGTATGTGCTACCCCAGGTGATGTTACCACTCAGGGTAACACTTGTATATTAGTGTATTTTTTTCTCTTTATTTATTTATTTAAAAAAAGAAAAAAAAATGCATTATTATTTGTTTAATCTGGTTAGCTTAGTTCTAACCGTGGCACATGCTGACCTTTTTGTTATGGTAGGTTGATATTTAGGTTAGCACGTCTGATATCATTCCCCTTCATATGCTTAAAGTGACAAAGTCACTAATCTTTTCTTGTTGATAAATAAAAGGCAAAGGCATTTATCCATACTATTCTCTCGAGCTCGGGGCACGGTGTTCGCTGCAATGATGTACTCTTGCCAATGAGAATGTATGAGGTGAGTTATGCTGAGTATTAGGGACATGGAGTTTGCTACTACAGTGTACCCTACTTGAAAGGCATAAACTCACTTTATCTTTACACTTGAAATACAAACTCGAAGCACGGAGCTCGTTACTACGATGCTTTCTTGTTTAAAGAAGTGTATTGATACGTGATTAACAAGCAATGTACTTAAAAAGAATATAGGCTTATAATGCCTAAAGTGCATGAAAAATGCTCAGCTTGTTATGCCTCAAGTGTTTGAAGCGAAAAATATTTATCAAGGGGTTTTATATCATATGTGTTACCCTACGTGTTACCGTCATTGCCTTAACACATTAGTGTGTGTATATTAGTTTTTTATTTCTTATTTTCGAAATATTGTTGATTAATTTCTCAAAATCTGAAAGTCTTTTTAATTAAAGAGTTTACGATTTTGAAAACGTCTTCAACAAGTTTCCTGTATTTTTGGTAAACTTAGTAAGTAACTAACCCATATTTATTTTGATTTGTGCATATAATGTTTTGGGCCTAGTTACAAAGTATTTAGTTTACTTTTTTTTTCGTTTTTACGTTTTACATAAAAAAAAAAAAAATTCAACCGTGTTGTTTTATTCTTGGGGTTTTAAAAATTTTGTGTGGTTAGGGTTTATTGTTAATGAGTGGATAGGGATAAAGGTGAGCTTTTTTAGGGGTTAGATGGGATAGGGTAAGTTTAAAGTGTCAAATCAATTTAATTAGATGTTCCCCATCCATTTCTCTCTCTTTAATTCCTAATTTTTCTCTAACTCTCCTATTATCTCTCTCTAACCGTTACTCCCTCTACCTCTTTAAACCCCGTTCCAGCGTCTTCCTCTTTCTCAACCTAGGTCAAATTCCATCTCAAAAATTCCCAAAATTCTCCATGGCTTCTCCATCCAAAACCAATACCGAACATTCTCACACAGACCAAATGGACATATCACCTAGCATTGCTCCATCCGTGGCTTCTCGTGTGGCCATGGAAACTTCTCCAATGATCACTCCAAGCTCTTCTCCACCTACAATGGCGATTGTTCCAGCCACTGCCCCTGTTGCCTCGTTTGAACATGGAATCCCTAAGGTAACTCTCATTCCAGTAGGAGCCAAAGAGAAAGAGGAAAGCCCCAACTTCCAAGTTGTCTCCTCAAGTTGCAAAAAGGAGGTCTTCCAACCGCATTAGGTCAATCAGGTCCAAGGCAACTTCAAATACCACCTCTGATCCGGTTGAAGTCTCAGAAAGCTCTCTTGATGTGTCCTCACCCCATGTGAGTGACGAGAACTTTGATGCAAACAAGGAGAAGGAGCCTTCTGTGGACTCATTTGATGCTTGGGTAGATGGTGATGAAGAGGAGACCCTCTCTCGATTTTCGAGAAAAAGAAGGGCAAGGGAAAAGCAAGCTGTGAGTGCTGCGAAAGGTGCTAGCAAGAAGAAGATATCATCCGAGGTAACACTTGCCCCCTCCTCTGTTCATAAACATTCCTCTAGTGATAATTACGGTGATGAGGTTATTCGAGGCGAAGAGGATAAGGCTTTTCCAAAACCTTTTCTTACTCTGGAATATTATAAGAAAGAAAATATGGAATCTTGGTTAAATAATTTGAGTAAGAGATTTTTAAAAGAAAAGCACATTGATGAGGGTCAGTTGGAAAAGGAAGGAGTGGTTCAGTTTTTGAAGGACAGGAATTTTATTAATGCTAATAATCATGCATCTGTGTTTGTTGGGAGTGTCATTCGCAATTTCTTTGCCAATTTGCATGCTCATTTGGATGATGAAGGGTCTGCAAAATATGGAAAAGTGTTTGTTAGGGGAAAAGTCTATTCTTTTACTCCAGCCCTAATTAACAAAGTTTTAGGTCTTCCTAATGTAGATGATGAGAGCATTAGGGTCAATAGAGATGAAATGGTAAAATTGCTCACTCACAACAAACTACAATCCTGGCCTGTGAAAGAGAAACTTCATGCTTCTAGGCTATCTTCTCTATACTCTGTGCTTCACAAATTGTGCATATTCAATTGGCTTCCTACAACTAATGAACCTATTGTGACATTGGAGCATGCGAATGTGTTGTATAGATTGGGTAAGAATTTAAGGATTAACTTTGGAAGATTAGTGTTCAAACACTTAGCTTCATGGGGTAGAAAAAAAGGAAGTGAACATTAGCTTTTTCCCCTATCCTTCTCTAATCTTCAAAGTTTTGGTATTTCAATCCTTGCCCATTGAAGCCTCTGATGTTTTCACCTTGAACCCGAGTATTATACCATTGATCAACAAGCGAAAAAGGGCAAAAGGTATACAAAAGATCTCCCTTGGAACAAATCGATGAAACATGTTCTTCCCGGTGCTATCTCACGTGATACCCCAAGTGCTTCCCATGTATTGCCCCTAATACTTTTGCGAGGCGATCTTTTGCAAGTATTCTCGACCAACATGATGAACCTTTTGGGCAACTCACGGACCATCAATCCCAAAGGGCAGGTGATTAACTTCTGCACAAACGATCGAGTGCAATGGGAGAACTTGCCGAGGGTTGGGCTAAGCTTAGCAGGTAATGTATGTTTTTATTGATGAAATTTCTTCCCAAACGGGGAGGATCTGCTTCTTCTTTGGAACTTATGGAGGCGGGTGCTACCTGCGGGTGCTACCACCAGTCTTTGGCCCAAGTGATGGTGGAAGTGATAGGGAAGGAGATCGGAGGAAGAAGAAGAAGAAGAAGAAGAGGAGTTTGAAGAAGAAGAAAGGCTGAACTGAAGGTTGACAAACACGAAGGTTGGTGTTACCGCTATCATATGGGTGAGTCGATTTGGTGGTGGTTCTAAAAACAATTTCTTTTATTTTGGTGATGTTGGTGGTTCTCTAAACAATTTTCTTTTTATTCGTTTATATTGGTTTGCTAAAACACTTTAGTTGGTTTGTTTATAACTTAAAGCGCTAGGTTGTTTTTGCTAGTTTTGAATGATATTTTGCTACAATGGTTTATGGTTTTTTATGTTAACTTAGTTTATTTCGAAAACTTTTTAAAGTTTGAAATAAATTAGTTTTATATGATTAATCATTGTTTGTGATTAGCTCCTTGATTAAGGGGGAGTTAATTTCTTGTGGATATATTATATTGTGTTCTATGCTCTGTTCATTTGTATATAGACTAATCCTACGGGACGACGGCACATTGAGTTTGGAAAGAAATATCCAACTAAGGGGAGATTGTTAGTGTAAAGCTGCAGTGATATCGTAGATGATTTCCCAAAAGTCCGGTGATATCGTAGATGATTTCTGGGTGAAAATTATATAGTTGTATATTTCTTGTTTATTATTTAATGGACTAATGTGCTAATAAACTCTGTATAGTCTATGGTTTGTGTTTATATTTCAGAGTGCAATAGCATCAAAGAAGGAGCTAGACACGTGTGGAAATTGAAAGAAAAGAATTTATACATTTTATGTATTAATTCGTAACTTGGGCAAACAACAACAAAAACGTGTGAAGACTTGGTCAAGGGTTGTTCTTGAGTTATAGAAGAAATACAAGGTTGATAAAGCAAGGGAGTACAAGGCGTGGAAGCTTGGCTTGAGGATAAATCAACTTGGTTGCTAAAATTGAGAAAATGGGAGCTAGAATTGTGGAACAACTTCACCCACTCTCCCTATACTTCCTCCACGTGCAAGACCAGCCCCAAGGCTGTTAATTGAGTAGCCTTCAAGTATTTGAATACTATAAATAAGCTTAGAAGGTTTCATTTGAAGATATGCCAATTACATCATCACATTCACACCTTCGAAAAGCTTAGAGATAGAGATCTTTGTTTGGTTCTTTTTAATCCTTTCTCCCTTGTAATTTTGCACTTGATTACTTTGGTATCAAGGTGTGTGAAGGCTAGGATAGGATTCCGTTCTTTATCTCTTGTTCCATAGAGCTCAAAATAGATATAGCTATAGGGAACTTTCGGCTTTGTAAATTCATTTATAGTGATTATAAAGTCTTGCCTAAGAGGCACTCTCAAGTTATATTTATATAACTTGAAAAAAACAATTTTGATATTTTTATTCCGCTGCAAACTCTTTTACAAAATTGTTTTATTTTCAAAGTGTGTGTGTGCTATCCCAAGTGCTATCGTTGGTGCAGTTATCACCTTGGATATCACTTGTGATTCTGGCCGTGACAATTTCAGTGGGGGCAAAAGCCGAAGAATTTTTTGTGACTTATGGTGGTGGTAGTTTCAATGTAGAATGTCCGTTTGATTTTTCTGATATGGGTCTAGATAGTTATGTTGACGGATATCAATGGACGAAATTGGGAGCCAAACTTATGAATGTATGATCTAAGGCTTGGGTGACGGAATTTTATGCCAACATGTGGGAGAGGGGACACACCGGAATAAGTTGGGTGAGAGGTAAGGAGATCAACTACTCTCGAGACTCATTGCTACTTTTTATGGTTTGTCGGCTAGTATTTCGGGAATGGAGTGTGAGTTCACAAATATTGTAAACAAGACTCCAAGAAATGAATGGAAGAAAGTTGTGCCATTAATCATCCCCACTTTCGGTCCACTTGACATTGAGAATATAGAAAAGGGGGTATTGTGTCACTCTTCGGAATTTTCACCCAAGTTGTACTTCTTGCACCATTTCATATGTGAAAGAATCTTGCCCATGACCCATGCACATAAAGTTAATTGGAAGAGAGCGGTTCTTATGCACTTGGTTTTGCAAGGACAGTATGTGGATACTGCGAGGATCATTTATGATGAGATTTATCGGACGGCTAAAGCCATGAGCCAATCCAACTACAACTTTCCCGTTATGATCTCGGCTTTTTGTGCCAAGGCAAAAGTGAGTCAACAAGGGGTGAACAAAGACTTAACAACCGGGACCGTTGTCAATATCAAGAATTGTAAGGAAAAGGGCCATTCTAAGAAGGGTGCAGGGTCTTCTAAGGGAAAATCTCGGGTGGAAGAGGTAGAAGAGGATGAGGATCACATGGATGAGGATGAGGAGATGGTTCGAGAATGGAGGGCGGACCCGACGGAGGGTACTTATTTTATGTCTCAGTAGATTGATGCGTTTGAGAGGCAGTTTGAGGAGGGATTGACCACTTTACAGGGAGAGTTTGGGCGTTTGACCACCCGATGTGATTCTATTGATGAGCGACAGCTTAAGTTTTTACGGGCTCAGAGTGGGTTTGGTGAGAGGTTGCTGGGTATGGAGGAGAGATAGAAAACCAATATTGAGGCGGCTCAAGCTTGGAGGGCTCAACATGATCGAGATGCCCGAGCACAGTGGGAGAGCTAGGATCGTCAGTCTTGGATGATCCGAGAGTGTGTAGAGAGAGCTTTTCCTCCGCCTCAAGTAGGCGGCTCGGCTACTATGGCCCATTTCCACCTCCGCTGTGATGATCACAGTATCCCTACCCCTTTTTCACTTTTATTGTTTCATGCATTAGAGACAATGCATGTTTTAGGTTTGGGGTATGGGGTATTTTCTATGTTTGCTTGTTCACCATGCTAGTTAGGATTTATTGCTTTCTTAGGTAGGATTTCATGCTTTTGTAGTTAAAAAAAAATTGGTTGTGTAGTTTATATTTTGGGATGCTACCCAACATCCATGATGATTTGAGTGTTATTTGTGCATCTTGTGTTCAATATAAACATAAAAGTGGGATTGTATTAGATTATTCAAGGAGTGATTATTTTCACCACACACTTCTTTTGCACGGGTCCTTGTTATTGAACTGAGTGCCATTTAATTAGCACTTAACATGTGATGATTTGAGTAGTTTATATTTTCTGGACATTTCGGCTTTCTAGTCACCAAATAAAATCATCCTTTAGTATCCTTTTTAAGCCTTGAAAAAGAATGGAATCTCCTTCTGGTCCTGATGTATCTTGATCATAGCATTAGCGAGCAACCTTGAGTTACCATCCTGGCTATCTATTCGCTGTTGTAGTAGAGTCAGGACGCTTCGGATGTCAACATCCACATTAGATGATCATGGCCTTTGGGATGATGACGAGGGTGGTGTCATCTGAGGGTTCGATGCAGGAGGTGGCGGCAATGTGAATGTCTTGTCCCCAGATGACTGTGATGTACTAATGTTGGTAGTCTTGCCGGCGGCGGAACTCTTTGGGTGAGTTGACATAGTGAATTAAAGGAGTAATCCAAATAATCAAAAAACCAAGGGCCCCTCGGTGGTCGCCAAACTGGTTTGGTAGAAAAAACAATGGGTGTAGAATCTTGACTAAAAAAGATATGGATTAAGTATATTCAGGAGGGGACTTTGGTATTTAATGAAAAATGGATTATAAAAGCAGAGATACAAATGAGGACACAATGATGTAACAAGGAAAGTCCTTGAGAAAATTATCTCACAGGCATAAAACCTCGGGAGGTTAGGTCACCTTCCTTACAAAAAATTCACTAAGTGTTGTATCGGTTACAAGAGAATTTGAGAGCAATGGAGATTACAGAGAGAGTGGTTGTGTTTGTGTTCTCCCATGTATCCTAAAATAACTAGTGGTCTATAACAAATTAACAAAAATATCCCTATAAACTCGGTCCAAGCTTTATCTTCTCCGCATCTCTTGACCAAGTCCCTTTTCGTTGATGGGAGTCTTTGAGCTTTGTTACAATATCCCGAAATTATCTCCAGGATTTGCTGTAAAGATAATAATAGTTAAGTAATTAATAAAAATTATGCATTACTTACAGTGGTTCAAGATATCGTCATGCAGGAATACTGAAGATGTCAACATGTAGTAAATCTCACTACTACATTTAAAGTGTAATGCAACGCCTAAATTTGTTGCCATAGAGGCCAATCGTTGTTGCATTAGCTCTAATTCAACGTCAGAGGACCATCGCATTTTGTCCCGTTGCATCAGGTCTAATGCAACGAAGAACTAATCTAATGCAACAACATTTTCTTTGTGTTGCATTAGAGTAACATTTCATGTTTCGTGTCCAAAAAGACACATTACAAAAGACACATTACATAATAAGTAACATGATCTAACAAGTCTTATGCCCAAAACCCAAACGACATAATGTTATAATGTTCTATCTCTCGATAACAATTCTAGTTTAACTACAACCCACAAAATGATGTAACAACAAAAAATAGGCTCCACCATCTCATTGATTATTTTTCATATCAATTTAGCTCACCATGTACCTACAAGGGTGTTATTGAAGGGGTTGCATTAGTAATATAACAATTGCATTAAAAGGGCATAATGCAACGCCAAGTAACTTAATGCAAGGGTGTTATTGAAGGCGTTGCATTAGTAATATAGCTATTGCATTAGTAATATAGCTATTGCATTAGAAAGGATATAATGCAACGCCAAGTAACTTAATGCAAGAGCTTTATTGATGGCGTTGCATTAGAAGAATCTAATGTAAAGCCTAGAAACCTAAGGCAACGCAGAAGCCATAATTGTTGTAATAGCTCAAATAAACTGTTGCATTAATGAAATAATGCTATGCCATTCTAAAACATTGTTGCATTTGATGAATTTGATGCGTTACATTTGTTAAAAAAATGTAGTAGTGTCTGCTCATAGCACTTTTAAAAAAAAATTGGACAGTACTCACTTGCTATACTCAAAATAACAATTCACTTAATATTCACTACCAATTTTCTCTCTCATTTACTTTTTATATTCACACCAATTATTTTTTCTTAATTTTCGTACAAAATCAAACTAGAAATATTAAAATGGGAAGGAGGGACTATTTATTATTTTTTTTTCAAGGAAACATGATATAAAAATGTTCAAAATTCATGAGAGAAACATAAAAAAAGGGGAAGAATACATGTTTAGTTCCTTGATGAATCTTGGAACAGATGAGGTTGTATAACTTAACAGAGTCTATTATTTATGAAGAACCAACTTGGGAAAAATTATAAAAGTGATTGTCCAAAAGCAAACTAATAATAAGAATAATGATAATTATGAAATGTTTTTCTTTTGAAAATAACAAAAAAAGAAAATATATGCTCCATTAGGGCATCTCTAACGGTTTGTTGCAGAAATTGCACCAAAAATCTAAAATTGCGCAATTTCAGTATCAAATATCTGTCACTATCTATAACAGATTGCTTCAAATCTTGTATATCAAATAAGAATATTTTAAAAATATTCCTTATTATTTCAACTAATTAAAATGTTTTCCATTAATCGTATATTATTATTGATACTATGATTCAAATTACATTATATTAAAAATAATTATATTTACTATTCTTATTTGTATTTGTATTTGTATTTTTATTTTTATTTTTATTTGTATTTGTATTTTTATTTTTAATTGTATATTTATTTGAGTAAAGCCTTATGCTTTTAATTCTTGAAAAGATTCTATGTTCATCATGTGTTCTTAAATTATCATACTCTAATTCAGATTCTAGAGTATTATGTTACTTCTAAATTATAAATTTACTCAAAAGGCTTTCAATTCTTAATGTAAGATTATCCCATTTTTTAACATAGCCACCATCCTTGGATGTGTTATGAGTTTGTTCATATGCATAGCCACGCATTTAAAAAATGTGATGTGAGTATGCGGATCTACTTGCTTTGGTTGAATATTGATTCACCATTAAGTTAAGAATTGATAGTCTAAATCTGGAAAATTGGATGTTATAGCTCGATGTCCTGGCAAAGGGCCCGGCGCCCTCCGAGGGGGCTGAGCCTAGCTGTCGGTATGGTATGGCTCTCTATTTGGTTCAAATCTATTCATAAAAACGTGTAAAAATGGTGACTTTTCGTCATTCTGGGCAAACTGTGGTCTTGGGCGGTCGCCCACATTCTCTGGGCGGTCGCCCACTTGAACAGAAAAAATTTGGCGTCGTTTGATTTTGGTCTTGGGCGGTCGCCCATCTTGCCTGGGCGGTCGCCCACTTGAACAGCCTTTATATCAACGATTGAACATTGGGGTTGGGCGGTCGCTCACCTTGTATGGGCGGTCGCCCACCTGTACAGTGTTTTCAGGTTCAATATTTTCCTGAATTTTTGTGATAATTCATTAATAAATTATAATATCTGGACACCAGTCGCGCTTCGGTGGTTCTTGGAGTTATTAAACTTTAAGAATGGACGGGTAGAACAAAAGGATATTGACTTTTATTAATAAATTTTGCTTATTTCTTTACCCTTTAAATTTTCAGAAATTACCTTAAAGTCTTAAGTGCCCTAAAGTATGATTAATTATATGCTTAAAAAATTTATTCGTTGTTTAAATAATATTGTTGCTAAAGCAATTTACGTTATTTAAATACAAATTTGTTAAAGTGATGAATGTGAATATTGATATGTGATAACATGCTTGTTTCCCAAAGGAGACCTTGTTGTTGACTAAGTATTTACATTCATGGGGTAATAATTGAACTAAACTTTTGATCATTTTAAATGCTGTGAACCATCCCAAAGGAAGGCGGGTGTTTAAAGTGAATTGTTTATATTCTTTACTACCGGGGAACAAGTACCTTAAACTTTAGGACACTTTTTGTACTTGATCCGGCCCAAAGAAAGGCAAGTATTTAAAGTATGTTGTTTAAGCTATTTGTTTACCCTAAGATAAATCAAATTGTAAGTCAATTCGCAATCCAAAGATTAGTCTTGATGTCATATTGATTATCTTTTTTGATGGAATTCAATTTGATATAATTAATCATTGTGTAGTTTCTTATTTATGTTTTGTTTCATTCTTTTGTTCTCTTCATTCAGATTTGATCAGTGCTTCATCTTTTACTACTGCCTTAAATTCAATTCCTTTGCTAACTGGGACAAACTTTAAAACTTGGAAAAATAAGATAATTATGGTCTTAGGCTGTTTGGACCTTGACCTCGCATTAAGAGAACAAGCTCCTGCCCCTCTAACTGATAAAAGCACTACGGAAGACCGCTTAAGTTCAGAGAGGTGGAAGCGTTCTAATCGCGTCAGCCTAAGCATAATAAAAAATGCAGTCCCGGAGACATTTCTAAACAGTGTCTCTGAGGATGATGGTGCTAAAGGTTTCCTAGATGCTCTAGAACAACGCTTTGCAAAAAGCGATAAATCGGAAACAAGTACTACCTTGAGGAACCTTGTTTCCATTAGGTATAAGAGCACCAGAAACCTAAGGGAATATATAATGGAAATGTTTCACCTATCAACGAAATTAAAAGCACTTAAGTTGGACTTGTCGGAAGACTTGCTTGTGCATTTGGCTTTAATTTCTCTTCCTCCACAATTTGGTCATTTTGAAACGACCTACAATTATCAAAAGCAAGTGGAATATTAATGAATTAATTTCACATGTCACAGAGGAAGAAGATAGGTTGAAACACACCAAATCCGAAAGTGCACATTATGCATCTACCTCTTCTCGTGGGATTAAGAGAAAAGGTAAGGAGATTGCGGTTGCAACAAAGAAGCCTAAGGGATCATCAAATGATCAAAAGGTGAAGAAGTGCTTCTTTTGCAAGGACCCCACTCATATGAAGCCCGCCCTAAGTATCACCAATGGCTAATTAAGAAAGGTATGTCATTTAGCTTTGTTTGTACTGAAGCTAATTTAGTTTCAATTCCTTCGTATACATGGTGGTTAGACTCCTGTGCAACTACTCACATAAGTTCATGTATGCAGGGTAGCCTGAACTACCGAATGCCCAATGAAGGTGAAAGATTCATCTACATGGGAGCTGGAAAGCCGGTAGAGGTGGAGGGCATAGGAACTTTTAGATTATCTCTTAGTACCGAATATTATTTAGTTTTGAATAATGTATTTATTATTCCATCTTTTAGATGAAATTTGATTTCCGTCACTACATTAGATCAGGAAGGTTATTCCTGTATCTTCGGTAATAATAAATGCAATTTATATTTTGATTCAAAGCTTTTTGGTACTAGTTTTTTGTCTTACATTGATAATCTATATTTACTTGACACAGTCAATTCATTAAATGAGTCCCATAATAATGAAACTAACTCTCGAGGCATAAAATGAAAGTTTTCAAGTGAAAACTCTTATACCTTGTGGCATAGGCGTTTGGGTCATATCTCCAAAAGGAGAATTGACAAGCTTGTGTCCGAGGGAATACTACATAAGCTTGATACTCTGGAAAATAACTTTTGTATTGAATGCCTTAAGGGAAAATTTACGAATAGTACAAATAAAAATGAATCCTTGAGAGCTACAAAAGTCTTAGAACTAATTCATATGGACATATGTGGACCGTTCCCTACCCCTTCATGGAACGGACAAACATATTTTATTACGTTCATAGATGACTTCTCTCGTTATGGATATATTTATTTACTTCATGAAAAGTCTCAATCATTGAACGTTTTCAAGTCTTTTAAACCGAAGTTGAAAATCAACTTGAAAAGACTATTAAGAACGTCAGATCCGATCGTGGTGGTGAATACTACGGTCGGAATGACGGTTCGGGAGAACAACGTCTGGATCCTTTTGCTCGCTATTTAGAAGTGTGTGGGATTGTCCCTCACTACACCATGCCGGGAATACCTAGCATGAATGGTGCAGCCGAGAGACGTAATAGAACCCTTAAGGATATGGTAAGAAGTATGATTTCTTGTACTTCTTTACCTCACTCATTATGGGGCGATGCTTTGAAAATCGCAACCTACCTACTTAATAGAGCTCCTTCAAAAGCTACTAACAAAACCCCTTATGAATTATGGACCGATAAGAAACCGTCCCTAAATCATCTTCATGTTTGGGGTTGTCCAGCCGAAGCTAGGCCTTATAGACCTAACGAAGGAAAGTTGGACGCTAAGACCGTTAGTAGTTATTTTGTAGGGTATTCTCAAAGATCTAGGGGATATAAATTCTATGACCCAAAGACTAGAACCTTTTTCGAGACGGGAAATGCTAGGTTCTTTGAGAATATTGAATTTAGAGGGAAAAATTTGAATAGTAATTTTGAATTTGAAGAAATGGAAGAGGAATTCGTTTCTATACCTCTTCCTATAGTTCCTATCGAAAATCAAGCAGTTGTGCCTGAAATTCGACAAGAACATATAATTCAAAATGACGTTAATTCTCCTATTAATGAACAACATGAAAATATTGATGAGGAAATTCAACACCCTCAAAATCAAGAAGAACCGATGCCATTAAGAAAATCTAATAGAGCAAGAAGGAGTGCTATACCGGATTATTATGATGTGTATCTTGTCGAGAATGAGGAACCGTTAGGTTTAATGGGAGATGAGCCAATCACCTTCCATGAAGCCATTAGTGGTCCAAATTCTCATAAGTGGATTAATGTCATAAATGAAGAGTTAAAATCCATGAATGATAATAACGTTTGGGATCTTGTCCCATTACCTAAGAATGTGAAACCCATTAGGTGTAAATGGGTCTTTAAGACCAAAAGGGATTCACAAGGTAATGTGAAAAGACATAAGGCTCGTCTTGTCGCTAAAGGATTTACTCAAAAAGAAGGCATTGATTACAAAGAAACATTTTCACCGGTATTCTCTAAAAATGCTTTTAGGATCATTATGGCTTTAGTGGCACATTTTGACCTTGAGCTTCATCAAATGGATGTAAATACAGCTTTTCTCAATGGCGACATTGAGAAAACTATCTATATGAAGAAATCAGAAATGGTTACTGATTCGGATCAAACTAGTCAACTAGTTTGTAAACTTAAGAAATCCATTTATGGGCTCAAGCAAGCATCTCGTCAATGGTACTTAAAATTTAATCATGTTATTCTTTCATTTGGGTTTGAAATGAATCTTGGTGAAGATTGTGTGTACCATAAGTTCAGTGGGAATAGATTTATATTTTTGGTCTTATATGTGGATGACATTTTACTTGCAAGTAATGATAAGGACCTTCTTAAGGAAACCAAAAAATTTCTCTCAAACAAATTTGAGATGAAAGATCTTGGAGAAGCTTCTTTTGTATTAGGAATCCAAATACATCGTGATCGCTCACGGGATATGTTAGGATTATCACAAAAGAGCTATATAGAGAAGGTATTACAAAGGTTTAGCATGAAAAATTGTAAACCACATGACACCCCGGTCTCTAAGGGAGATAAGTTCAGTCTAAAGCAATGTCCTAAAAATAATCTTGAATCCAAGTACATGGAAAATATCCCTTACGCATCGGCAGTAGGAAGCCTAATGTATGCACAAGTCTGTACTCGCCCAGATCTTGCCTTTATTGTTGGCATGCTTGGGCGATATCAATCCAATCCGGGAAGAGAACATTGGGTTGCAGCCAAAAGAGTGATGAGATACTTGCAAAATACGAAGAACTACATGCTTACATATACAAAGTCAGATCATCTTGAGATCATTGGTTTTTTCGATTTCAACTTTGCTGGATGCCAAGATAGTCGCAAATCGACATCAGGATATGTCTTCACTTTGGCCGGTGGAGCAATTTCTCGGAGAAGTACCAAGCAAACATTAGTTACTACTTTCACAATGGAAGCCGAATTTGTTGCTTGCTACGAGGCATCCAATCAAGCTATATGGCTACGAAAATTCATAGAAGGGCTGCGAATTGTCAAAAGTGTTGAAATACCGCTTAAGTTATATTGTGACAATAGAGCCGCAGTATTGTACTCCAACAACAACAAGAGTTCATCTAAATCTAAGCATATAGATATTAAGTTTCTTGTTGTAAGAGAGATAGTACAAAATGAACAAATAGAAATAGAACTTATTGGTACAAACTCTATGCTTGCGGATTCATTTACTAAGGCATTATCCCCTTTAGTATTTCACGAGCATGTTGCTCATATGGGTGTAATGACTTTTGATAATGCTTAAATCAGTGAAAGTTTATAATGTTTCTATTTCCTTGTGTTGTTTTTATTTAAATTGATCTCATTTGATTAAAGTAGGACTAGTTGGAGAATATATATATGCATTCTTCATATATATTCATTGATATTTCATGCTACATATCTATACTTAATCTAAGTCATTTAGTTGGATATATATATGTGATTAATGTGGGTTTAGTTGCGAATCAATTACGACGACTGCCCCTTTAGTCCTTATACTTATATGACTAATGGACGGGATTGTTTAGAATGACAACAAAGTGCACATAAGAGTTGTCATTTATGTTGTAAATATGATTGAAGGATTTTTATTAAGTGTGAATATATGTTATTATAATCCAAGTGGGAGATTGTTAGAACATGGATTATATAAACATGTATTATTTGTGAAAGTACTTAATAAAAATAATGATCAATATTATAATGTTTAATATAAAGTATAGGATATAATATAATATGTAGAATTCTATAATATAAGACTACCATTAAATGATGGGCATAATGGTAACATCTTATATATCAATAAGTGTAGTCTCTAAATGAAGTGCCCCTTGAATTTCTATATAAAGGCCCTTCCATCAGTCTTAGAATCCACTAGTTATTACATTCTCATTCAGTCCATAATTTTCCTAAGTACTTGAAGACTAAAGAGAATAAGGGCATTCATCATTTAGAAGATCTACTCTTTCTTACATTGAAGACTATCTTCATATTTTCTCCTTCTAAGAAACAAGACTAAGAAATCATGGAATCAAAAGGTACACGCTTCCGTCTTCTTCTTCTTCTCTTCTTAATCTAGTTGTGAGTCGGTTCATGATTAATGAATCGTTCATGTTTCAACAATTTTAATTTCACAAAGATTATTAAAAGAAAAAAAAAGGAAAACGAGGGATAGCGTTTTAGGCAACTTTTGCCAATTTTGACGCAAGAAACCGAATGCTTCAAAATAGCGTTTGGGATAACTTAGCTTTTGAAGGAAGAGTTTGTCAAATTGGTGCAATTGAAGTTTTAAAGCTCTGTTGGAAATGGACTTAGACAGTAATTTGAGGATTAATATTAAGCAGTCTCCAAATGCATCTTACAACAGATGCAAGTTGTATAACTTCACAGAGTGTTAAACCTCTTCAAGGTGTTTTGTTAGGAGTAATTGTAATTTTTAGATGGTTAATCAAGTGAGCTTATTTTGGCTACATCACTCTTAATTTATTCATTAACCACTTTCAAATTTTGTATTTCCATTTAGTTATGCATCTGTTCAATCAGTCAAACATTTTTCTCGAATCTCGGAGACATTTGAATTATATTCCATACGTTTTAAAATAAATGTTCATTTTTATATTTAATAAACGTTAAAAATAGACATTCATTAATATTATGACAAATGTAGTAATTTCATCTTGCTATACTTCTATGTGATTCAGAATGAAATTGAAAAAAAAAAAAATCATAAAAGTTTCAGTTCTATTCTATTCGCTAGTGTAATAGAAATATTATGTCCCCAAAATACCGTAACATTTCCTCGTCAACTCGCTTGGTACACCGTAAAAAAAAAAAAAAATCTCAGTTAAGATTCAAAGTCAAAGCATTGACCACAATATGAAGTATAAAGTCAACTCTAAAACACCATATCTCCACCATATCATCTTTCTTCAACCCATTTTCTCTAACCATTTTCCCCCATTCCTTTATCAATGCATATTTATCAGAACTAGCCCACCATTTCATCTTCATCCCATATATTTTCCCCCTCGGGTCAATCACATTCACATCCAATCCGCCTTCGATCCCCTGTTTCTCGATCTTCTGCTTCTCGTACTCGCTCAAATACCTCATTAATGTTTCCCTCTTCGATACGTAAATTCTGTTCTGATACTTATCAATGTCTGTATCTTTCAGCTTTTTCGATATCAAGAATAGTAAATCAGTCAATTTAGAAGATTTGATTGCTTCGGTTACTTTTGATGGGAACTTCATTAGAGGGTACTGATTAATTATTTCTGGTTTCTTGATAATCTTGCTCCGATTCCCACGGTACTTGATCAGAGTCTTGTTTTGTTGTATGAATCTTTTCTGGCTGTCGAATTCTCCGAGGTGATTTTCACACACAGTGATTGTGTGACCCATTAACTTGAAAGACTTAATTTGTTTCACCATTGTTGGTTTGTTTTGTAGAATTTTGATGCTGATGAATGTGTAGAATTGGGGCTTATTTATAGGTGAAATTTTGATAAATATGGTAGGAAATGGAGTTTCCTTTTCAATTTGGGAAGAACGTGAAAGATTCTAATTTGGGTGTATGTTCTGTTTGGAGTAGGAAATAACAACAGAGGTAGTCGATTATGGAAAGTTTAGGTGGCGGGAAAATTTCTTTTCCGTTGTAAAATTGAAGGTTATTTTAAAAAAAAAAAAAATTATCCCACAACATAGATTGTATGGATGACCAAAACCGGTTCCGGGCCCGGTTCCGGTTCGGAACCGCCGGTTCCGGTTCGGAAAATGTATGAACCTTAACCGGCCCGAATTGTTCACGGTTCCGGTTAATCCGGTTCCGGTTTTCTCCCCGGTTCGTCCGGTTCCGGGCTTTTTCCGGTCCGGTTCCGGTCCGGTTCTATTGAAAAACAATGAATTTCGTCCGGTTCACGGTTCCGGTTCCGGTCCGGTTCACCATTTTTGTGACCCTTAACCGGCCCTTATCCAAACCGGTTCCGGTTACCCCGGTTCCGGTTTTCGTGACGGTTCATGGCGGTTCCGGGCTTTTCCGGTCCGGTTCCGGTCCGATTTTCCGGTTCCGGTCCGGTTCCGGTCCGATTTGGCCATCCCTAATAGATTGAAATTGAACTCCTTGAAACCGTATCCATGGCAATTTAATTACTCAATTCGTCCTAAAATTAATGTTTTATTTCACTTTTTTTTATAAATGAAAATTGAGAATTTATATTATTTTGGGAGAGAAATGCAACTTATTCTAGCATATTTTATTAATGGCATTTTCATTTTTGCTTGTCAGATCAAGTGAATGCCAAGACACACTTTAGTTATTTATTTCCTCTCTTCTGGATAAAGGTTTTCTTTTTAGTTTGTTTTAGTTTAATGGTTTTTTATTTTTTATTTCTAAAATAAATGAACAATTAGACACACTTGTTACACTCACAATAACAATCCAGTTACTATTTATACCAACTTTCTCTCTTCTACCATACTCAAAACATTATTTTAATATGGGCAAATTGCATTTTAGTTACTTGAGTTTGTTGAGATGTTTCAATTGGTTATCGAATTTGCATTTGTAACAAGTGTTATTGAGTTTGTCATTTTGTTGCAATTAGGTATATTTTTGGATGACCAGTTAAAAAACTAAATAACCATGAAACATGTGCTTCTCACGTGACTAACTGAAGGGGTATTCTCGTCATTTTCGAGGAGGGAGACTTGGCTCGGGTCATTCACGTGCAATTCTGTCTGTCTTCTTCATTATAAACCTTAACTTCATCTTCCCTTTTATCCCCAATTTCAAGTAAACCTAAATCTTCATCTTCCCTTCTTCTCACTTACCGTTTTTATCCAAAAATTGAAATAAACCTAAAGCTTAGTTCATCTTTCCTTCTTCTCATTTACCGTTAAACCTAAAGCTTAGTTCGCTACAGTCCAATTGCCCACATTCCGATTTCTATGATGAATTGTCGTTGTGGAATAACCGCGAGGGTACGAACTTCTTGGACGGATTTGAACCCAGGAAGGAGGTTTGCTATTTGTGCCAACAATGGTAAGTATAATATTCAGTTTTATATTGTCTGTTTTTAATTACAAATTTTGTTTTGTCTATTCATCAGTTAAGAATGACTTTTTTGAATTGCAGTCCCGGAGTGATTGTAGATATTTTCATTGGGTTGACCCACCTATGTGCTTTCGATCTACTATCATCATACCAGGTTTATTGCGCAAAAATAATCATTTGGAGAGAATGGTTGAACGACAGAGGATGAAGATAATTGCTTTAGCTTGCTTGCTTGGTCTGTCATGGGTGTATATTTGGATTAAAGGGTAGCAATGAGTTTTTGAATGGATATTATTAGAGATGGTGTTGTGGAGTCTGAATATGTATGCCACAATGGTTATAACAGAGTAGTGAATGAAATGGGTGTTTTAGATGTTAGATATAACTGGTAGTATAGGTTCAACAGAGTACTTGGAGTATTTGATTGTAACATGTAATTTTGCTATGAATGAAAGAAATTGTAAAAAAAATTGTTCTAGAATGGCTATATAAGTAAACCACCATTGGTCAATCAAATTTCATAAGCATTGATCCAATCTACCAAAAGTGAGTACCATAATCTGAAATGTGCATACATATGTCCAAACTACCAAAAGACATCTCAAATGATATCCATGCCACTTAAATTATCATAATATGGCATCACCAACACACAAAAGACCCAAAGTTAAGTTTTTTACAACCAAAAGACAATATAAATGAAATTAGTCTTCTATCAAATCTATGATGCTTGTGTCAATCTTCTTAGGTGATATCCATTGATTCCATTGAATTCTTGCAGACCTTCTAACTTTTGGACGTTGAAGTGGTTGTTGTTGATTTCCTTCATGTGTATTCTTTCTCTGATATAAAGCCTTCAACTTGGGCAATGTTATAAAAAAATTCCCCCCCCCTTCTGAATGTAACCTTCATTTAGTAGAGCTGTCTTTGCTTGCTGTGGTGGTGAGGATGACCCAATCTCTGCAAAGGCTGCATTAGGGATAACAATGTATCTACCAGCTGGTACAACCATTTGCATTACCCCAAGAGGTGGTTGTGAGTTCACCACCTATAACAACAGTTGGTGAATTCAGTAAGGAACTACCTAATCCATAATAATTATCCATTCATTGTGTTCAAGTTAAACATGCTTACATTTATGTTGTGGTTGTCAAGGCTTGTCACATGTGGTGGTGTAACTGGAGTGGGTTGTGTAACGGGTGGTGTAACTAGAGTGGGTTGTGTAATAGGTGGTGGACTGCCTTGTGCTTCACCTTCAACAACATTTTAATTAAGTACCTAATAAAGATAAGACATTAGTGCATAAATACTAAAATAGAAAATAAAATATAGTGGAGTCTCTTTAAAACCTCATTTGCAGCCACACTTGTATTTCCCTCTTCATCATTTAAAGCATGAGACAAATCCTTCAATAACATATCACACTCAGTAGTTAAAACCTCTTTTTCAGGAGTCACTGGAACAATTTTTTTAACCAAAGGAGATCCCCTCTTGTTATGTCCAGTTGTCTTGCACAAACTACATTTATTTGGCCTTGTCCCATGTGATCCTTCCCCTTGAATCTGCAACAACAAATAAAAAAAAAAAAGAAGAAGACCGTTAAGATACCAATACATTATAACATCAATTAAAATTGTTTACCTCCTTGAGAACATCATTTGTAGCCTCAATACCATCTTGTTCTTTACCCAATGGGCATCCTCTTTTGTTATGTCTATCTCCCTTGCACACACTACACTTATTAGGCCTTGTGTAGACTCTCCTCTTCAATTTGTTCCATCTTCAAGTACATTTGCAACTTCCATAACCAGACCCTCAATTTTCTCCTTCTCTTTGTCTTTATCAAACATTGATCTCCTTCTCATTTTCCTGGGCCTTCCTGCCATTCTTTTCACAAGTGGAGGTAGCACATCTTGGTACCCAGATTTTGGCCACATATCTGGCCCATCTATGGGATTTATTAGAAACTTGTACACTTTCTTTTAGGTTTCAATTGAATAACACTCATCAACCTAGCTTTTTGGATCTTCCTCTCTCAACACAATACATGAGATGGCATGTCTGCAAGGGATGCCTGTCAATTCTCATCTTCTGCAAGTACAAGCCCTGTTTGCCAAATTCACTGAGTATTGTGCACCATACATGCATGAAACATCAAACTTGTGACCTCCATCACTAGATGGAATACATTCACTAACCATATTCTTCCTTCTCTCTAGCTCCTTGAAAATTTTAGGACAAAGTTTTCCAGTCCATGAATTTCTAGCAACAGTCCTATTACTTTCCAACCTAACCATCAACATTCTCCAAATTGACTTTAGGCAACTCACTATGGGCTTCTCTCTTGCTTCCAATATGTGGCTATTAAAGCTCTCATACAAGTTGTTCAATAATATATCACACTTCACATTGGTGCTAAAAGCTGACCTAGACCAATCGCAAGGTGGTTTATCATCAAACCAATGGAATGCACTGATGTCATGCCCTGCCATTTGTTCCATCCAGCGTTTAAACCTGTTAAAAGTAGTGGCCTTTGCTACATTCCATAACAAATTCTTATAAGATATCCCTTTAAACCCAACACTCCTCATATTGCCAAGCATATGCATGACATAGAACCTGTGCTCAGCATTTGGGAGAAGCTCTTTCACAGTTTCTATCAACCCTTTTTGTTTATCAGACATGATACAGAACCCAATATCATTAATCTCTAAATCATCAATCAACTGCCTCATAAACCAAGTCCATGAATCTCTGCACTCACTCTCCACAATTGCATAAGCAACAGGGTACCAATTGTTGTTTGGATCAATCCCTGAGGCTGCTAGCAGTTGCCCTTTATATTCTCCTTTCAAAAAATAGCCATCCACACTCAAAATTCTCCTGTAATATTGAAACCCCCTTTTCATACCAGCTAGACACACATAAAACCTCTCAAATCTTGGATTACCCAATTCAATACTACCATCAACCAACTTCATAGTCACAGTAGACCCAGGGTTTCTCCTTCTAAGTTCCTCAGCATAGTCCCATAACCTAGAATATTGTACTTGAGCAGACCCATTAATGATTTTCAGGGCCTTCTCATTTGCTCTGTAAATTTGAATTTTACTCACATTCATTGAATAATTTTTGAATACCTTGTTCTTGATACTCTGTGTACTCTTGTTAGGGTCTTCTTTCCATTCATCTAGAAACTCTTTTGCAAGCCAAGAAGATGTCATAAATTTGGTTTTGAAAATTTGACCACAGGTATGGACTGAATTCAGAGTTTTCACAAGAAGATGGCTCTCATCATGCTCCTTAGAGGCATATATATTCCAGTTGCAAGGGGCCTTACAAACTGCTTTCACTTTCTCAGAAGTCTGAAACAGGAAGGAAATAGATATTTTCTCTACAATTTCATGTATGTTAACTACCTCTTGAAACATTCTTGTGTCCCTAAACTTCATCAACAGTTCAAATTTTGGTGATGGCATATCAATTCTTGGATCAAACACCTTGCCGCTTGGTCTTTTATTTCCAGTATCACTATCACTATTATATCCATCAATCCCCTCATCACTTTCATAATCTATATCATATTAGCACATTTTTTCCAACTCCAACTGACTATTGAACATCTGTGTTTGCACTAATTTTTGATTTACCCTTGTGCTTAGCAACCTGTGACACCCCACAATACTCAACATCATAGTCAACATTGACTTCATATTGCAAGTCATCTTATGCACTATCATAATGACTATCATTAAATGACTCACCTTCAGATGAATATTCATCACTGATATTATCGTCACAAAAAACTTTTCTTTTGCCCTTATCCACTAGACTATCAGCCTCTCTATCCTCCCTTATCACTGATGCCTCTGCAATCTTTTCAACATAAATCTCAGCCTCTCTCTCCTCCCTTGCACATATAAACTTAGGTATATCTAAAACATCTTGGTCATTACTTAGTACTCTATACCCATTATGTACATCCATCACATACACTTTTTGATGAAACACTATGCCTTCAACATTGTAATCACACCCCAATTCTTTAACCATATCTTTAATATAATTGATTTTAATCTTCTCAGCAACTACATAATCAAACCAACACACTCCACTGCCTGTGTAAACACCATTCTGAAATTGACCACCATATATCATTCTTATAGTGTAGTAATTACTGAAAATGCCTACAAAAAACAATATATGGAACAGTTATACTCATATATAAGCCTCATTAACACAACCAACTACCAAAGTACAACCAAAATCAATAAAGGTACAACATAGCATATATGACCCATTTATTTAAAAAAAATCAAAAAAAAAAGCATCAGACCACACGGGACCACACTCACACATACCAATTTCTTAAAAAAAATAAAAGTATACATTTCAATTATTTTAATAACACAGGGACCCATTACTATAAAGCGAAGAATAAAGAACTTTTTCACATCTTTCCAACACTTTCACAGTACATACATCCAAAGAGTGAAGAATCTTCATCAATTTTCGTACAATCAAGCTAAAAAAAATATAAATGGTTCACTTACCATACGTGGGCGTGCCATCTTCTAAGTACTCATCCAATCTTTTGAACCAGTTCATCTCTTCTTCAGTCGACATTGTAGCAAATCGTTGATCGTTGGAACCCTAATTTCGCTTGATTTCCCTCGTTTAATTTTGATTTTGTTTACTGTGTGAAGTTAAAAACCCAAATGACGAGATATTATTTATGAAATGACCAAAATGCCCTTGGAATTTGGTCAATTAATTGCGCCCCAACAACCACTTGTTTCATTACAATTTATGGACGAAAATACCCCTTCAGTTAGTCACGTGAGAAGCACATGTTTCATGGTTGGTTAGTTTTTTAACTGGCCATCCAAAAATATACCTAATTGCAACAAAATGACAAACTCAATAACCAACTTGTTACAAATGCAAGTTCGATAACCAATTGAAACATCTCGACAAACTCAGGTAACTAAAATGCAATTTGCCCTTTTAATATCCGTGTAAATTCAAACTAAGAATATTAAATCGGGGCGGAGGAAGCATAGAAATGTAGATATTTCTATGCAATTTTATATAAATCTAAATATATCAACTCAATTTTAAATATTGTTATTGTTTTATCATTGAAAATACTATCCCGATAAATATTATAAACCCAAAAATACCTCATTCAATACATTAAAAGCTAATTAACATTGACACATCAATTCAAAAACCACATTTAAAATCTCTTTACTTTCTCTCTCTAAACATGCCTACACCCACTTCCCCTCTACAATTCATTATGACTCTTTAATCCCCAAAATACCCTTAACCCATGGCGTACAAAATATGTCATTTTATATTTCATACCGCTCTTTTTCTCGATCTCTCCTCTCTCTCTCTCTCTCTCTCTCTCTCTCTCTCTCTCTCTCTCTCTCTGGGCGTCACTCGTCGTCGTCGCCTCCCCCTCTCTCTTCTGTCATTGTTGCTGCCCCCCCTCCGCTCTCTCTCTTCTTCTATGGTCGCCAGCCCCGCTCTCTCTCTCTCTCTCTCTTCTCTCTTTACTACTAGAAACTGGGTCTTTAGCGACGAAATACCCAACGGTGGAATTATTTCGTCACTATATAGCGACGGAAATGATGGTTTAGCGACGGAATAAATTTGGCGCTGAAATTACCGACGAAATTTCATTCCGCCGCTAGATTCCGTCGCTAAAAATGAATATTCGTTGAATATTCGATTTATACTGCCGCTAGATTTGGCGCCGAAATTACCGACGGAAGTTTCCGTCGCTATTAAATTATCACCGACGGAATAATTCCGTCGCTGCTAAATTAAAAATAATAAAACAGAAACCGACGGAATAATTCTGTCGCTGATAATATATTTTTGTTTTTAATTTCTTTTAATTTATTAGCGACAGAATTATTTCGTCGGTGATAATTTCATTTAATTTTTAATTCTTTTTTAATATTCATCGACGAAATAATTCCGTCGGTGATAATATATTTTGTTTTTAATTTACCAGCGACAGAATAATTTCGTCGGTGATAATTTTATTTTTTTTATTTTTTTTAATTTAACAGCGACGGAATAATTCCGTCGGTGATTATTTCATTTAATTTTTAATTCTTTTTTATTATTCAGCGACGGAATAATTCCGTCGGTGATAATTTAATTTAATTTATAATTTTTTTTAAAAAAAATCACTAATTAAAAAAGTATAAAATATTATTTCCTAGTCATTAAAAAATTAAAAAAATATATAGGATAGTCTGTCCCTCTTTTCTTCTATATACTACTTTCATTTATTTAGTTTTTTTCTATCTTTTTTATAAACCTTTTTGTAAAAAAAATCACTAATTAACAAAGTCTAAAATATTATTTCCTAGTGAATAAAAAATTAATAAAAAAAATTAAATAAATATAGGGTTTAGGGGTATAAAGTATATGATTTAGGGTTTAGGGGTTGGGGTATAAGTATATGAGATTTGAGATTTAGGGTTTAGGGGTTAGGATTAGCTAGAGTTTAGGGTTTATGGGTATAAAGTATATGATTTAGGGTTAGGGGTTGGGGTATAAGTATATGAGATTTGAGATTTAGGGTTTAGGGTTAGAGTTTAGGGTTTAGGGGTATAAGTATATGATTTAGGGTTTAGGGTTTGGGGTAGTAGCGATAGTAGTGGTGGTAGTGGTATTAGTGGTGGTAGTAATAGTTGTGGTGATAGTAGTGGTAGTAGTCGTAGTGGTGGTGGTAGTGGTGGTAACAGTAATAGTAGTGGTAGTAGTGGTGGTATTAGTGCATTAGTGATTATTAGGGGTTAGCATCAAGATAAGTATTTGATATTTGATTACTTACTCCATCCCAAAATTCCAAAATAAATGTCTAATTTTTTTTAAAAAAAATGTTTTAAAATGAAGGTAATTTTTATTTTATTTTTTTAAGAATATACTAAATCATCCTTATCATTAAACAACAAGTTCTAATTAATATTTACTCCCATGATACAAAATAAGAAATAATTAAGAGTTTTAGGTACTTACTAAAAATTGCTTAAATTGCAACTTTCTTAAATCTCACTCAAAGCTAAAATTAAAATTGAGCATCCATTTTTGACAAAGAAAGTACTATTATACTGTTGTTATAGATGTATATATCTTGAAATTCTATCTATAAACAATTATTTGGTTAATTTAATACATGTGTTTTTGCCTCATCAAAATTGTGCATATAAGTGCGCTTCTTTTTACTGGACAACTATGGCCAATAATCCCATTGTACATAATTTCTCTTGCATTTGCGTAGAAAAATTGTTTTTTTTGATATATTAAATATATTGGAGGCATTTAACTAACTTGAGAAGTAGGCAGAAAAGTAATAATTATACATTGTATGCAACATGTTTTTATGTAATTTATGGATTTAAGTTGGGATACTCTGGAAGTGACGAGCTTCATTAATGTTGATAAATATCCTTCCCGGTTTTTGTTTATTCTAACATTTGTGCTTGAGTGTTATTTTTTGTGGTACACAAATTCTTGTGCCACAATTAATTAGGTGTTATTAAATAAGGAATCTTTTGATGCTTATCCTATTTCAGTTTTGATTTTTATGTTAAATTGCATGTGTTGTATAGGATTTTCTCTTTTCGTACAATATTGCAGTGGATAGAACGGATGAAATGAAGAAAGTATTGGGAAATATTGTAAGTGTGGGTCTCCAGCTTCCTGAAGTTTATCAGCCTTGATATATGGTACGTTTTTGTGTTTATGGTTGACCTTTCCTGTTAAACAACTTGAAGCCACATTGATGTCTCCTCATATAGGCTATGGTGAATGAAAGTTTTATCTTACGGGGAGAAACTACCTATTTGAGTAGGCAAATCCAGGAGTTCCAATATAAATGAGACCGACAAACTCCATAAGACCATGTTAACTAACTCAAGTTTGCAATTATTTTTTGTAAGACTGAATTTTCACGATAATATTTAGATATTTGGTATTTTTGTATAGGCTTAATTATTCTTCAGAATAACAAAAGTATCGAATAAATAAATGGAAACTAGGGTTAATAATTGCTTCAAATTGGAGTTTTTCAAGTTGAGGAAAGTCAAAAGAGATTTCAAGCAAATAAGTAGTCCTCAAGGAGGAGGAAATGGAGTCCAGAGAGAGAGTAAAACGCAAAGTGAGTAAAATTGGGGAAAAAAAGGAAACAAATTTGATGTTCTAAACAAGTGAAGATGGATAGTATAAAAGAGGGTACTTCAAAGAGCAAGGATGAAGAGTGTGAGTCATAGCTTATTTGATAAAAACTTATGATATTGCATGGCATATTAGATGAGAACTTCTTGGATGAAGAGTATCATATAAGAACTTCATGGATGAAGAGTGTGAGTCATAGGTTAATAGATGAGAATTTTTTGGATAAGTGGTGTATTTTTTTTTTTTCTAATAAATTAGGTAGCTATCATATTATTGATTTATGTAAGTGCTTTGTTTCTATTATTCACATTTGTCATTTTGTCAGAACTAGAAATTTGTTTCTAATATGTAATAAAGCATGCTTTTAATGCTAAACTCTGAATAAAAATGATAGTGTTACTTTGGAATATATGATTCTGAATCCTATGACTCGAGAAGAATCTATACTTACCAATAATTTCCCACACCTCGATTTGCCTTCAGCGTGTTCCTCTGTTGGATTCCGGTAGTAGTTGGAGGCTTCAATCTGATTGGTACTGTCCGCCTTGTCTTCATAGCAGCCCTGTTGATTTTAACTTTTTGTTACTGCGTTAATCTCTCACATTCTTGAATTAATCAAAGATTTTCATGTTTCCGTAATGATCCAATTCAATATTTATGGATTTCAAAAGTAAAATTTTGTGGTTTCCTCTTTTAAGGTGATAAGTTTATACCCAATCGAAGTTTGGTGGATCATGATCAAGCAATCAGTCTACTGACGAGCAAAATCTAAGAGTTCGTGTTGCTTCATCATGCCAACAATCTTGTAATTTTTATTATTAATGTCTGAATACCTTTTATTTTAAAAAAGAATTTTCTAAATTAACTTTTATAGTTATAATAACTCTTTTGCTTTAGTTTCTATTATTTGTCAAAAAAAATTGTCAGTGCGTTTAACGCACGAGTGTTAGACTAGTTAATGTTTAAAAACAGGAGTTTGAACATACGATCTTCATAATGAATGTCAATGTACCTTTGTTTTACTTTTATTAAACTTGATTGATTATTGTCATGCCTCGATAAGGTTGGATAATGCAAAGTCGGAAGATAGTAAAATGGTAGTTTTGTGGACGACCATATTTATTATGAGATAGAAATAGTAATAAATACTTGAGACTTTGACCAATAAGTACTTTAGCTAAATGAATACTAGTTTTAATAACTAATAATTTCAAATCTCGTCAATAATTCCATAAACCATTTAACTCATTTCAATCTATTTTTCACAGTTGTGTGATTTCACATTTGTCTGATTTCGCAGTTGTGTGATTTCACAATTGAAATAAATTGATTTCCCTAAAAAAAATAAAACGCAATATATCAAAATTTAGAAATCGAAAAAATAATTTGAATCACCGTATGAATCGTATCATCAAAATGAATCAAACAAGTACATTAAAGATATGATTCAAATTTTAAAAATAAAAATCTCATTTTTCACTCGTAAAAATTGAAAAAAAAAATCATTTTTCATTTCTCAATTGGTTTCACAGTTGTTTGATTTCACAATTATATGATTACGCAGTTGTGTCATTTTTCATATTTCACTTGTAACTTATTTCTCAATTGATTTCACAGTTGTATAATTGCACAGTTGTGTGATTTTACAGTTATTTGATATCACATTTATGGATTTCACAATTGTATGATGTTATATGCCATTTAAACAGTTGAGAAATCAATTTATTATAATTGTTACTAAATTTCTTAAATGTTTAAATTAAAAAACTAAGACATTAATTTCTCATTTGTTTATGATTGAATCTAAAAACTGATAAATTAATTTCTCAAATTTCAAATTTGAATTTAAAAATCGATAAATTAATCTCTCAATTTTTCATAATTGATAATCAATTTATTTAATGTTTATATTTAAATATAAATCTTTTTTTTTTCCAATATCCTTTAACTAAATGAGAAATAAATTTTCTCGTCTATTTAATTTAGAGATGAGTGTAATGTCACGCGCCCTTTAAATAAATAAGAAATTATTTTTTTCAGTTATAAAGGTGACACTGAATTTGTTGTCACTTAACCTTAGAAATAACATAAGTAAACTATTTCACGATTGTGTTATTTTATAGTTGTGTGATGTTATATACTCCCTCCGTCCCGGTTCACTTGGCACCAACTTTTTGGGTGTAGGAATTAAGGAAAAGTGATGTAAGAAAGAGAAAAAGTTAAATGTTGTGAGTATGAAGAATTAAATAGGAGAGAGAATGAGTGGGAGGAATAGTTAGGAAAGAGAATGTTGTGAGTGTAAAAGTGAAGTAGGAGAGAGAATGAGTGGAGGGAATAGTGAATATTCTTTTCCATTTTGGGCAGTGCCAAGTGAAGTGGGACGACCCAAAATAGAAATTAGTGCCAAGTGAAGTGGGACGGAGGGAGTATACTTTAATAAGTTGAGAAATCAATTTATCGGTTGTTAAAAGCTAAATACATATACCTTTTTGGTTGAACATATACTCATATACACTATAAATTTCCTATGTCCCAACTAAATTTACACTTTGTTTTTTGTTTTTGCATGAAATTTTAAGAAGAATGCGCACAAATGAATTGATCTTGTGAATCTGTATTGACCATGTTGTTAGCATCTTGATTCTTGATCTTCATTTCTTCAATGACAGCCACATGGGAGTTCAATAAGGCCACCTGTGAATCATCGGGGTTCAGAGGTGTCATTTATGCATCATGGTCGATCTTCAACTCCAATTTCATGTGTGTTATTGTTATTGTTCGAGCAAGGCTGCAGTCTTTTTAGCAGCAATACTCTTGTAATAAGCCTCAAAAAAGGTCTTCTTCTGTGTGATGCGGCTGATCCAATCAACAAAAACAAAGATTATACAGGAAATTATCTCAAAACAATAACCTGTTGTAGTCTGGATTTGACAAGCCAGATGCATAAGGGAAAAGTTGCATAAAACAAGTTGATTCTCCCATCTTCAATCAATTACAAACAAAACCCAGCTTCAAAATTTAGTAGATCACTTTGAACTACAAGCCTTCTGATCAGTGGTGTATCTAGGATTTCTCGTGAGGGTGTGCAAAATCTTATGCAATATAAAAAAAAATTGCAAGATAATATAATATGCATCATTTTTATAAATACAAATAAAGATTACAAAGATTTACTTGAGGTTGAGAAGTACCTTGTCCAATTTCTTCTTGAACCCTTTCAACATTGACAATATTAGTATCAATCGGAGTCGATGGCTCACATCGAGTGCGTTTGGAGAAGAATCCATCAAGTTTAGACTGTTTACCTACACACACAGAGTAAACAAATTCAAAATCTAAACAAAACCCACCAGGCCACCACAAACAAATAAATCAAAATTTAGGTTTTTTGAATAAACAGAATTAGAAGATCATTTATGGTTTTGAATAAACTGTATCATTACTGATTGTTCTTGCGTAAATTAACGAATGTATCCTTGCACAGAGTAAGGAAATGCTGGTTTTCAGTACCATTTTGGAATAAACAAAATTAGAAGATGGAAATTTGGCAAGTTTCTCACAAGCTATTGTCCTTACAGAATGCTTAATGAATGTATCCTTGCACAGAGTAAGGAAATGCTGGTTTTCAGTACCATTTTCCTCTTTGATATTTTTACAGTCACCTTTGCTACTACCACCACAACAGCACCCAACCCATTCAATAAACCTAATTCAATCACTCAACATATCATAAACCAAAACCCGAAAAAAAAATTACTAAATCATAAAATCACTAAAGAAAAATTGATACAGTTGATGCTATAAATTCGAGATTATCCCTACATTTGTCCAAAAACTAGTGATTTTTTTCTTTTTTCATGTACCCAGCATTTTATGGTTTTGAATAATTTTTATGTAAATTTACACAAAAATTACGTTTTTGAAAAGAAACAAAATCATCGGTCGCCGGTTGGAGAAGAATCCAAATCATCAATTCAATATTTTTAAAACCCTAAAATTGAATTTTAAAAAATTACCTTTTTGAGTGTTGGTTAGGGAAGTCTGCGAAGCCATCCCAAATCACCGGTCGCCGGTCGGAATCGTCAATCGAGTCAAGGGCTGCAGCGGTCTGGTCGAAATCGAGGTGTGAGTGTCACCGGCGGAATCGAGGGGACGTTTTTGGTTGTTTGCGTAACTGAGGGTGTGAGTACCCCGATCCGAACCCACGATTTGGATCCACTTTGATTAAATTTTGGGCTAATATAATTGCTAAAAGGCAATATCTAGTCCAAAAATCCCAGCAAAGGATCAATGGGCTCGCCAAGCTTTCGGCCCAATATGGCCAAAATGTGTACGCTGTCGTCCGACAAGGGCCACTAAGGCGGTTTAACTGCCTATGTCGTGCGACATAAGACGCCCCATCAGGATGCCTATAAATACAAGGCATGGCTGATCATTTTGGGAGGAGGCAAGGAAGAGAGCCAAAGTGAGGGTCAAATTCTGAGAGTAATATCAGTAAAATAGGGGAAACTCTTGCCAAATAGAGTCTCTCCCTCTCTCTCACACACACACTCACCTCCCTCCTCACACACACACACTTCAAGGTCAAGACTCCAAGAAGCTTCCTTTGGTGGTGATTGAAGGGGTAGACACCATACTATTGGTGATTCTACTTCGTGGACTACAATAGGTAGACACTAAACCTCTCTCTCCCTTTAAATAAAGTCTTTAAATATACCTTGCATGCATACTTGCTCTCTTACCATGTAGAAATTGGGATTTTGCATGACAAAGGTGGTGGAGAAGTGAATCTTCAATATTCACTTCTCCCCACCTCAGATCTGGACATTTGGTCATCTTAGGATCAATAAAGATTCAATCTTTACGTATTTGCATGGAGTTAGGAGGTGATGGCTACTTCAAAGTGGCCAAAATCATGTGATTTATCACACTTTGGCCACTAAAGCCATGTGACTCTCCCATTATACTCATATATTATTGTCATATTACTGCTTACAGTAGCAAAATGCTTGGTTTGCTTGGGGAACAAAGGAGGAACCAAACAGACTGAAGGGCACTGAAACAGGCTCCCCATGTCGTGCGACATAAGTCTCCATAGAGACCCTGTGTCATACGACATGGGACTCCCAGAAGGCTGCAAAGCCATTCTTGGACTTCAGAATCTGCTAGGCCTATCCCTTTGTGACTCAAAGCCTACCTAAGCATCTTCTGGCTCATAAGCCACTATTTGGGTGCCTAAACTCAGTTTGGACGCAACCTACTTGACGAAAGAGGATCACCATATGACATAGAAGACTTCAAAAGACTCTATGTCATGTGACATCCGTGTCGACAAAGCCTATCGTGACTTTGTCCACTCCCATCAACCCCAAACTGGGTTCTAGACCACTAAATAGTGTCCTAAATGAGCAAAATAATGTCTTTTCATTTCTCGAGTAGCTTTACCTCTGTAAGGGACAATCTGTCTCAAAACCTCAGCCTTGTGATAAAAGATATCACGTGTAAAAAGGGTGCGGCCCCCTATCATGGCTCACAAGTTGTACTCAGCTTCCATATTATCAATGAAAATGTCAAATTTGCATTTTTCACACATCGACACATATTGCACACACACTTTGAATGTCCAAAAATTGTCCAATGTTGATTGAAAGTCTCGAAAGAGGCGTGTTGGGTGAACTCTCTAGTTCTTCCCAAACACGTAACCAGACTCCCGGACTCAAAATCTCTTAAAATAGGTTTTTCAATGTTTTCCTCTAAAAACGGCATGGAGACTCCCAAAACCGAAGTTTTCAAAAACTTGTCGTATCATTTTCAATACAAAAGAAACTCTTTTCAAAAAAAGGGGGGAAATGATACAGACGATTTTAATTTTTTCGGGCGAGCGTTCATTCAGTGGCGACTCCGCTGGGGACTATGTTGAAAAACTTTTTGTTCTAAAAAAGTGAAGACGATACTTGGTATATAGGTGGAAACCACTAACCTTCCTGTATCGCTCCCTAACCCGGGGCTTGGGATAAATGGTGGTCTAACAATCCCACGTACCAGTATCATTCTTCTATTTTCTGAAAAAAGAGAAAAGTTTTTCTTAAAAGAGTCTAACTTTCTTCAAATCAACTTGGACAATTTCGACATTCACCTTGTGTGGACATATGTGTCATTTTGTGTGCTCAAATGCACCTTGCCATGCTTTGGTATGTGGCACTATTGGAAGCCGGGGCTTCCCCCTTTGCAATTTGCTCTTCCCGTTGATCGAACGGGCGTAATGACGTTGGACTACGGCTGCTTGGTAAATTCTGACATTTGGGGCAGTCCCCTTTTGTCATGCTTTGACTCATTCTCTTGTTTTTCTTTTGCATACTGCATAAAAAAAAAAAAAACCTTTTGCAAAAAAACAAAAAAAATATTTTTCTAGAAAATACCTTCACACTACTCGCACTCTACCCGCACATAGAGTTAGAACTCGGGAGTGTACGGACGGCAACGCGGAAAGTGACATGTTTCGCTGACGTTTGAGCGCCTAAAGTCCTCCTAGCCAGTGAGTCAGCCAACACTTGTCCGTGACACACTTTCTACCGTGACCGGTTGGTTTTTGGCCAATACTTTACAAAACATTTTAAACTCGGTTTTTCAAAATTTTCTCACAAATTCCGAGTCATGCTTCGTCTTTGAAAACCTTGGCATACTCTCCCCCTTCGTGTCGGAATCACGACATAATTCCAACGTAAGTACACGTTAAGATCTCTACATATCTCGACGTAGGTACATATCGATTTCTCGGCATGGCTTCGTGAGAAGTCATGACGCGTTCTCGACATGTGTCAACACGGGACCATGTCGATTTCTTAACGCATACTAACAAGAGTTATGCCGAAATTTCGTCACCAAGTGACGAGAGGCCATGCCAGATTTCCAACTCGAAAAGAAGAGAGGTCATTGTTGTCTCGTACGTTCAAACGTACGCTCGACCCTCTCTCCTCCCGAGTTTAGACGTTGACTTGGACTTGGTTTTGAAAACCCCGAGTTTGACTTGTTTTGGCTCGTATGCCAATAGGTTCGTTCTCCCTTTCGGTCGGTGGGTTCCACGTGCCCTATAGGACCTCTGCCGGGATTGTCCGTCCCGGAGGTGCAATACAGGTGGAATACAGGGGGTTTATAGACGTAGTGATGGAACCCACTGATCCAGGAATAGCGTAGAATGCGAAAAAGAAGGTTTCCCCCTTTTCCAACCATTCCTAGGATTAATAAAAATCATTTTTAAACAAAAAAAAAAAGAAGAGAGCATATGCATGAGTCCGTCCTCAGCCTATCCTCTCCCCTGCCTGAAACCGTTCTCTCCCCCTTATAGCGAGCAAGCATTGGGTCAGAGTTCCGGGCGGTCGGTTAATCAGTCTCTCTCTCCAGTCAAGGGTTCATTTCCAGCAGTCTCAGAAATGGCAGATTCGCAAGTCTCAGCAGGTTTGGGTCCAAATGCAAGTGTTGATCCAGCTCAGAATCAGAATGTCAGTCAGAGTGTAGGGCCAGATCGAGGTCAGAATGCGGGACAGGATGTCAGATTTGGATTCCCTCTCAGCTCTGAAAACGGTGAACAAACCAATCCTCCCAGGTTCACTTCCTTCCATCAATATGCTCAGTCAACAAAGTTCACCCCCGTGACTTTTCCGGCCCATTTCTTTGGACACCTTGTACTTGCTCCAGCTGCTCCATGGCCTCAAACCCCTCCACTTCCACCAGTATCATGGGCACGTGACTGATCAATGCCTCGGTCTGCGGTAATGGAATCCAGAAGTTAACAGGAAATGGAAAGCTCAAGCGTCCTGGCAATCTAACCAGCGAAGAGTAGCTAGGATAGGGGTTACCTATCCTTAAAAAAAAAAAAAAAAAAAAAAAAAAAAAAAAGAGTCTCTCAGTCAACCTTCGTAGGTTCTAGTACTCTCCTCTTTCAATCAAGTCCTTCTTGAACATTGTAATTAGTCTTCAATCTTCTATAAAAGAGTCTTCTTCTTTTCTTGCTAGACTTAAGACATTATTTTCACACCTACATTACATTTAATGAAATGGTTTTATTTTATTTGATCACTTGCATTGCTCAACAAATAATCTCTTGAAATAATTAACATTTCGATTAATCAGGGTGAGAAAGTCAACTAATGCCTTCCCCATACACTTTCCTTACCCCAAAAAAAAGCCTTCATCAAGCCATACGCTTCCCAAACCATATCCTCACCTTCACCTTGACCAAGTCAACGACGACGGCATCGTCAAAGGACAACAAAAGGCCACTCAGCTTCGAAAGATTGACCCCATGTCGACAACAACCTAGGAGCTTGGCTTAGACCTCAAGGGTATCAAGAAAGCTCAAGCAGGGGCTCGCCTTGGCCCTCAGGTGCTTCAAAAAAAAAAAAGAAAAAAGAAAAAGAAAGAAAAAATGTAGTGCAAAAAAAGAGTAATACCCAGCTAGGCTGAAAATCCCAAAAAAGGACAGTCTAGGCAAAAACAGGGTTGCATATATATATAAAAAAAAATAATAATAATAATAATAATAAAAATAAAAAAAATCTTAGTGCAAAAAGAGTAATGCCCAGCTAGGCTGAAAATCCCAAAAAAAAGGGCGGTCTAGGCAAAAAACAGGGTTGCACATAAAAATAAAAAAAAATGAGGCCAATGGCCCAGCACCGCCAAGCTTGACGAACAGGAAAAATCAAAGCTCAGAGAATGAAAGTTGTCGATAACAATGGGGTGGTCGAAGCAAAGCCAGAAGCATTTCATAAGCCTGTAGCCACGTGCAAATCCTTTCTCCCCCAATAAAAGAGGAAGTAATCAGAAGCAGTCGTCCAAGAATGACTTGGTCAAGGAATCATCCCAAGGCCCACGCCTCATCATCCAATCTTCTCATCCAAGTCTTTTCACTAAAGGAACCACAAATCCCATTTCCCAAAGCCTGAAACAGTCCGGCCGAAGCCCGAACTACGGCGACCTGAGCTCCTCATCATGGAGGGGAACGTAGGCAACCAGGAATGATCCGGTCATAAGCGTATTCAAATTCCAGAAAAACTCGGTCTCACCAAAGACCTCCCTATACACAAACCTTTCTAACCAACCTTGATCCGCGACATTGGTTGATTTTCTCCTCATGATTGATCAGAATGTTTTTTCATATCGAGATTATTGTTTGAATAACCTGAACATCAATAAAGGGTTTTAAGCAATCTTGTGATCATTGTAAATAAAACAAGTTTTCAGATGTCTTGACAAGTCTTCCTTTTCTACATCTTAGGAAAAATAGTGCCAAACAGTGATTTTCTGTCAGCAGGGGCTTCCATACACTGTTACAAACCTTTCTACGCTTATACTCTCTCAAAAGAGTCAAACCCAAAGCGAGTTTTCGTGCCTACATCGAATAAGGCCATCAGAAAATAACACAAAATCGGGATTTGTTCCCACTTTTCGAAAAATATGCCCCTGCAAGTATAAATTCTCTTCTTTTACATCTTCTTAAGGTTGACAAGGTGACTAAAGAAAATAAGAGAGCAAAGGATAGGTTTTTTTCTCTCCGGCTACAATTCGCATTAGGGCTGCCTTGAAACTCTTCAAGGTTAGAGCTTCGCCAAGCCATTTCTTTAGACTGGGGCTTCTTTGGTCATTTTTGGGGTCCGCGTCGGATTCCTCGCTACATCACAACATGTATTCAGTCTTATCCAGATCAGCCTCAGGATCACTTTTGCAGTACCAATCAGATGAGGACTGTCAGAACTCTACCGAGTCATCTCTTCCAACCGGGGCTTTTTGCCAATCAAAGGATCTCCCCTTGCTTTAACAAAACATGGGGCTTTGCATAAATTTTTTCCTTAGTCTTTGTTTCTAAAAGTCTGTCGACATCAGCTTCAAGCGCCGGAGTTTGAGAAATGAACTTCAGTCGAAACCCGAGGTTTAAACCCGATCTCAGCCCAAGAGGGAATTCTGGTCCATATGATACCTTTTAGCAACTTTAGCCAAATCTCAGCAAAAGCAGCAGCTCATTCCGCACCCAAGGGGTACGACCCCATCTGCTCTCTGAGCCCATCAACAGCCTGCTGTGGGTATCCATACTGCCTCTGAACAAGCAAGGGGATGCTAAATGACGAGAAACGCAATCCCGGCAACCTCAGCATAGCGAGAATCATCACACTTTGCCGCTCATGGTCTCGAGCCTCCATCCGGGAACCCGATCTTGGATATCGGTGGTAGTATACGGCCGGTCGCCTCTGCCAACCTTCTGTGAAGCCTCGGGAGCCACTCGCCTCTGCTGCGTAACCCGAGGTCTTTGCGATCGCCCAACGGGTAATGGGAGATGAGTCTCAACCGCTCAAAGAGCCACAATGATAAAAGACTGGGGCTACCGTGTCCCATATACACCGACCCTCCAGCCAGTCGGTCATCCCCATGATAAGTCTCTGCCAGCGGAATGGGAACTATGTCTCTCTCCCCCTGCCCGGATCGGACCTCAGTCAGTGTGGTACCTCGAGAGCCCCGCATCTGTCTAACAACTCCCAGTGTAAGCGGAGCATACCCCATCATACTCACGAAGCGATGCAGGAAATCATGATCGGCATAAAGATGTCCATAGCGGTAGATGAGTCGAACTTGACTCGGGCATGACACGGCAATCGGGCTATACGGGCCGAGTCAACAAAAGACGGGTCAAGAATCGGATCGATCACCTGCTCGGGATGAAATCCCAAGAAATTGGCCAATTGCTCGGTCGAGGTCGCGGATCTCGGGGAAAGACCACATCCACTAAGCTCGGCTCCCAATCGGTGCACGGAACTCCTCAATGGTGGGTGTGAGATCATTATACGAGAGGGTGAAGACATGCCTCTCGCAATCCCGATATCTGGATGCGGCTCGGAGAAGATTCCGATCAACCGCCCACTCCTTCAATGCCCCGGATGCATCTCAACCCATATCGTTGGTCAATGATCCTCTGTTGTTGTCGCGATGATGGCGGGTCAGATTTATGAGATCGGAATGAAATTGACGCTCTTTGGTCTTAGATACGTCGTCATAATGTTCCATTTTGGGCCAAAGATCAAATCTTGGGGCTAATTTTGAGGTGGAAGGCAAGTTTGACACACGATGTGGCTTCTTGAAATGAGTGGTTTACAAGTACGCCTTTTAGTCTTTGGGGCTTGCTGATCAAGAAAACTGTCCCCAGGACTCTCTTTGTCGTGCGACATAAGTGCCCCATGAAGTCCTGTGTCGGACGACATGAAGAGTTCCATCAGGAACACCAGCAGCAGCAACCCCAAGCGACCCAACGCTTGCTCAAAAAGCCACCCAAACCTGTTCAAAACACCACAAAATCATACCTAAGCACTCCCCCTCGCTCATAAAGCCCGCGGGAGAGGATGCGGCACATCCAACACACCCACAGACACATAAATGTCACCCAATGCGTACAAAAACCGCAAAAACACCCAATCACACTCAAAAGCCACCATTTTGTGCCTTTCTTGGGACGAACTCGTGCATATAAGTTCAAAAATACATAAGTAAACAAATATTGTACTTGTTAAAGTGCAAAAGCAATAAAATACTTGTTTTACAATCCAAAAGAACAAAAATAGCACATGCATTTCTCCTCTCTCCCTAAAAAGAGTCGAAGCATGGCAAAAGGGGATCGCGGTCACTCAGCTCGGAATCGTCCTCCTCACCCTCCTCGGAGCTGTCGTCATCCTCGACGCTGCCCACCTCCTCCTCGGAGCCGCTCTGCTCCTGTCCATCATCGCCACCCTCCGGCACCTCATGGATCTCGCCGTCAGAATCATCGCCCTCATAATGTGCCCAGTGGGGCTCGGCATAATACCCACCGCCACTCGGGCACGGTGGAATAGAGGGGTGGTAGGGATCGTCCTCGCCATCATCATCATCAGTGGGGCTGTCTGACTAGATCCGCCCTTTGTGAACCGGAAGGAGCAAAGGTCGGTGCAGGCCTCTTCTTCGGAGGCACTACATCACCGAAGCCGGGAGCTGCACTTCCCCTTCCAATGCTCCGCGCTCCTCGAAACCGGCGCGGCATCTTCACGCACGGTGAGCGCCTTCGCCACCGTCCTAAACGCTCTTGGGTGGAACCTGTTCAATGAAAGCGAAAGCGGTCAAAGCGATCAATAAAGCAATTAAAAATTTGGAATGAATCGGAAAAAGAAAAATCACTCACAGAGGTGGTCCCGCGGGCGGCCGCAAATGCGGGTGAGTCTCGGACATATCAAAAGAGGATCGGCGAATACTACCCTGACCTCATACTCAAAAAGCGGGAGGTGCCGGTAGGCCGCATCCCCGCCGCCTCTCCTAGCGACCATAACACGAGGAGTCACCAGGGTGAAGACGAAAATAGGGCATAGTCCCAAGACGTAAAAAGCTCGGCAATATCAATGCCGGTCCTGATCGCTCCAAGTCGGGCAAGGCCCGGATATGCCATATCCCCTCGGGAGGATCATGAGGGACACGGGCTGACAGCGCCGGGACCATCTTGCCTGCTAACTCTCTCCCCCAATATAGGGCATCTCCCTCAAGGCCGATCAAAAGCCTCCGCGTCTGGTCACCGTGGCAAAGCACCACCAATCGATACTCGCCATACCGATCGTGCCAGGGAAAATGTCTCGGCAACGGGGGTACCTCTCAAAGCAACCGGGGTGTCATGATAACAAAGCCGTCCTACGGGGCTTCACCCCGTCCACCTTCCGGTCTCCCTCGCTCCAAAAGCCCAACGGCGCATAGCGGGAACAGATCTGCGCGATCCTCTCCCCACGATGCTCAGGGCGTAAGAACACCTCGTAGGCCCACACCTGAAATCGGAGACAAAAGACTCTCAGTGTGCAGCAACAGTAAAAATGATGACAGAAAAGTCAAATACGGAGGTCAATGTGCGAAAAAAGCAAGGGGCATACCTCCGGCCACGGTCAGTAAAAATCCGGAGAGAGGTCGTTGCCTCTGCTCACCTCATCAAGGCCCCTATACACTTGGGCCAAACCGGCCTCTCCCGAGAAAGTGGACACCTGGCTCCAATCACGAAGAGGCTCCAGCAAAAGGGTCAATGCCGTCGTAGAGGCATTACAGAACAGGGTATCAGAAAACCCGGCCCAAACAAAAGCCCTAGCCAACTGCTCAGCAGTAACAGTAGCGGCATCCTCGGCAAAAAGACGACACTGGTGCGTCAAAGCAGAATGCAAGTCCGCCAGCGGAACCCCATTGCCCCTCAGGCGAAGGGTCAATCCAGTCAAAGCTCTGATAGCATCAGGGCTCAGCACGCCAGGATCCTCAGAAAAGATCGGCCTCTCAGTAAACTGCAGACCGGTGATGGCAGTAAAGTCATATGGAGTGATGGTCGCCTCACCCCAGGACAGATGGAATGTGTGGGTAGAATCCCACCAGAACTGCCTAAAGGCTCGCACAAGCTCCACGCTCCTCGGCGTATCCCCGAAAGCTCCGACAGCTGTGAAAAATGGTCCAAGACCAGCAGCAAAGACCAGTCCCTTAGGACTGTCCGGCAAATCAGAAGAGCCCGGAAGAAGACCCCATATGGTCGCAATAGCCTCAGGGGACCCCTTGGTCCGCAAAGTCTGCAGGTAAACACAGCACAGGTATCAAAAACCATACTCGCAACAATGTGTGCATTCATATGCATTAAATTCTTTCAAAAAGAAGAAAAAAACAGAAAAGGAAAAATCTTTTCAAAACAAATGCACTTCATGCCAAGCATGCAATTCCTCATTGGGTGTGATTTCCCCCAATTTCAATCTCAAAACCCTAGAAATCAAATTTCAAAAAAGGGTTAATCTTTTAAAGCACTTACCCCCTTCTGCTCCAATGTGGAAGTATGAAAGTCGAGACCCGGGTAGAGCCCGTGTCCCTCGGGGAATCTCTTTCGCTTGTTTCGATCCACAAGTTTCCGTCTCTCGGACAATACTTGTTGCACGTTCCTTCTCGATTCGGCTCGCGGAGGCATTGTCAAAATCTTTGATTTGAATCAAATTGGAGGAAGAATTTTCAAAATTTTCTCTCCTTCCCTCTCTGTGTTCTCGGCGACAATGGGGGTTTTTAGGGTCTGTCTTACGACCCACTGTTTTAATTAAAACTGCCTTGGAGACCCCCCCTGTCGGACGACAACCATGCTCCAGAAGGGGTAATTTCCTCTTTTGCCCCTGGTCAACTTGGTCAAATCCCGTTGACTGCCTGTCATTAAAAATCATCATTTCATTTGGGTTCAAATGCCCACCTCTCTTGGTCAAATTGGCCCGGAACGGCCTTAAACTACCCGGTCCGGAAAGACCGTACAGATTTCCAACACAGCACACATTGGCCCGGAACGGCCTTAAACTACCCGGTCCGGAAAGACCGTACAGATTTCCACAGTCCAGTCAGCGGGTGACTCCCAAAGAAAAAAGTCAACATTTCCAGTGGGTGACTCCCAAATAAAAAAGTCAAATCATCAGGGTGACTCCCCATCGAAACAGTCAATCTTCGGGATGACTCCCCACCAAAAACAGTCAAGTTCGCGGGTAACTCCCAAAGAAAAAAGTCATATTCGCGGGTGACTCCCAAAGAAAAAAGTCAAAATCGCGGGTGACTCCCAAAGAAAAAAGTCAAAATCGCGGGTGACTTCCCAAAGAAAAAACAGTCGAGTTCGCGGGGTGAGTTCCCAAAGAAAAAACAGTCAAATTCGCGGGTGACTCCCAAAGAAAAAAGTCACATTTTTTGGGGTGACTCCCCTTGGAACAGTCAATTTCGGGTACAAAACCCGTAGCCTTTCATTGGCACCCCCGTTTTCAACGAACTACGATTCGGCTTGATTCCCCCACGGGATACGTAGGATCCTCTTCATAAGAGGTCCAGCCACTTGACCATTTTGGTCACCTCTTTCCCCGCCGTTCGTGTCCGGCTCGGGATTCTCATTGTGTCGACGACCCCACTTCCCGTAGAAGTGACGTCGCCGAAGGGCTCTGTGAGTACCCCGATCCGAACCCACATTTTGGATCCACTTTGATTAAATTTTGGGCTAATATAATTGCTAAAAGGCAATATCTAGTCCAAAAATCCCAGCTGACAGGTCAAATGGGCACACTTGAGCTTTCGGCCCAATATGGCCAAAATGTGTACGCTGTCGTCCGACAAGGGCCACTAAGGCGATTTAACTGCCTATGTCGTGCGACATAAGACGCCCCATTAGGATGCCTATAAATACAAGGCATGGCTGATCATTTTGGGAGGAGGCAAGGAAGAGAGCCAAAGTGAGGGTCAAATTCTGAGAGTAATATCAGTAAAATAGGGGAAAATCTTGCCAAATAGAGTCTCTCCCTCTCTCTCACACACACACACTCACCTCCCTCCTCACACACACACACTTCAAGGTCAAGACTCCAAGAAGCTTCCTTTGGTGGTGATTGAAGGGGTAGACACCATACTATTGGTGATTCTACTTCGTGGACTACAATAGGTAGACACTAAACCTCTCTCTCCCTTTAAATAAAGTCTTTAAATATACCTTGCATGCATACTTTCTCTCTTACCATGTAGAAATTGGGATTTTGCATGACAAAGGTGGTGGAGAAGTGAATCTTCAATATTCACTTCTCCCCACCTCAGATCTGGACATTTGGTCATCTTAGGATCAATAAAGATTCAATCTTTACGTATTTGCATGGAGTTAGGAGGTGATGGCTACTTCAAAGTGGCCAAAATCATGTGATTTATCACACTTTGGCCACTAAAGCCATGTGACTCTCCCATTATACTCATATATTATTGTCATATTACTGCTTACAGTAGCTAAATATGCTTGGTTTGCTTGGGGAACAAAGGAGGAACCAAACAGACTGAAGGGCACTGAAACAGGCTCCCCATGTCGTACGACATAAGTCTCCATAGAGACCCTGTGTCATACGACATGGGACTCCCAGAGGGCTGCAAAGCTATTCTTGGACTTCAGAATCTGCTAGGCCTATCCCTTTGTGACTCAAAGCCTACCTAAGCATCTTCTGGCTCATAAGCCACTATTTGGGTGCCTAAACTCAGTTTGGACGCAACCTACTTGACGAAAGAGGATCACCATATGACATAGAAGACTTCAAAAGACTCTATGTCATGTGACATCCGTGTCGACAAAGCCTATCGTGACTTTGTCCACTCCCATCAACCCCAAACTGGGTTCTAGACCACTAAATAGTGTCCTAAATGAGCAAAATAATGTCTTTTCATTTCTCGAGTAGCTTTACCTCTGTAAGGGACAATCTGTCTCAAAACCTCAGCCTTGTGATAAAAGATATCACGTGTAAAAAGGGTGCGGCCCCCTATCATGGCTCACAAGTTGTACTCAGCTTCCATATTATCAATGAAAATGTCAAATTTGCATTTTTCACACATCGACACATATTGCACACACACTTTGAATGTCCAAAAATTGTCCAATGTTGATTGAAAGTCTCGAAAGAGGCGTGTTGGGTGAACTCTCTAGTTCTTCCCAAACACGTAACCAAACTCCCGGACTCAAAATCTCTTAAAATAGGTTTTTCAATGTTTTCCTCTAAAAACGGCGTGGCGACTCCCAAAACCGAAGTTTTCAAAAACTTGTCGTATCATTTTCAATACAAAAGAAACTCTTTTCAAAAAAAGGGGGGAAATGATACAGACGATTTTAATTTTTTCGGGCGAGCGTTCATTCAGAGGGCGGTGAATGAAATTGAATGAAAGAAAAAAGAAATCGCTTTAAGAAGAAGAAGAGTTTTTATTTTCTAATGTTACACTTTTCATCCCTTATCTTTCAAATAATACACTTTGCACCCCTGAGTTTTTTTTTTTAACTACTCAGGTAATTTTTTTGCAAAAAGTCAGGGTGTGCAACTGCCCACTCTTGCGATGAAGTAGATACGCCCCTGCTTCTGATTGAAGAGTCAAGATTACACTTCCGCAACCATCATCAAATTTCTAGTCATCACTCATCAGTTAAGTTCATCAGTTTGAACCGTAAGAAGCTCAGACACACCCTCGACTTTTCGATTCATCGTGTCTTCATATCTTATTTCTCGCATGGCGCATAGAGAGAGAAAGGCTAGGGTAGCTTTATCATTTTGAATTATTATAAAGAGGGAAATACTGGAGGTTTAATTTCAACCCAAGGACCAGGCCCGACTTATACACGAAAAATTCGACTCTACCGCACAGGCCCCCAAATCTGAGAGGGGCCCCATTTTAGATTGGCACATTAGGTATATATCTTCCGTTAAAAAAATAGCAACATAATTGACTTAGGAGATGATGGCGAAATCAAGCGACAATCACTCCGACTCCTCGCTTCCTCCGCCAATTGACTGTATAATGAATTGCAACGGTAAAAAAGAAAAATTCTTTTATAAATTCAATTGAAAGCGAGAAAGAGAATAAATACCTCTAAATTTTCCGTCCCAATCAAAATAAACCCGCCTGGCGCCTGTTGTTCCGACGCCCGGACGCCGTCGCCGGTAAAAGCTTTGGTTTCACTGTTTCAGCAAACAGCGTCTTCTTCATCTTCATCCATTAAGGTATTTTCGGTTTTGGGGGTCTCGTCTTGCCGTCATGGACCTCTTGATTTTTGACTGTGTTAAATTAGGTTTGGGATTTGCCGATTTGGGAATTATTATAGAGAGGGAAAGAGAAACTGAGAAAGAAAGATAAACAGAGAAAAGTGAGAAAGAGTGGGGGTCCTGCCTGGTGTTTGTTTAATTGTTTGACTCCCCGTTCCTGTTTGACTGTTGTTGAATATTGATAAAATAATAGAACTTTATTTAATTAGATTTTAGCTTTTTTTTTAGATAATAAAATGGAACTTTCTTCTTGATTTAATTATTAATATCAACTTTTGTTTGCTAATATTGTTGTTGTTTCTTCTGCAGAGTTAATATAGATGTCATCAAGAAGATTTTTATTGGGTTAAATTGCACTTCCAGATTTCTTCAATCCATTGCATTTAATTTATTTTTTTATTAGTAAAAGTGTTATAAGTTTTCGGTGATATTTTTAATAATGCCTCCAAAAATTAGAAAATATCTTCCTGGTCATGAAAAGCGTAAGAAACAGAAAAGAATTCAAAAATTAGAAAATATTTTCCAAATGTATCTATTGCTTATAGAATTTTGTTGACTATTCCTGTAACTGTTGCATCTGCAGAAAGAAGCTTTTCAAAATTGAAGTTGTTGAAGTCTTATATGCGTTCTACAATGTTACAAGAGAGACTTAATGGATTAGCGATGATAGCGATTGAAAATGAGTTCTTAGAAAGGGTAGAGTATGAAGATTTGATTGATGATTTTGCTTCAAAGAGAGCTCGAAAACTGTTACTTTTTAAATAAAATATTTAAGTTATGATCAATGTAATAAATTATTTTTGAATTTTAGTGCTTGATTTTATAAAACTTTTATCTTTATATGAAATTAGTACTTATATACTTCCTCCGTCCCATTGATAACTTCATCATTTTGAGCTTGACACGCAAATTAAGGAAAAAGGTTAGTGGAGAAAGTGTTGTGAGTATAAAAGTAAAATATGAGAGAAAATGAGTTGAGGGAATAGTAAATTTGAAAAGTGTTGTGAGTATAAATGTAAAGTAGGAGAGAGAATTAGTGGGTGGAATAGTAAAGATTCTTTGTCATTTTAGGAAAGGTGAAGCTTTTAACGGGACACCCGTTTTGACAAAAAGTGAAGCTATCAATGGGACGGAGGGAGTATATTTTATAGTTATTGTGTTTTTTTTTAAAATATTAGGTCCTAATTTTTACATTTCGCACAGGGCCCCTATAATTTTCGGGACGGGCCTGCCAAGGATACTAAGGTAAATATAAAAATGTAATGTTTTTATCAATAAATTACCTTCTTAGTGATTTATTGGTAAAAACCCTAATTACTTACTCCCTCTTTCTCGTTTCTCGTTTAAGTTTCTTACTTTTCTTTTTAGTCGGTAATAGTTTAAGGTTTTTAGTTGATTTATTACCTAAAATGAAAAATGGGACCCACTCATCATTCACACAACAAAAACTCACTACCCATTTTCTATCTGTTACTTTACTTACATACTAACAACATTTATTTTTTCTTAATTCTCTTAGCAAGTCAAACTAATAACATTAAACCGGCACGTAGGAAGTATCTTCTATCCCACTCAAAACGGACTAATGACAAATTAATTTAATTTTGATTAACAATTTTTTTTAAAAAAATGTATCACATTTAATAATATTTTCAATAACAAACAGACTAGTGGTCAAATTAATCTAACACCTTCCTGGGGGCCAAATTGTAATTTGTATGACTTAACCTATTGAGGAAAAGGCCAACAATATTGAATGATTTCTACCCAAAGTGTATACAATTCATGTTATTCCATTTCTATCTTTCTTCTTTATATATCTACCTATTTCTCTTTTTAAGGAGAAAAATGATCAAAACAACCCTCCAAATTCTTCATTTCAATAATTTTTAATGCCACAAGTCCATGAATAGAACTTGTCTCCAATAAATGTTCGTATCACTCAATCAAAGCAAATTGGTACAGTTCAAGATTCGTTACTATGACTAACAATTTAAGATTTCATGTCCACATAATTTCCACCATTTGAGCTGAAATCAAAAGATCATACTCCCTCCGTCACAAGATAATATTTCTATTTTTTTTTTTGTCGACACATAAGTACTTTGAACAATAATTTTAGGTTAATTTAACTATCGTAATGAGCATATAAAGATTGTTATTGATAGTATTTACAATGGTGTATCAACATGTTTTAAATTTTCATTAGAATAACTAAATTAACTTAAATTTATTGTTCAAAATATCTTCTTACTAAATGAAAAAAAAAAAAAACTAAAAAATGGGAGTACCTTCAGAACGGAGGGAGTACCTGAAAGCTTCATGCCAATTGGCACAAGAGTAAGTTTTGGGAGAAATCAGTTTCTCCATAAATTATAAAAAGTCCAATTTTTTTCAACTTGCAAATATTTGACGAATATAAGATCAGTTTAAAAAAACAGGACTTTTTATAACTTAGGGAGAAACTAGTTTCCCCCAAAATATTGTGTTGGGCACAAGCACACGAACATAAAGAAGCAGACCTCGTATAAATCTCTGAATATCCCACAAGCAAATGCCAGAAAAATTTATCAGTCCATACCCATAATTTATATACATATGCCTGGAAAATAACAAGAACATCAAAAAGAAACTACGACCTTCGTCCCAAAACGATGACCAATGTTTTCAAATTTGCTTTTGATCAAAGAACAAATTTAAATTTTTTTTATCATTTATTTTGGTACAGAGATAGTAAAAACTAAGAAGACAAAATAAACTATTTCAATCGGGCTCTATCATCGATACTACCAAGAAATTAACTTACAATGAAGAACGGAAACAAGAACTATAATACAAATTTTACGACGAGCTTTATCCTGTTTCTGAAACTCTGCTAATCAATTCTAGTCGCAGTTGATCCTGCGTGTAAAATCGATTCCCCATTTTTACAGTAACTTGTTGAATCATCATATCATTCACCACCGCAACGCTAGCATGGTTCACATCTAAATCCAAATCCATGAAAGCATTCATTAATCTAGCAGCCGGATGATTATTCTTACTACTTTCCATTCTTATCATTGCATCCCATCCAATGATCTTAACATCCATATCTATATCCAAGTCCACCATCTTCGATCCATGGTTGTTGTTTGACTTTTTCAAATCTTTATCAGGGTTGACTTTCGTTGAATTTCTTGAATCTTTACTAGAAGACATTTCTTTCTTCAATCCCTCGAGTAGGTTCTTCAACTCATCTTTATCGAGTTCTAAAGATTGAAGCTTTGATGTGAGATCATTTATGTATAAAATGGCGTCTCCGAGTAATGATGCTTTATCCATTTTTGATACATTTGGAACAACTGCTCGTAATGCGTAGAATTTTTGATTTAGTTTCTCTCTTCTTTGTCTTTCTGCTTCGACATGGTTTAATGGCTCTTCTCTGCCATTTGCGGGTTTTCTTCCACGTTTTCTTGGTTTTTTCTCTTCTTTGACCACTGATGCCTCTAAATCGGAGTGATCTGAATCGCCGCCTCCATTGCCGCTCGATTTCATTGCACCCGAAGTAAAAGAAAGCATCCCTTCATCGTTGCTAGACTGCAATGGAGGGGATCTCTTCTTTTTCTCCTCCATAGCTTCAATTTGGGATTGACAGGTAAATAAATTTCTGCTTGAAGTAATACTCGGTTTACTTTCTCCGAAATCAAGATTCTCCCCTGATTCCGGCTTACATGAATGCGAATTTCCCGTCTTTGATGCATTTCCGTCATACCCAAATTCCCCAAAATTCAATTCCCTTTTGAAGAACCCCTGTTGCTGATTCCGATTTGGAACTTGATTTGCACTGTTGGGAATCTCCATCATCAAACTTGAGCTGGGGTTTTCGATATTCTTATGAATCTGTGAGCTATTGCTACCGACGGGGATCAAGGTTGCCGGAGTAACCGCCGTTGCTGGCGGCGGCGTGACGATTTCAACACAAACAGACTCCTTAATTTCAGCACCCGAAGACGTAGACGGATCTGCTAACCAGATCGACGACGGATCATTATAGGCGTGATCTGCCGGAATAGTCAACGAATTCATTTCCGTCGCATTGAAATTAAACAAAACCCTAATCTTATTCATGAGATCCACGCTTTGAAAAATTACTTCCGTCGAACCAACCTCAACGACTCCGTTCATCGACGGGATACAAACAACCGTCTGCAATCCAAACCCCTGCGCCTGCCGTGCCCTCTGGCAGTGCGATTGAGCAAGCCGGTCCTGCCCAGTAACCCAAACCGGAGCCGAATTGTAAAACGCCTGACCAGGAAGCCCGCTACCATTAACAAACGAATGAGTCATCGATACAAGGAAGAACCACTCTGTATCAGTAACTTCCTCATCGACGGCGTCGGTTTCTTGCACCTCCGATCCAGAAATCAATGAATTAAGCTCACGTAAGACCTTCTTTCGATGCTCTTGTTCAGCAATCGAAGCCGCTGTCGCCGGCGTCTTACCCTTATTCTTATTCTCCTCACCTTTATAGTACCCATCTCCCCACCCCAACACAGACGAACCACTATAATCAACGGCGGAGGACTGCCAGAAGATGGCGTAAGTCCAGCTCTCCCTAGCGCCTTCGATTAACGCCTGGAGACGTTGTTGAAGCGTTTCCTGATTGAAAGGCTGGGGCTGAATTAGGGCTCTGTTCGGGTCGGTAGAGGTAGAAGCGGCGGAGGAGGACGACGGCAGAATAGGGTGGTGGTGGGTTGAACTAGGAGTAGGAGTAGAAGCCCAAAACGACGACGTCATGTCGGAGCTCATAAAAGCTTCCATCATAGAAGCGTTGTCGTCCGTTGACCAGAGATTCATCGTTGTAGTATTGGGTAGCTGGTATACTGTCATTCCGTAAACCGGGTTACCGGATCAGCAGGTGAAAAAAGGTGATCGCGGGGTGCGGTGGTGGTGGTGTTTTCCGGTGGTTGATGAACAGCACGGGGGACGGCGGGGGTTTTAGAGAGAGAAAGAAATGGAGGAGGAGGAGGAGACGGCTGGTGGCGTCAGAGGACAAGAAGAGAGAAAATCAGGGTTAATTTGGAGTTCATTTGAATTTGAGATGAATTGAGGTGGACATGAAGGAGATTTTATCGTGTGGGAGTTGTTTAAAACGTCGTATACAAAGCCGGCGCTGCTTAATAGTACTCATTTCGACTACTCTTAACTGTGACATTACGAGAGAAATCGGTTGATTTCAAATTGTTTTGAGATTAAAACCGAACTGGATCAAATCACAATTCGATTTAAAATTGCCAAATCTAACTACCAGATCTAATCGTCAAAACAAATCAATGTAATCATTAGATCGAACCATCATATCACCCGATCAAACAACTAGATCATAACACATACTCCCTCCGTCTCAGCTCACTTAGGAAATTTTGAAATGACACAAGAATTAAGAAATATTACTCCCTCCGTCCCACCTCAATTGATCCACTTTCCTTTTTGGGACGTCCCACCTCAATTGATCCATTCCTTAAATGGAAAGTTTTCCATATATTTATACCCTTATCATCTCCATATATTTACAAAAAAACCATTCATTATACCCACTTTAACTTACTATTCCTCCCACTCATTCTCTCTCTCATATTTAATTTTTCATACTCACAACATTTTCTTCCACTTTTCCCACTCTCTTCTCTTACTTTTTCCACATAGCGCGCTTTTTAAAATTTGATATGTTGCTGGTGTGCCTAAATTTGATATCAGCTGGAGTATATTAATAATATATTTGTATACTCTCTCCGTCTCACTCGAAGTGTCACTTTTTACCCAAAAGGATGTCCCGTTTATAGTGTCACCTTTGCTAAAAAGAAAATATTTTATTCATATTCTATTATCCCATTCACTATTCCCTCCACTAATTCTCTCTCCTCTACACTCACAACACTTTTTATACTCCCTCCGTCCCACTCTAAGGCCGTCACTTTGATCTGAAAAAGGGTGTCCCGCGTTTAAAGTTAGCCACCCTTTCCTAAAAGGAAATATTTTATTAATATTCTATTACCCATCCACTATTCCCTTTCACTAATCTCTCTCTCCTCTAACACTCAACAACACTTTTTAAATCTCGCATTTCATCCACTAGTTCTGCGTCTCCTATTTTCAAATTACACTCACAACATTTTTTCTTCCCACACTTTTCTCCTTAATTTATGCGTGCCGACCTAAAAATGGCGACGCTCTGAATTCTAGACTAGAGGGAGTATTCACATTAGTTTCCATCCACTAATTCTTCTCCTATTTTTAAATTACACTCACAACTTTTTTTCCTTTCCACACTTTTCCTTAATTCTCAAGCGTACAATTCCCTTAAAAGGCGGCGACACTTTATGGGACGGAGGAAGTATTAATATCCCTCTGCCGGCTCCTACGGCTTGAAGCGTCCGAAAAGGACAATTGCACGAGAATTGAAGAAGCTGGCTGCAAAGAAAGAGAAAAGCTTTTAAATGTCACAGTATAAAAAATTAAATAGAACGAATGAGTGATTGGGCTAAAATAGTATAATGATGTTGTGAGTATTAAAATAATGTAGAAGAGAGAATGAGTGGAGAGAATATTTATTTAAGGTTTTCATTTTGGGAATTCTTAAGTGAAGTGGGACGCCCAAAATGAAAAGTTTTCTTAAGTGAGGTGGGACGGAGGGAGTATATTAATAATATATTTGTATATTAAGTAATATTTATCGTTACATCATTAAAATATTTACATTACATCATACAAATTCTAACCTGCGTTTTGCATTTTATTCAATACTAATTTCACTAATTATTATCTTCATTGTGTTACATAATCGAACAAGTTTTCTGCAGGATCGACATTGTATAATGTGATTTCTTCATTCGTCCTCTCTGTTCCTCTTGTATATCTCTTCATTCGACTTTTCTATTACACTCCCGAATCCCTCGCTCTTTATTCGTGATCACAAAAGATTTAAACAAATTTAATAATTAGTTGCGGTATAAAGCATGATATAAATAACGATTTGAATCACAGTTTAAACCGTAGTTTAAAGTATGGTTTAAACCACGGTTTGGATTGCGGTCTGAATCACGTTTGTTTGGACCGCGGTATAAATCACGGTTTGAACCAAATAACTGAACCTCGATTTGAACCAAACTGAACTAAACAATGGCGTTTTCGTTCAATTCAGTTTGAACTTTTTCTTGATTCGATTCAGTATAAAAAAATTCAAATCGATTACTATTGATTCGGTTTGTAAATTGACCAAGACCGAACCATTTGCACCCCTACGTGGCATTGTTCTAATTGGTGACATCCAAAAAGTCCAAGAAAACAAAAAATAGGGGTGTGACATTGTCCCAACTAGTGTTGTCTAGCAAATTCAATATCACAAGCCAAATGTAATAGTAAATGGTACACTTGGAGCATTTTTATTAATTAATAAAATTAAAGTTGTACATTTTATAGATAAATTTATAGGTTATGTTGGTGTCATCAATAAAGCATAAAAATGAAAAGTTGAGTTGGAGTTGGAGTTGGAGTTGAAGTTGAAGTTGGAGTTGGAGTTGGAGTTGTAGATTGTGTATGTGGAGTAGAGAGAAGTAGTATTTTATTAATAGATTAGGTTGAATTGGTGTCATGAATAAAGATAGTCAACTTACTCCCTTTCTATCATCTATTATACAATAACAAGGATCTAATTTGACTTTACATATATATTGAAAAAAAATGTTGTGAGTATAAAAAATAAAATAAGATAGCGTTGGTAGGAATAGTAAGTGGTTTGTTATTTTTATTGAATGATAAATATTGCAAGTATTTAAGATATAATTGTTCAAATTGTTGGAAAAATGTAGTGGGTGTGAAAGAAATTTGGGAATTTTTCCTAAATGGGTTATATGTTAAATGATCAAATTGAATGTGAGTTTGTGTTCTACTTCATGAGAACATTGAAATCAAATAATTATTTGTTCAAAATGACTAATAGATGAATGAGATATTAAGGCTCAAAGTTAGAGGATTGAAAGTGGGAAAATGTGGTTATCCCACATTGAATGGGAATGTAAAATCCAACAAACTTAATGTATGTCTGTATTCACATGATCATGAACAGACTTGTAATAGCAAGTTTAATGTCTATTTGTATTCCCATGATCATGAACAGACTTGTAACAGCAATCTTAATGTCTATCTGTTTGATTTCCTCCTTTTGTAACAGTCAGAAGGAATTAAATTGGTGACTGTTCAGTTGCCCAGTTATTAGATATAAGATGGAGCCACAAACAATTTTTTTGAAGAACACCAAAGATTTTTTCCAGCAGCCTCCCATCTCTCTCTCTCGTTGCATATTGTAGTATCTTTCCTTTGGCCTCCTTACATTTTTGCATCGTGTTGATACTGTCCAGGCACACTGCCAATTCGCCGAAAACTTTAGGTGCAAAGTGCCCCCGGTCCGCACGTTCTATCCTGGGAGACTCGCGTCCAAGGCAACCTCAAGCACTATCGATGAGGGGACGAATAAGTTTTAAGGAGACTGATTCATCAAGGCTCGTGCACAACAACCAATTGTTACTGCCGATTTGTTTCTTCAAATTTATTTAGTTTATATTTATATTTTTAATTTTAATTTATGTAATTCTTATCCTTCTATTAAGTATTTCAACCAACAATCTTATGACTTATGACCTTGAGAAGGGATACATTTTACAGAAATATTAAACTGATTGAATTGTTTTCTCTGTTTCAGAAATGGCTACTGAACAGAATGTGACTGGAAAGGAAATCGTAACTGTGACCCAAACTGGAAATCGCTCTCAAGGCACTAATGTTGTGACTAATCCTCAAACAGTGCACATCTCAACCCCCCATGCTGAAAAGCCAGAAAAGCTTGTTGGCCACGACATCAAGCGGTGGCAGTAAAAGATGATTTTCTATTTGACCACTCTGAATTTGGCTAAGTATCTGCAAGAATATATGCCCAATGTGGCCGAAAACGAGACCAATTGTAAGTGCTCCAATTTGAGCTTGTTAGAATTTTTGTTAGAAAATTAACGAAAGTTATAACAATTCCAACAATTCCTAACAACCCTAACCTTTCTAACAAAGCAAGGGTAAAATGGGCATTGCCATTTAAAGTTAAACCAAGAAAGGAATCCTAAAAAGCAAAAGAAATGGAAAAAACCCGAATTGGTAAGTTGAAAAACAGCTTCAGTTTGAATTTTAAAAAGATTATTCTTCCTGTCCAAAAGCCAGCACTGTAGCAGATGAACAGTGCACGCGTCGAACCCATCCGCGCGGATCTCTTTGCTTCTCCCAGAGGGCTATAAATTGAGCCCTCCTCTCTCAGTCTACACAACACAATTTTGATCACAGCAACGAAACTCTGGCGAAATATAGAGAGAAAACAGTGGGAATCCCTAGATTGCCACCATTTTCTCTTGAATCTTTCCCAATCTTACTCCAAACACAAATCCAAACACCAAACCTTGATACTCCTCAAGCCAAACACCAAATCTTGATACTCCTCAAGTCAAATTCCAAGCCTAGGAAGATAGGGTGTCACCATTGGTAAAGCCCTCCTTCTCAAAACCCTAAAATCCTCTTTTAACTTCTTGATCATCTTGTTCTTCTTACTTGGATCTACTTGATGTCTAGTTTCACTTAAGTTTTGACCCAAGATGGTCATCTTGAAGTTCATCTTCATGAATGACCATCTCAAATGGTCCACATTTTAAATCTTTAGTTGTTTTTTCTCTTTAAATTCATCTTTACAAAATATCCCCTTTCCCTTTGCAAAGGACATGTTTAAACCCCATAAATTCCCCAAGGATGACTTGAATATGATAATCACTTAAAAAAAAGTAGTGGTATCAAGTCTAGGGATGAAAATGGGGTGAACATAGATGCAAATCCCCCAAAAAATCACATTTTCCCTCAAGAACATCTTGCTGTCCAGTAGCATTGTTCTGAGACTTCAGTCCATTTTCCTATTTTTTGGACCCAGTAAAACTTGGAATTGGATGTTGACTGAAAAACACTTTTTGTAGCCAACATCCAGATATTTCCATACATATTTTTACTTTATTTTTTGGGTGAGTAAAACTCCATTTTCCAAATTTTCTTTTAGAGGCTAGTTCATCAGTTTCTGGAAATCCAGATTTCATATCTGAGATTTCCAGAAGGTTTTGACCCCTCAAATCTTTTCCAAAATGGAAAATTCCTTCGCACAAAGCTTATTTAAGGAGTCTAGAAAAACTTTCATTCTCTGAGTTTATCCAGATTATGAAGTTTTAAGGCCCTTGAATACATTTCAAAATCAAAGGTACACTGCCTTTTTTCTTCTGGCAGAAGTGTTTTTCAACTTCAAAAGGTTTTTTGAGTACCAAATCTCAAACCAAAAATTCTCCAAAAAATCATGGGATCAGTTTAAAGTCCTAAGAAAAGATCCCAATTTTTACTTTTCTCAGTTTCAAATTATTTTGGTCAAAACACACACACACACACATACACACACACACACACAACAAAAGGATTTCAAATGTTTGGAAGACTCGTTTTGCGAGGCGCGTCGGGTGCACACTAACGTCCTTTCCGACGCGTAACATGACCTCCGAACCTAAATCTCTGATCTCGGGCTTTTTTCAAAGTTTTGGCCCTTAAAACAAAAATGGCGTGGCGACTCCGTTTTGATTTTCACAAAAAAAATCGGGTACATCACAGTGGCGACTCCGCTGGGGATTAACAAGTTTTATCTTTTCAAAAAAAAAAAGAGAAAAACTTTTGAGGGTCAAGCTTCCGTCCCGACATTTGAAATCCTTTGTTTTGTGTGTGTTGATTTTTGCACATTTTCGTGTTTGTTTTGGCCGCCTCGGAAAAAGTCAAAATTTTGACTGTCGGAAATCATGTCCCTAACTATTGGAATTTTTGTGATTATGTGCTTATGTGTTCATTAATTTTCAAAAAAAAAAAATTTCAAAAAAAAAATTTCAAAAAAAAAGAAGAGAAAATTTTCAAAAAAAAATCATGCATCATGCTTTTTAAGACACATAAAAAAATCTCTATTTTACTCAGAAAAAGAAGATAGACTGCTTGCACACTACGCGCACGTGACCGTACACTGCACACTACGTCCCTAACCCGGGGAAATCCTTGTTGCGGTCTGTTTGGTCTTATTACGCCTCTCGGACGAGCACGGGACTACCCAAACATCCCATGGAGCCTCGTGTCGACCATGCACTTGTCCGTGACACACTTTGTCAGAGACCCGATTGGTTTTAATTAAGTGCAGTGTCATGCCCCGTACGTGTATAGACCTTTCCTTTCAAGCCTTTGTCGGCATACCGACTCAATATCTTCGGGGACCCTAATCGGTCGAAGTTACGCCGGTTTTCCGCCGCGGACTTTGACCAAGATATTGACCGGCGCCTTGACTTCGGCTCGGCGGCACAAATTATACACGACTCCCGGCGATTGACACTGAGTCATCAAGGATTAATGATTATTCCATGCCCAATTACGGCTTAAATGACGACAAGTCAAGATCAATTGTGGACGCTTATCAGTCCAAATCATGCCGACTTTTTGTCGAGCCCTCGGACATGATCTTGACTTTCGACGTCAGCTTTGTCCGTAATTCACATCGAATGCTCGTTAAGACTCGATTACCCGCCAGACTTTTAGGATCGTTTTTCTTTTCGATCGGTGGGACCCGCTTGCCCTATAGGACCCTCGCCGGCTTGTCCACCCTGGGAGGTCGAAATACAGGTGGAATACGAGGGGCTTATAGACGTAGTGACGGGGCCCACTGATCCAGGAATCAGAGTAGTTTGCGAAAAAGAAGAGCAATCTTTTCCAACCGATTAGGCTAATAAAGCGTGTTTTAAGTAAACATGAACAAATAAATGCATGTTGCATGAGCCTTAAGCCCAAACACCTACCCACCTTCAAAATCCCACCATCTGAACCCTCGTGTCTTTCCCCCACAGCTCCGCACAAAGCTTGGTTTCGGGCACCGGGTCACCGTTTGATCAGTTGGGAAGAGTCAAGCGCATCGTCGGCTTCGCCGTTTGTTTCAACTCCGGGTTTAGAATGTATCTGCGTCGTGCAGTAACGATGGGGACAACGTCACTCTGCCTCCCGGGACTCCTCAGACATAACCACAGTGGAATCAGTTAGCAGAACAGATGAGAGTGCGACAAGAAGCAAAGCTGAATAGCCTTATGGAGGCTATCAAGAGCCATGGTCTTGCCGCCAGCCTCAACCCCGATGGCACCTTCACCGTGGAAGAAGAAGAGGACCCCAATCCCAATCTCGGTCGCCCGGATTACTCCAGGATGCCACCACCAACCTCCGTCGATACTACCAGGACCCATGCTCCTCGATCTCTGGGTCGAGATGAGACCACTGGATCCCGGCTGACGGGACGAATCAGTTCGTAATTCCTCAGTGGGGGCAAAGTCAGTGCGGAATGTCCTCTCATGGTTGGGGATACCTCGGAAAAAAAAAAAAATTGGAATCCCACCTCAGTTCGGAACCGATCAATCCGGACCTTCACAGCAAAAGCCACAGTTCGGAATACCGCCACAGTCCGGTTTTGGGCCACAGTCAGGAGTTCCTCCTCAGAATGGTACTAGCTCATTTGCTCCTCACACGGCTTTCACAAATCCATTTCTCACTCGGGGTTCAATGGGTTGCAAGCCCCCATCCCGGTTTCATCGAGAATCACCAGGACCACAGTGTCCTCCCGGCTATGCATCCTCGCCACAACCAGCCATGCAATTCAACAACCAGGGACAGCAGCCCGCACTTAAGCCCACTTATGGCCCTCACTCCGGAAATCCGAGCTATCCGGCTACCTCAGATCTGCCTCCATCTTCTCTGCCGATTGGAAGCCAACAGCAAATCGCTGGGTTTTATCCCTTCGCCCAGGCTCCTACTCACACTCCCCAGGGTAATTTGGGCCAAGGACATGTTTTCACCTATGCTCCGGGATATGGTATTCCTTCCACCAATGCACCACCAACAGCTAGTCCTCTTCCTAGCTCAAATATCGGCTTAGGAATTCCCGCTCTACCTTTGGATCCCCAATTGGCTTGGTTTATGGAGCAACACAAGGAAATGAAAGCACAGATTGCTGAATTGACCGCCAAAAAGAACACTACTCTTCGGTCTACAGATCCCGACTCGATTGTCCCCCTGCCTCACAAGTTTGTGATGCCCACTCTGGAATTGTTTGACGGAAGTGCATGCCCTAAAACTCACTTGGACACCTATACTTTGGCAATGAAGGCTAAGGGATGCACAAACCGACGGTTGGCCGATTACTTTAGTCTCTCTTTGAAGTCGGGGGCTTTGAAATGGTTTTCCGATTGCGGCTGAAGCTAGGGCTACTTGGGAGCAGTTACCGGTACTTTCACGAGATAAGTATAAATCCAACTTGGAATGGGAGACAAACAGAGTTGACTGCAAACAACGATGCGGCGCCACTAATGAGAATATTGGGGATTTCTACAAGAGGTGGAACTTAAAGCTCGGTGAAATGGCCATTCCTCCCTCGACGAGGAGCGAGTTAGACATCTTTCGGTCATGCTTGAAGCCGCATTTGAGAGCTTCCCTCGGTCACTTCCCTACGGCGACTTGCGTGCAATGATTAATTCGGGGCTAAGTTCGAAAAGGCTTACAATCAGCGGCCATTGCCGCACCCGCTACGGATATCGGGTTTCTTCCACCTCCAACACTCTCGCTTTCGCAAAAGGTAAGGAAGTGATTAGCTATGCGGGACGGGGCGTAACAATGCCACTTCCTTTGTTCCCAAGAAACTGATGCATCCGGATCCAGGCTCCAAGACTTGAGAAACTTTTGGGATGCCTTTGAGTGATATCTTGAGAGGATTGGTGAGAGAAGGTTTGCTCCGGCCTTTGGAAAATTATCGGCCTAGAAACCCCAATGCTCCTTTGGATGCCTCCAAGCATTGTGCCTTTCATCGGTACCATGGGCACTGACAGATGATTGCGTCCCCCTGAAAAATGCCATCCAAGGGTTGATTGAGCAAGGGAGGTTAGAGATGCGTGAATGGCCTAATACTATCAATAACCCGCTCCCTAACAACATGAGTGTCAACATGATCGAGTTTGGTGGTTCAAGCCTTGTGGGCACAATGGAGTTTGACTCGTCCCCTTGCGAGGTCAATGAACCGATCATCGCAGGCAATGAAAATGGTTGGATTGAGCAAAGAGGTTGACAAAGAAGTCACGATGGAAAGACTGCAATAGCTCCGTCTCCGGCGTCGAAGAATAGATGCATGGTCCAACGGCAAGAGCGGCTAGGCGGGGGCTACCTATCTTTAAAATAGTCTTTTGAGTCAACCTTCGTAGGTTCTAGTACTTTTCTTTCACCTAAGTCCTTCCTGGACATTTGTCGTTGTAGTCCATTTTGGACATAGTGGTTAAATGTCTAACTTTTAATATAAGTCTTTTTCTTTTCTCGCTAGACTTCGAGACATCACTTGCGCACCCACGTTACACTTAATTGAAATGGTTTTATCCAAAATGATCACTTGTGTTGCTCAACAACTAATTCTTTGAAATGATTAATATTTAAATTAATCAAAGTGAGAAAAATCAATTGATATCCTTCTCAAATTGGGACTTACCAACTCCCCATCTTGCACCTCATATGCTCACATCCATTTCATCATCATCATCATCTCGTTGCTCGATGAATTTGCATGAATCTTTTCTCATTTAAAGCTTAAGCAAGCAATGAAGACTTAATCTCGTTTAGGTCATCCGGTAGGGATTGCGGTTGAAGCCTTTCACCCATAGGGTAGCCATTACCTCACCCTCACTAAATACTACCTTTTCATTTCAAGATCGGCATGTTTTCAAACCCTGTTTAGCCATCACCTTTGCTCCTTATTGAGAGAAGTCCAAGCAACGCCAAAGAAGTTAGTTTCGAAGAGTCGGCGATGCATAACATGTTCAAGTTGTGAAGCAAGGAAAGATAATTCTCAACTCCTCAAAGAGGCCGTCCAAATTCTCAAAAGAAGGATTTTAAAATCCTCGCAATCTCGGATATAATTCCAAGCTCCTCGGGAAGCCTTCAAAAAAAAAAAAAAAAAAAGGGGCTCTCCAATGATCAAAAAGGAGCCCGAATCCTTGCAAGTTCAAAAAAAAAAGTTCTCGATAGCTTGGACTTCCTCTTATCATTACCTTAAACCAATCCCAAGCCATCCTCTCAATTTTAGAGGATATTCCCCTTTACCATTACCCTTGCCTTTGGCCAAAGTCAAAATTTGACCTCTCATTCTTAGAGGAATCAATCTTCCCCGTCATAGATTTCCCAAACACATCCCTGCAAGCCAACCTCTCATCTTTAGAGGTCCAGTCAGTAAAAGGCCCAGCCGACCTCTCATCTTAAGAGGTCACAATTTCCCAAATCACCCGATGGCCGATCGAAGCCCGGAAACCCAGCTGCAATTCCTATCGGATAGCAATTTCATCATAATATCTTTAAGATCTAAATCAAATTAATGCTTCATTGCTTGCTTAAATTGGAATCTAATCCATCTTGGTTCAAAATCATCAATCAAAGATTGTGCAAATTCAAATCTGATCCATTCGACATTTCATGTGAGCATAATTCATTTCTACTCCACAAACACTTGCCGTGGATGTCCCACTGGGGCTTCGCATCCGTGTCTTTCATGGACACTCTAAGGGGATATGTTATTCAATTCTCCAAATCCTCAAAATCCCCAAAGGTCCTCAGACCCTCGAATTTCAACATTCGTTCTCTTTTCATTCGGGATAAGCCCGAACTACGGCGACCTGAGCTCTTCATAATGGAGGGAACGTAGGCAACCAGAAATGGTCCGGTCGAAATCACAAACAAATCTCAAAAAAAAAATCCGGTCTCATCAAGGATCGTCCCTATACACTTTCCGTCTTTTCGAGCTTGATTCTCGATATCAGTTGGTTTTCTCCTTGTGATTAATCAAAATATTTGTTCATATCAGATTTAAGGGTTGAATAACCCGAACATTAACAAAGGGTTTTAAGCAGCCTTGTGATCATCATGAATAAGACAAGTTTTCAAGTGTCTCGACAAGTCTTCTCTCTCTCCATCGTAGGGAAATAGAGCCAAACCTTTGTCTTTTACGTCGGCGGGGGCTTCCATACACTTTTCCACACCTTGTGATGCTTATACTCTCTCAAAAGAGTCAAACCTAAAGCGAGTGTGTATACACAAAATCGGGATTCATTCCCACTTTTCGAAAAATGTGCCCACACGTAAACATTTACGAGTCTTGTCCGTTGGGTTTGGTTGACTAAGATACGAAAAGATAGGTGCCTCCACTGGTCACACGACGACTCTGTCTGATAAGGCTGCTCTGAATTTATTCACGGTGGGGCTTGCTAAGCGGTTCTCCCGAGGTTCTTACGTATCGACTCTTCAGCTGGGGCTTCTATAGTCATCTTTGGGTCCACATTGGGTTCTTCGCTACGAGATAGACTCGCCAAGTCGCTTCTTCAAAATCTGGACTTTGCCTACTCGGGATCAGGGGCTTTGTCGAGATGGTCTTTTGGACCGAATTTTATCAAGAAAGAATTTCGGCTTCGGAACTTGGTACACGGCGGCTTCCCGTAGCATCGGAATTCAAGATCGGGGTTTCTCAGGCATTAGCAACTCCATCAAATCATTCTCCGAACAAGGTTTCGGCCAAAGTCACGGCTCACCCAAATGAAAGAAGCGTCGCTCATATCGACGTGCCCAGGCTGTCGGCATCGGCTTCGAGATGACCAAGAATGAGAGGGACAATTTCAACCAAAACCCGGGATCCGAATCCAATCTCATCAAAATTGAGGTCCATGTGATCGTCAACAAAACCTCATCAACAACCGCTGTTTAAGCTGCGATCGAGGGCTCTCACCTCCCCCACTTGCTCAAAAGCTTTGTCCCAAACGGTCTCAAACACATACATCCCTGCATCCCCTCTCATCACCATGCATCCCCACAAAAATCTCCCCAGGGCTCATGTAGCATGCCTGAAAACTTGAATCAATAGGAACAATCCTAAGTGATTGAAGATCATAAATTCCAAAAGCTTAGGCTAAGTGCATCTTCGAAAGCAAGTAAATGCATCATTTCGCGAACACGTGCGGTGATACTCTCACAATCATTTTTGGCTCTATGCATGCATCTGTCATCATGAATGTTATATATGCATCTTCCTCTTCACTAACGAATGCAGGAATTCAAACGTGAAATCAAATCCCCCTTTTCGGTAAGGATGATCGTCACCAAAGATGACCTCCAATGTCCACAAATGGATGAAAATAGCCCCCAATGAAGACCACCTCCAATGTCTACAGTTCGGTCAGGGACGCCAAGTTCTCAAATGCAAATCGGTCAGGGATGCCAAATTCTCAAATACAGTTCGGTCAGGGACGCCAAGTTCTCAAAATACAAATCGGTCAGAGACGCCAAGTTCTCAAAGGCAAATCGGTCAGGGATGCCAAATTCTCAAATACAGTTCGGTCAGGGACGCCAAGTTCTCAAATACAATACGGTCAGAGACGCCAAGCTCTCAAATGCAAATCGGTCAGGGACGCCAAGTTCTCAAATGAAAATCGGTCAGAGACACCAAGTTCTCAAAAGCAAGAAGTCCCAATGTGAAGACAAGCTCAACAACATCTACAAGGTTGACGATCACCAGCAAAATGCAATTCCGTCAGAGACGCCAATTTCTCAAATACAAATCGGTCAGAGACGCCAAGTTCTCAAATACAAATCGGTCAGGGACGCCAAGTTCTCAGATACAATTCGGTTACAAACACCAAGTTCTCAAATACAATGCGGTCAGAGACACCAAGTTCTCAAAAGCAAGAAGTCCCAATATGAAGACAAACTCAACAACTTCTACAAGGTTGGCGATCACCAAAGAAGATGCGGACTCATTTGAACTCCTCCTTCGGGTCAAAATGCCTTCAAAGACAGCAAATCGTCAGCAGAAGCCGTCCCATGAACGGCAACCCAACAACTCTTCATCAACATCAGCCGTAGCCTCAGTCCTTCCGGCAGCTACAGGTAAGCACAGCACAGGTATGAAAGCATATCTTAGTCAACTACTTTTCTAAAAGAACATTATCATCAAATCTTAGGGTGACTTCCCAAAAATAGTCAAATCCTAGGGTGACTTCCCAAAAAACAGTCAAACCTCGGGTGACTCCCAAATACCGTCAAACCATCAAAGACCATCCCCAGCATTTTTTGAACTACGACTGGGTTGATTCCTCTTAAGGATACGTAGGTAGCCTACCATGGTCCGGCCAGCTTGACCAATACGGTCACCCTTTTTCCCCGATAGTTCTCGTAAGCCCGAATCTTCCCAGCGAGAACACCTTCAAATAGTCTCCCTCGGGCACTAAACCTTGACTTAGGATCATACTCTGAACTAAGTCCCCGTTTAGGTTCATACTCTGAACTAAACCTTGACTTAGAATCATACTCTGAACTAGGTCCCCATTTAGGTTCGAGACTCTGAACTAAACCTTGACTTAGAATCATACTCTGAACTAGGTCCCCATTTAGGTTCATACTCTGAACTAAACCTTGACATAGAATCATACTCTGAACTAGGTCCCCATTTAGGTTCATACTCTGAACTAAACCTTGACTTAGAATCATACTCTGAACTAGGTCCCCATTTAGGTTCATACTCTGAACTAAACCTTGACTTAGAATCATACTCTGAACTAGGTCCCCATTTAGGTTCATACTCTAAACCTTGACTTAGAATCATACTCCTGAACTAGGTCCCCATTTAGGTTCATACTCCTGAACTAAACCTTGACTTAGAATCATACTCCTGAACTAGGTCCCCATTTAGGTTCATACTCCTGAACTAAACTCCAACTTAGGCTAACAAAATCCCAATGAAGTTAACGGAATCCCGCTTCTTTTCCCATTATCCTCGGCAAAGAAAAGTAAGACCGATCCCTTCAAATCAAGGTTCGAGGCACCTAAAACGCCATCATCAAGGTTCGAGGCACCTAAAACGCTATCACTTCGATTTCAACACACAACACGAGGAAAGCAACAAATCGTAATCATCCCCTAATTCGACAAACCAAAATTATTACCCGGGCGACTTCCCAAAAATAGTCAAACCATAGGGCGACTTCCCAAAAATAGTCAGATCATAGGGTGACTTCCCAAAAATAGTCAGATCTCAGGGCGACTTCCCAAAAATAGTCAGATCATAGGGTGACTTCCCCAAATAGTCGAGATCTTAGGGTGACTTCCCAAAAATAGTCGAGATCTTAGGGCGACTTCCCAAAGCAGTCAAAACCTCGGGCGACTTCCCAAAAATAGTCGATCATAGGGTGACTTCCCAAAAATAGTCAGATCTCAGGGCGACTTCCCAAAAATAGTCAGATCATAGGGTGACTTCCCAAAAATAGTCAGATCTTAGGGTGACTTCCCAAAAATAGTCAGATCTTAGGGCGACTTCCCCAAAACAGTCAAAACCTCAGGGCGACTTCCCAAAAATAGTCAGATCATAGGGTGACTTCCCAAAAATAGTCAGATCTCAGGACGACTTCCCAAAAATAGTCAGATCATAGGGCGACTTCCCAAAAATAGTCAGATCATAGGGTGACTTCTAAAAAATAGCCAGATCTTAGGGCGACTTCCCCAAAACAGTCAAAACCTCAGGGCGACTTCCCAAAAATAGTCAGATCATAGGGTGACTTCCCAAAAATAGTCAGATCTCAGGGCGACTTCCCAAAAATAGTCCAATCTTAGGGTTAAACATCCGAACTACGACTGGCTTGATTCCTCTTAAGGATACGTAGGTAGCCTATCATTAGGTTCAGCCATCCGACCGAAAATGGTCATTCCTATCCCCAGCAGTACGGATATACAATTTCAGCCATCAGACCAAAATGGTCATCTCTTATCCCCAAAGAAAGTTTCTCTCCAAAGAACCGATGCAGAGCTCGCTCATCAAGGTTCGAGGTACCTAAAACGCCATCATCTCCAGGGTCAAAGACCCGAACTACGTCCGGCTTGATTCCCATTCGGGATACGTAGGTAGCCTATCGCTAGGTTCAGCCACTCGATCACTCGATCATCCTGCCAAATATGGAGCCTTACTCTTATCGACGACCCCGCTTCCTTCGAAAGCGCCGTCGCCGAAGGGCTACTGTAAGTGCTCCAATTTGAGCTTGTTAGAATTTTCGTTAGAAAATTAACGAAAGTTATAACAATTCCAACAATTCCTAACAACCCTAACCTTTCTAACAAAGCAAGGATAAAATGGGCATTGCCATTTAAAGTTAAACCAAGAAAGGAATCCTAAAAAGCAAAAGAAATGGAAAAAACCCGAATTGGTAAGTTGAAAAACAGCTTCAGTTTGAATTTTAAAAAGATTATTCTTCCTGTCCAAAAGCCAGCACTGTAGCAGATGAACAGTGCACGCGTCGAACCCATCCGCGTGGATCTCTTTGCTTCTCCCAGAGGGCTATAAATTGAGCCCTCCTCTCTCAGTCTACACAACACAATTTTGATCACAGCAACGAAATTCTGGCGAAATATAGAGAGAAAACAGTGGGAATCCCTAGATTGCCACCATTTTCTCTTGAATCTTTCCCAATCTTACTCCAAACACAAATCCAAACACCAAACCTTGATACTCCTCAAGCCAAACACCAAATCTTGATACTCCTCAAGTCAAATTCCAAGCCTAGGAAGATAGGGTGTCACCATTGGTAAAGCCCTCCTTCTCAAAACCCTAAAATCCTCTTTTAACTTCTTGATCATCTTGTTCTTCTTACTTGGATCTACTTGATGTCTAGTTTCACTTAAGTTTTGACCCAAGATGGTCATCTTGAAGTTCATCTTCATGAATGACCATCTCAAATGGTCCACATTTTAAATCTTTAGTTGTTTTTTCTCTTTAAATTCATCTTTACAAAATATCCCCTTTCCCTTTGCAAAGGACATGTTTAAACCCCATAAATTCCCCAAGGATGACTTGAATATGATAACCACTTAACAAAAAGTAGTGGTATCAAGTCTAGGGATGAAAATGGGGTGAACATAGATGCAAATCCCCCAAAAAATCACATTTTCCCTCAAGAACATCTTGCTGTCCAGTAGCATTGTTCTGAGACTTCAGTCCATTTTCCTATTTTTTGGACCCAGTAAAACTTGGAATTGGATGTTTACTGCAAAACACTTTTTGTAGCCAACATCCAGATATTTCCATACATATTTTTACTTTATTTTTTGGGTGAGTAAAACTCCATTTTCCAAATTCTCTTTTAGAGGCTAGTTCATCAGTTTCTGGAAATCCAGATTTCATATCTGAGATTTCCAGAAGGTTTTGACCCCTCAAATCTTTTCCAAAATGGAAAATTCCTTCATAAAAAGCTTATTTAAGGAGTCTAGAAAAACTTTCATTCTCTTAGTTTATCCAGATTATGAAGTTTTAAGGCCCTTGAATACATTTCAAAATCAAAGGTACACTGCCTTTTTTCTTCTGGCAGAAGTGTTTTTCAACTTCAAAAGGTTTTTTGAGTACCAAATCTCAAACCAAAAATTCTCCAAAAAATCATGGGATCAGTTTAAAGTCCTAAGAAAAGATCCCAATTTTTACTTTTCTCAGTTTCAAATTATTTTGGTCAAAACACACACACACACACACACACACAACAAAAGGATTTCAAATGTTTGGAAGACTCGTTTTGCGAGGCGCGTCGGGTGCACACTAACGTCCTTCCCGACGCGTAACATGACCTCCGAACCTAAATCTCTGATCTCGGGCTTTTTTCAAAGTTTTGGCCCTTAAAACAAAAATGGCGTGGCGACTCCGTTTTGATTTTCACAAAAAAAATCGGGTACATCACACCAATGTAACAACCTTCGATGCGGTTCAAACTTGGAAACATGGGAAATTCCTTTGCAAGAACTATGTTCTTAATGGATTGTTCGATGCTCTCTATAATGTGTTTAGAGAGAAGAGGAATGCTAAGGAATTGTGGGGGTCCTTAGACCACAAGTATAAAGTTGAGGATGTGGGAACAAAGAAGTTCATTGTTGCCCGTTTCCTTGATTTTAAGATGGTGGACTCAAAAACTGTGAAATCTCAAGTGGATGAGTTTCAAATGATTTTGCACGAGTTACATGCCGAGGGTATAAATCTAATTGAAAGTTTTCAAGTGGCTGCAATGATTGAAAAGTTGCCTCCTGCTTGAAATGATTTCAAGAATTACCTTAAGCATAAGCGAAAGGAGATGAACGTTGAAGGGCTTATCCTTCGACTTAGCATTGAGTAAGGAAATAGAGTTGCCGAGAAAAGGTTTACCCCAAGTATAGCCAAAGCCAATGTGGTGGAGCATGGTCAAAGCTCCAAAGGCAAAGGCAAGAGTAAAGCCAAAGTTGGAACAACTAAGAGGTCGTTCAATTTGAAACCTCGAGGAAGGGTTTCCAATAAGAGGTTCATAGGAACTTGTTTCAATTGTGGTGGTGAAGGCCACAACGCTTCGACTTGTAGGATGCCAAAGAAAGCTCGTGAAGCGAACATGGTGGAAGACATAGCTAGAGATCAGGCCCGGTTTTGAGGGTGTGCAAGGAGCCCAATTGCACAGGGCCCATAATTTTTTGGGGCCTCATATTTTCCTCCATTCCTTAGACCTAGCCCAAAGATGCTAGTACTAAATATATAAATTTTGATGTGATACCATGGCAAGTATTGTTGCTAGCTTGGTTGGATAACTTTCATTATATACATACTCGAGGTGCCAGGATCGAATCCCCACAAAGGTGTTCAACATATTTTTTTTCTTTTACTATGTATTGTATTTTTCTATATATATATACATTAAGGGCCCTATATTCAATTTAGCACAGGGCCCCTATAATTATTGAGATGGGCCTGCTAGAGATGTGTATGATATGCACCTTGCGATGGTAGTTTTCGTGGTGAATATGGTGGGATCGAATTCAAATCAGTGGTGGATTGACACCAATGCTACTAAATATGTGTGCTCCAACAAAGACATGTTTAGTACTTTTGAAGCTATGAAAATGGCGAAAAGTTGTTTGTGGGGAATCCAACCACTTCCGACATCAAAGGTCAAGGGAAGGTGATTTTGAAGATGACATCCGAAAAGGAATTGACTCTCAACAATGTGCTTTATGTGCCCGCTATCCGGAAGAACTAGGTGTTTGGCTCTCTTTTAATTAAGCATGGTTTTCGTATTGTGTTTGAATCTAATGTTGTCCCTTTATCCAAGAATGGAATGTTTGTAGGAAAAGGGTATGTGAATGATGGGATGTTTAAGTTAAGTGTAATGGTGGTGAAACCTAATGTTATGGCGATTATGCCAAAAGTCAATGCAATGAATAATTCTTTCGTTTACTTGCTTGAGTATTTCCATTTGTGGCATGGTAGATTAGGACATGGTAATTATGATGCCATTCGTAGATTAATTAACTTGAATTGCTTACCCAAATTTAAAGTTGATTGCAAACACAAATGTGAAACTTGTGTAGAATCAAAATTTACAAAACCTTCATTCCATCCAATAACAAGAAATAGTGAACCACTCTTAGTTCACACGTACATATGTGACTTCAAATCAACACAATCACGTGATGGCAATAAGTACTTTGTGACTTTTGTTGATGATAGCACAAAATATTGCTATGTGTACCTCATCAAAAGTAAAGATGAAGATATAGAGAAGTTCACTCTCTATAAAAATGAAATTGAGAATCAATTAAACCTGAAAATTAAGAAGCTATGAAGTGATCGTGGTGGGAATATGAATCTCCATTTAAGGCAATTTGTGCTCAATATGGAATTAAACATATAACCACGGCACCTTATACACCCCAACAAAATGGTGTTGCCGAACAAAAAAATCGGACATTAGAAGAACCGATGAATGCCATGTTGATAAGTTCGAGATTACCTTCTAACATGTGAGGAGAAGCCGTGTTGTCGGCAAATTATATGTTAAATAAGGTATCTCGAAAGAAACTAAACAAGAGCCCATATGAATTATGGCATGGAAGAGCGCCATGTTACAAATACTTGCGAGTGTGGGGGTGTCTTGCGAAGGTAGCCGTACCTCCACCTAAAAGGGTGAAAATTGGACGTAAGATTGTTGGTTGCATATTCATTGGATATGCACACAATAGTTGTGCTTATAGATTTCTTGTGTATGAATAAAAAATTAAAGATATACACAAGAATACTATAATGAAATCTAGGAATGTGTCTTTCTTTGGGAATGTGTTCCCATATAAGTTAAGAAATGAGGCAAGCTCATCAACTAGGGTACAACATTCAATAGAAAACACGTTCAAGATAGAAGTGAAGAAGAGGAGATGGAACCTCGTCGTAGCAAAAGAGCTAGGGTAGAAAAATTCTATGGCCCGAATTTTCTAACCTACATGCTAGAAAGTGAGCCACAAAGTTATAAAGAAGCCGTGAGCTCTTTCGAAGGACCTTTGTGAAAAGCGGCCATTAAGAGTGAAATTAATTCCATTTTGCAAAATCACACTTGAGAACTAGTGGATCTTCCTCGGAAAAGTAAACCACTAGGATATAGGTGTATTTTCAAAAGGAAAAGGAAGGCGGATGTAACAATTGATAAATATAAGGCTAGACTTGTAATTAAAGGTGATAAATATAAGGCTAGACTTGTAATTAAAGGTTCCCGACAAAAGGAAGGCCTAGATTACTTTGACATGTATTCTCTTGTTACGAGAATAACGTCTATTAGGATTGTACTTGCAATTTTCGCATTGCGAAATCTTGAAGTACATTAAATGGTGTAAAAACTGCCTTTATAAATGGAGATTTAGAAGAGGAGGTTTACATGGAACAACCAGTGGGCTTTATAGCTCCAGGGCAAGAAAACAAAGTGTGCAAGTTAGTGAAGTCATTGTATGGCCTCGAACAAGCATCAAAACAATGGCATCAAAAGTTTGATCAAGCCATGATTGAAAGTGAATTTAAAATCAATGAATGTGACAAATGTGTCTATATCAAAACACGGAAAATGGCTTTGTCATTTTGTGTCTTTATGTAGACGACATGCTTATCATAGGAAGCTGTGATAAAATGATTAAATCCACAAAGAATATGTTGAACTCGAAGTTTGACATGAAAGATATGGATTTAGCGGATGTGATCATTGGAGTGAAAATTTCTAGAATACCTGATGGACTTGTACTGAGTCAATCACATTATGTGGATGAAATTCTAGAGAAATTTAACAAGGATGACAATAGAACCGTGAATACTCCAATTGACACAAGCCTAGATTTAACAAAGAATAGAGGCGAACCTGTGTCTCAGTTAGAGTATTCAAGGATCATTGGAAGTTTAATGTACTTAATGAGTTGTACAAGGCCATATATTGCTTATATTGTGAGCAAACTGAGTCAGTATACAAGTAATCCTGGGAAGGACCATTGGAAGGGTATTGTGAGAGTATTAAGGTACTTAAGATATACTCGTGACTTTGGATTACATTATAATGTGTCAAATCAGTCGACACATCTACCACTCCATCTCCAACAACAACCATGGATAATGATAACTCGGATCCAGATCTTGGTAATCAACCTGCTAAACTAGGTAGGGGAATGCGTGAGAAAATTCCTTTAGTGATCCGTCTCCGTGACTATGTGGTTCACACGATCGATTCTAAAAGTCTATCTCTCTTCACACCCTCCCCTCAACTTCTCTCAGGTACTCCTTACCCTATAACACATTATATGAATTGTGACAAAAGATGTTGTTCATATAAATGTGCTCGTGTATGTTAATGATCTCATTATTTCTAGTAACAATTCTGCTGCCTTACTTGAGTTCAAAGGCTATCTGAGTCATTGTTTTAATATGAAGGATCTTGGGCCTTTTATGTATTTTCTTGGCATTGAAGTTACACGAAGCACTTCTGGGTTATTTTTGTGTCAAAGGAAGTACGCTCTGTATATTATTTCCGAAGTTGGACTGTTAGGAGCAAAACCTGTCGATTTTCCTATTATCCAAAATCACAAAATGAAACTAGCTACAGGCGAGGAGCTCTCTGATCTGTAAAAATACAGACGTCTTGCGGGTTGTCTCATTTATCTTGCAGTTAAATGTCCATATTTGGCTTATTCCCTACATATTCTATCTCAGTTTATGTAAGCTCCTCGGGTTGAGCATTGGGAAGCTGCCTTACGAGTTGTTTGATACCTTAAGGGAACACCCGGTCAGGGCATTGTCTTGACAAGTGATAGTAACTTGACCTTAACCGGTTGGTGTGATTCAAATTGAGCAGCATTCCCTATCACTCGTAAGTACCTTACAGAATCACTGATTTTTCTTGGTAATTCACATGTTTCGTCGAAAACCAAGAAACATGAACGGTATCACGATATTCTGCAGAGGTCGAGTATAGATCTATGGCGGCACTTGTGAATTGAAATGGTTAAAGGGTCTTTTATTTAGTTTGGGTGTTCATCATTCGAAGGCTATTCCTCTTTTCTGTGATAGTCAATCGGCTATACATCTTGCTCAAAATTCAGGTTTTCATGAGAGATCAAAGCACATTAAGATTTATTGTCATTTTTTTCGTGATGCGGTTAAAGAGGGTCTCATTGCTCCTTCCTTCGTCCTACATCTACACAGTTGACAGATATCTTTACCAAAGCTATTGGAAATAAGCAATTTGATTTTTTTCTTAGCAAGTTGGATATTTCGAATTCCCATTCTCCAACTTGAGGGGGGTGTTACGATATGGGATCTCCTAACATAATTAGAAGATCTGATTTCCTTGTTATTATTAATTACTAATTTCCTTTTATTGTTGCCAACTCAAATTAGATTTCTTATAATCATTTTCTGTTGGTCCCAAAGGTGGCAACAAGGGTGAAAATACAGCTAGAGGGGGGGTGAATAGCTGTTTAAAATTTTTCGCCCTCAATTTAAAACTAAACCTCTACGCTTACAAAACCTCTTGCAGTGTATAAGAAACTGCAAGTGGAGTTGTAAAATGCACAGCGGAATATAATTAATAAAATGCGGTTTTGAGAAGGCGGTTTTACAAGGCGGTTTTAGTACAATTTTCTGAGCAGTTGTAAAACTGAAAGTGTAGTTTGACTAGGTTAACTCCAAACACAATTTCACAATAAAGGATAACTATATAAGATCAAACAGAGAGAAAGGTAGATAATTAGTAAGCACAAGAAATAAAATGCAGAAAGTAAGAACACAATATTTGGAGTGGTTCAATCGATAAACGATCTACGTCCACTACCAAGATGGTTAGTCTTGGATTTCTAAGAGAGATTTTATATTAAGTATTTGAGAGATTACAAAGTACAATAAAATCTTTTCTATGAAGAACAAATCCAAAACTATAACCAGTGTATCTCAAATGAATAAACTATGTGTTTAGACAAGAGAGGTGTGTGTGTGAGAAACAAGATCAAGGCTCTTTAAATCTGTGAGATGTAGAGCTCAATGATTCTTGAATGTGTTAAGGCTTGATTTCTGGGCTGGGGAATATTTCTTGAAGTATGAAGATGAAGATTCAAAAGACTAAGAATTTCTGGGCAGAGCTTCAACTTCTGATGATCACAACAATTTTTCAATATTTTCTAGCAATCTTCAAATGGTGAAGATTGGGGGTATTTATACCCAAGCATCTCAAATATAGCCGTTGGACACAGCTGTTCAAGGACAGTACTTGATGCTTTCCCATTGGTCCACTGATATCCACTTTTGTCCTTTAGAGCTGTTGGTGCAGTAAAGCCGATCGGACCTCGAGGCAATCAAGGTGGTTAGGACATCTGTCACCTATATGAGATCTTTGCAGATCTGCTCTGACAATGGGTCACGTGACAAGGTATGGTGGTTGACATTTAATATTGCTGACGTGGATTCCAAGGGATAAAAGGATCACTTCAAGAAGTTAATCATTGGGGCGATTCTGGGGCAAGCGGTTTGACAAAAGGCGGTTCCACCAGAAGAGGATTTCCAAAAGTGCGGTTTGCACTTTGGGATACAAGCGGTCTCACAAGAAGGGAATCACAAGGCAAAAAGGCGGTTCTGCCAAGCGGTTCTAGAAAGGCGGTTCTGAAGCCTTTGAAACTGCAATCCTAAGATCCAATGATTCTTGAGCCAGTCTTCAAGCCTAATTTTAACCTATTCTATGAAATGGACTTAGTTAAAAAATTGAAGTCTAAGCTTCATTACATAGGGTCCTAAAGTCCTTAAAATAAATAGGAGGTTATGGTATCAATCAAATCTAATACAAAATAGGAGGGTTAAAATATGCATACCCAACAATCTCCCCCTATTTGATTGATGCCATTACCTACTACAGCAAAAGCAATCATTGTACTTGGTAAAAACATGTCCATAAGAATTAACATGGTAAGTCATGTCCCAAGTCAATGCACACACTAGCTTAAGCTATAGATTTCTATACTTTTGAAAGATTGAAAAACTTACAATGTGGAAAGTATAGAAATGCATTCAGTGCATTTAAAAAGTATGAGTTTAAGTTCAAAGTGCAGTTTAACCGAATGTTCAAACATCAATTCAAAAGAGTGATTTTTAAGTTTGAAAAATATTTGAATGAGGTTTAAGACCATAAGCGGTTTCATTGTTCTACAAACAAGCAGTTTGATATGAACAAAGTTTTGGAACCATGATGCAATTTCCATTAATTCCTAAGATGATTACAAGTACGGGAATGAAGGAAAATTACAAGGTTACAAAAAGCAAAAGGAAGTAAGTTGGACAAAAGGAAATACAATGAAATTGCGGTCCAAAACTTACCAAAAAGATTCACAAAAAAACAAGGAAAGCGATTTCTTGCTTTGGGGCGGCTTGTTCACTTCATGCTCGGCTCCACTTGGCCCGGCTACGGATTGGTCGAGTGCAAACGCTTTCCTTAATCTTCTAACTTCTTCTGCGGTTACGGTGAGAGTAGCTTCAAGCTTCTTTAGGGCATTCACGAGAATGAGCGAGAGGTAGAATTTGTGGCACCAATCGCTTTGGTGTTTTCCACAATGTTGTCTCTAATAGTATCAGTTTGCACGTGAAGGGATGAATAAAGGGAATTGAAGATAGTATGGATCTCCTCCCCGCACAAAGCCGGTTTGATCTTGGATAGCTTCCTTCATTGGATCAAGATCAATGGTGACTCTCGGTGAGGTTTTCGTGTCATGAATTTCGGCTTCAATCTTGGCAATGAATCCGGCCTTCGGGTTGTCGGCGGTATTAAATTCATCCTGAATCTCATTCAACTTTGCCATTGAGGCATCTCCAACACCTTCCAAATTTACCTTGGAGTCCACCTTGAATATGTCACTTTGCTCCAGGACATCTTCTCTAAGGGAATTCAAGGCGGTTTGGACAATGCGTGCCATTTGCGGTGCAGAGTTTAAGTTGGCAACAAGCTTTGAGGTCGGCTCCCAAGGTCTTTATCAATGGCATTGCGAGACTTTTTCTTGAATATCACTCAATCCTTTAACCAATCCTTCTTCAACGGCGGTTTTGATAAGAGATGCGGTTTGTTCATCTGGAGCGGTTGAAGAGGATGAGGGGTTTGCTGTAGCTTTCTCCCCCTTAATGGCATCAAGCAATGTTGATTTAAGGGTTGCCATTTCCAGAGATTGAGATTCTACCTTGGCTTGAAGAACAAGATTTGATTCATAGAGATTAGAGAGAGAGGTTTGGAGGAAGCATTTGAAGCGGTTAGGGTGTCATTGGAAGCGGTCGGCTTAATGACATGACCACGGTTTATTAGGAGTTGGCTTTGGATGAGGGTAAGTGTTTGAAGAATTTGGGAGTAATCAGAAGGAGGTGCGGTTGAGGTTGAAGCGGTTGTGAATATGGGAGGCGGTTGGGTTGAAATGGTTTCAGCAGCAGTTTGGGTTTGGGGAGGTATAAATGGAGGAGGGATATATGGCGGTTGGGTGAGTTTTGTGGAGTTGGGGATTTTGAAGGGGTATTTGATTTGGAGCGGTTTGGTGTAGGGAATGGGAGCGGTTTTGAATTGGAGAATTGGTTGGGGTTGGATCTTCTACGATGGATTTGGATGTTGCATGTCGGCAGAGTGCATAAACTGCCTTTGTTGATAGGCTTGGGATGCGGTAGGAGTTGGGTTAGAGTGTTGGGAATTTATGGAATGGGAGTGTTGGGGTGAGTTGTAAGGTGATTGAGAGGATAGGGGTGAGAGTGATTTTCTGGGGGAAGGTGAAGGGGAATTTTGAGGAGGTGATTGAGGAGGGAATTTGAAGTAGTGGGTGAGGGTTGGACGAGGCTTGGTTTTCTTGAAGGGTTTCTTCTTGGCGGCCATTTTCTTCCTCTTGGGTTTCTCCCCACGAGATTGTGCGGTTTTGTTGGGGAAGGAGTTATTGATTTGGATTTTGATGGGGATTTGGAAGGGGATATATGAGGTGATTGGACGGGAGATTGGATTGGTGATTGGGTAGGAGCGGTTTGATTGGTTGGGGCGGTTGAGATTACGGATGCGGTTCATTGGGTGAGGCGGTTCTGCTTCGGTTGTTTTGCCCTTGGGTGATACTTCTCGGCTTGTTCCTTGGCCAATGCATTAATTTCATCTTGGAGGACTTTCATTGTTCCTCAACGGTCAATCCATCCATCTTATCCTTGGCTCTTTTTGCCACGGATACCAAGTCGGGAATACTTGGATCTTCTTCTTCTTCTTCACTATCTTCATCCACCAATTGAAAAGTTTCGATCTCGGAGTTCCTTGGAGGACTTCTTCTTCCTTTTGCTTGTACCGGCTCCATCATCGGCGGGAAGCGGTTTGGATGCTTTGGAGCGGTCTTAGTCCTCTTGGGAAGCGGTTCGGCTCTTGCTTGGGGCTTCTGGACCGCTTGGCTCCTTTAGCCTTTGGAGCGGTTGAGGGATCTCTCAACTCATATGGTTCCTTCTTAGGGTAGGTATCTGCATCATACAAAGATTTGTATAATGCATCTCCATTGGCATATACGAAGGTATGACAAGCAAGCAATCCCGAGAGAATCAAAGGAACAATCCACTACCGGTTCGGGATTCTTAGTGACCAAATCATCCACATGCTCATAGTCCATCAAAAGTGCGGTTATGATCTGTGAATGGTCTCCACCTCGAGCTTCACCTTTAACCTTGGCACGGTAGGTCTCAACACTTGTTCTTAATTTCCAAGAACAGGATCCTTGGCCGGTGCGGCTTGATCTCCATGAATATGGCGAGAACAATATATCCATTGTTGGGAAGTGAAGTTATTATGATTTCCGGTCTTCCCAGGCTCGTCCTCCCAACAAGATGACCAATGTGGCTCATCAGTTCACCAAAATCCTTCCTAGCAATCTTCTTGTATTTCTTGGATAAGGTACCAACTTTGGCGGTTGCTAGAGCGGCATTGTCTGAATGACTTGATCAACCTCTATAGGGGCTCCACCAACATTGAATGCGAAAAGCCTTCGATGTCAATGTAGTCAATGGAGAGCTTACGTCCTTCTATAACAGCGGTCAGGCAGGAAACTCTTTGGCCTTCATTAAGAATTCTGGAATCCTTCTTCGCGGTTGAGAAGAACTGGTCCACAATAGATGGCACAATGAAATTCTGCTTCTTTGTGAACAGAGGTAGGATGCCAGATACTCTGAGCTTCCTCAGCAACTCCCTTCCTAGAGCATCAGATTTGAGCTCTTCCTCATTTACTTCCCAACCTGGAAGGAAAGTAGTAGGATCCTACAAAGAAATTATCAAGTGTTAGATCCATTTTTGTATTCATAAGTTACAAGCGGTTTGGGCACCAGGCGGTTTAGCCTAGGTGCGGTTTTGAAAATGAAGATTTCAAACCACAAGTAATTTATGAATACTAAAGAAAATGAGGAGTTTTGAGAACAAGTATTACTTGAATACGTGGCATTGTAATCCAATTTTATCCCACACTGCAAGCGGTGCTTAGAGAGGAATTTTATGGTGTCCAGCCTATATACTTTAGTAAATTCTCTAAAATAAGAAAAGAGATAAAACAGCATGCGGTTTCAAAGTAATTTGAAAAGTGCGGTTTTTAGAGCATGCGGTTCAATTAGAGGAGCGGTTTGAAACAGTGATACATAAGCGGTTGCATACAAGCGGTTTCAAACCAAAAGGAAATCCTAAAATCTGAAAAAGTTGAAAATTTTTCTAAGTGTTGAAAAACACTATGCAGATTGAAGGTATCCAAAATATGTGATTTTTCAAGAAAAATTCATGGGTTTCATGAAGAACACGAAGAACATTCATGAACACCAAGAACAGAGATTTTCAAAACTTAACCAAAATCAATAAATAACATATCAAAATGATCACATTGGGAAGGGGATTAACAATATATCATTAAAATTACAACCTTTACCCGAGAATCATTCATAATCATCAAAAATCAAAAGTGGGTGTTCGAAACTTATAAACTGAAAATCACAAAATAGGTGTTCTTAGCATGGATTGATCATGAAATAAACTACATCTATCAAATCCATGTAAGAATCCGAGCATAACCCAACGAAATCATCAAAAATGAATAAGAAACAAGATCAAAATCAACGAAATCATGAGCTGAAGAATACGAACGGACTATGTTCATCCATGGCGATTTTGACAAAAAGAAAATTAAGAGCTAGGGTTAGAAATTGTTACCATTTCCAAGATAGGTTTCTTGGGTCCTTTTGGAATATGGGAAGCTCTTTGTCTTTTTGAAGTTGAAGGTTTTGAAGTAGAAGCCATTGACGAGATAAAGGTTTTGAAAATGGGAGTTTGTAAAGGGTTTTAGAGTGAGAGAGTTGGTAGAAGGGTACGGTTGCGAGAGTTTGGCGAGAAAAGGTTTTTGTTTCACCAAACAAGGTTTATATAGGGTGAAGGGGTGGAGGCGGTTGGTCGAAAGAATGATTGAATTAAACCAGCTGTTACACCCTTTCACCTCTGCACATCTCTCTATGACGGTGACATGAGGGCTTTAAATGCTCATGTCCCCTTAGCATTAAATGCTCTAAAATTTAAATTTTGAGGGAAAATATTTGCAAAAATACCCTTATGACAAAATAAAATTAAAAATAAATAAAGAATTTGAGCAGGTTTTTTTTTTTTTTTTTTTTAAAGATAAGCAATAAAAATAGACAGAGATTACTTTATGTTGAAACGCGGTTTTGATCCAAGCGGTCGACCGCATGAGCGGTTTGGAACTTGCGGTTGTATGCGGGCGGTTGGGCTGCTTGCGGTTTTGGAATGGGCGGTTTCAACGGGCGGTTTGATTCCAAAGGAATTTCATCCTAATCTCAACAAACAAGTTAGCATATAAAGAGTATGGAATTTATTTAAGTTCAAGCATACCCATTTCTCCTACGAGAAAAGAAAATCTCTTGGAGTCAAGAGCTTTTGTGAGGATATCGGCAATGCGGTTGTCTGTCCCCACATCCTCTAAATGGATGTTCTTCTTCTCCACATGGTCTTTGAGGAACTGATACTTGATATATGTATGCTTGGTCTTGGAATGCATGACGGGGTTGTTGGAGGCGAAATTGTTGAAGTGTTGTCACACATGATGGCGCAATTCCCTTCATGGATTCCATAGTCCACCAGCTATTGCTTCATCCAAAGGATTTGACAGCAACAACTACCGGCGGCAATATATTCGGCCTCTGTGGTTGACACTGGCCGAAGCTTGCTTTTTGCTTTGGCCCAAGCAACTAGTCTATTCCCGAGGAAATGACAAGTACCACTAGTACTTTTCTGTCAATAGTACAAGCTGCATAATCTGCATCTGAATAACCTACAAGATTGAAGTTCGAATCTTTGGAATACCAAAGTCCAAGGTTAGTGGTTCCGGATAAATAGCGGATTATACGCTTGACTGCAATTAGATGTGCTTCTCTAGGATGCTTGGTAGCGAGCACATACACGGACACTAAACATGATATCGGGCCTACTAGCGGTTAAGTAAAGTAATGAGCCGATCATACCTCGATATAAAGTCTGATCAACTTTCTTACCTTTGAGATCTTTATCTAGCTTATTGCCGGTGGCCATAGGAGTATCATATGCTTTAGCATTTTCTAATCCAAACTTCTTTATCAACTCCTTGGTGTATTTGGCTTGGCTGAGGAAAATACCTTCTTCGCATTGCTTGATTTGAAGCCCGAGGAAGAATGTTAATTCTCCCATCATGCTCATCTCAAACTTGCTTTTCATTAGCTTCTCGAAACGCTTACAAAGTAACTCATTAGTAGAACCAAAAATAATATCATCGACATAAATTTGAACAAGTAAAGTATGCTCATTATATTTGGCAATAAAAAGAGTTGTATCAATTTTACCACGTTTAAATCCTTTTTCTAGTAAAAATTTAGAAAGAGTCTCATATCATGCCCTTGGAGCTTGCTTAAGTCCATACAAAGCTTTTTGGAGTTTGTAGACATGATTGGGAAATTTGGAGTCTTCAAATCCAGGTGGTTGGGCAACATACACGGTCTCTTGCAGTTCGCCGTTGAGGAATGCACTCTTTACGTCCATTTGATATAACTTGAAATGCTTGAAAGAGGCGTAGGCTAAGAAGATTCTGATAGCTTCCAATCTTGCAACTGGAGCAAAGGTTTCGTCATAATCAATTCCTTCTTCTTGCCTATATCCTTGTGCAACCATCCTTGCTTTATTCCTGGTGATGCTTTCATTCTCGTCCATCTTGTTCCTAAATACCCACTTAGTTCCTATCACTCCTTGATCCTGAGGTCTAGGCACCAAAGTCCAGACCTTGCATCTTTCAAACTGGTTGAGTTCTTCTTGCATAGCAACAACCCAACTGGAATCTTTGAGTGCTTCATCAATCTTCTTGGGTTCAACTTGAGACAAAAGTGAAGTATGCTCATCATAATTCGATCTCCTTGTTTGAACACCGGAAAACAGATCACCAATCACATTAGTGAGGGGGTGGCTAGCGACTTCACGAACCTCAGGGGTAAGTACGGTTGGGTGAGGTTTCTTTGAAGATCTTCAATTGGAACATCGTTAGATCCTTCGGCGAAGTCATGGAATGTAAGTTGACGAAGAGGTTCTATAAGCTGGATAGGGGAATTCCTAACTTCATCTTCCCTTGCGGTTGCATCGGAGTAGGAACTTCAGTGCGGTTTCAAAAGTGCGGTTTTGGGAATTTCGGTTGAGGGTCTTGGATTTTGCGGTTGAGGTTCGGGTGCGGTTTGAGATGGTTCACTGGTTCATTATGCTCAACAAAATCATCGGCAACATTTGGAGCCAAATGTGGCTCAAGGAGAGAATGCTCATCAAAAGTAACATGGACGAGACTCTACTATTTTTAAACTAGTTTTATTGAAAACATGAAAAGCTTTAGAATGTTTAGCATACCCAACAAAAATACCTTCATCGGCCTTGGCTCCGAATTTACCTCTATTTTCTCTTCCGTTGTAGAGGACAAAACATTTGCGGCCAAAGATCTTGAAGAATGCAATGTTGGGGTTCTTCCTCGCCAAAGCTCATAGGGAGTCTTGTTATAGGTTTTGTTGATGAGGAGCGGTTTTGAGTGAAGCATGCGGTATTGATTGCTTCGGCCCAAAAATGCCGAGGTAGCTTCGCTTCGGATATCATTGTCTTTCCGGCCTCAATCAACGTCCTATTCTTCCTTTCCACAACCCCATTTTGTTGTGGAACACCGTGATTGAAAAATTGTGATCAATCCCATGGTCATCACAATCTTGAGCAACACCGTTGTTCTTAAATTCTGTTCCATTATACTCGATCGAACACTAACGATGTCATCTTCTTTTTGAGTTTGGAGCCGTACGAATAGTGCGGTGAGAATCTCATAGCGATCATCTTTGGAAATCATCATCTCAACCCACGTATATCTTGAGTAATCATCCATCACCACTAAAGTATATCTATTTCCTCCAATCTTGGCAGTGGTTATGGGTCCAAACAAATCTATGTGAAGCGGTTGTAAGCATCTTGAAGTTGATGGAGCGGTCTTCTTTGGTGAAAGACGACGTGGCGCTTACCAAGCCGGCATGCACCTTGCATTTCTCTGGATGGTGGTCAGCCACTTTGGGTAAACCACGAACGAGGTTTTCCCTACCAATCTTTGCAAGATACTTGAAGTTCAAGTGGCTCAACCTCTTGTGCCATAGCCAACTATTTTCGCTCACATTCTTAGCTACAAAACAGAGATTAGTAATACTACATGCAGAATTTAGATCAATAATGTAAATATTACTCTTACGAATCCTGTGAGTAGGGTGACGCCGGAAATGCTATCTTTGATAAAGCGGTTTGATGACGTGAAGTTGCAAAGCATTCCTTTGTCGCAAAATTGAGAAATTGAAAGGAGGTTGTGCTTGAGTCCATCAACAAGTGAAACCTTCTCAATGGTTAGGTTTCCTCTCCTTATCACACCATATCCAATGGTCTTGCCTTTGTTGTTGTCACCAAAGGTTACGAGATGGACCACTTGCTTCAACGACATCTTCAAGTAATGATCTATCTCCGGTCATATGTCTTGAGCGGCCCTTTGTCAAGATACCATTCATTATCCTTGGAGTGACCGGCCATGAAGCAGAGGACCCGAAATGTAAACATTAAGAACGAGGTCCCCCTATATTCCTTGGGTCCTGAAGTTAGCAACCCTTTACGACCCACACTTGCTTGACAGAAGGAGGCTTACTCTTCCTGGCATTGAATGTGAACCGCAAAAGGCATTACGCGGCCTTGTGACCTAAACCATCACACACGTAACATTTATAATAGCTACAAGCTTCATGAGGTTTTACTAACTCCTTACTCTTCTTAGGAGTTGCATGCGGTTTGGGACAAGGAAGCGGTTTCGGAGGTGCGGTTCCAGCTAACATTCCAGCTGATACAAAGGGAACAGGCTTTGGTTTGACCACGTATTTCCTGGGAACGCTATTCCTGCTTTTGAAGGCAGGAGGAGCGGTCGAAGAAGAAGCGCGGTCAGACCTGGAGTTAGCAGAACCGCCATTTCCACCAGAAGCGGTTGGAGCAGGGATTCTACCAATTCCATAAGCCATTTCCTCTTCAGGTGCTTCCACAGAATTCTTAGGTTTTAACACAGAATTCTTCCCATATTGCTTTCCTTTAGGGTAGACATAATTTACTTGTCTTGCTTTACCCTTACCCTTAGCATGCTTCTCCTTGGGAATTTCTTTAGTCAGTTCTGGAAATTCCTCATCCTTTTCACTCGAGGATGCACACTTCTCCTCTTCCTCAGATCCAAACCCTAGACCATCCTTAGTTCCAGGAGGAACTTGGAAGTCCAAGATTTTATCCTTGGTTGAGGTAAACAGAATGAACGCAGCGGAATAATAAAATAAAATAAGTAACCGGATAGGCAAACAACCGAATCAACGTATTGTTTGACCTAGATCGAATCCACGAACTAGGGTTTTGCAAGGCAAACACCAATGATGAGAACCCCGACAAAATCAACCAATTAAGGAAGATCTTGATTTCAGCAGAAGGAATCCACCTTCTCGAAGGAATCCACCTTCAACAGGGAAAAACCCTAACAAGATGCAAAAGCAATCTATTTTTTTATTAATCAAAGTCTAAATTCGGATTACAACTTAAGCCTATTTTTATAGTGCCTATAAAGCTTGAAAAATAAGAAATAGAGTCCTAAAATAATGTCTAACCTATATAGTAATCAAATATAAGTCAAAAACTAATAAAACTTACCTAAATCTACTCTAAAACCTCTTCTAATCATCCTACTAATATTAATTCCGAAAATACAATTAAAATAATAAAAGATACGCAAATAATTAATATCTCGTTCTACATCATTGGTGGATTGAGACTTGAGCCACGAATCAATAATATTTTGACGATCGTCGATTTGGGTTACCAAGTCATCATTCCTGAGTTGAAGTGCAGCAACCTTAGTTTCAAGGATGCGGTTTTGATCAGCAAGAGGAGTCATCTGTTTGATTTGGTCCTTAAGATTAGAAATTTCAGACCTCATCACAGTTTTCTCTGTCTTGTACAGATTAAGTTCATCATGAGCTAAGCTTAAGGCTTTCTTAAGATTTGAGAATTGATGGATCACCATTTCAGCTTCCTTGAACATCTTTTCATGTTCCATGGGAGAAACCTCTTCCACCACCTTTTTCAAAATTTTCTTTGGAATAGCTTTTGAAGGTGGAGCAGTTTTAGATGAGAAAATGGGACGTGAATACGAACAATTTCCTATCTTAACGCTAGGAGTAAGTTTAATATCATCATCCAATTTATAATTTGGAAGTTTTGCAAAAACCTCCTTTTCCTCCATATCATGCAACTCAAATGATTCAGAATCTGAGTCATCGAAGCGTCTGCAACTAAGCGAGAGGTTAACCTCTTCGGTTTCACCGTCACTTCCATCCTCGTAACTGTTTCAATCCAAGTTGCTAATTCCTTGGAATTCTCTTCCTCCTCGGCAACCATTCCCTTACGATGAGAAAATTTCGAAGGAAAAGTTTTCTTTTTCATATATTCATATTTAGGCCGTGGACACTCGGATGCAAAGTGGCCGGGTTTCCTACGGTTGTAGCATACCAAGTCACTCTTCTTCTTTGTATCTGCGGCCCTAGAAAATGTTGCGGGAGGTTTGCCTTTTGAAAATGATTTTGTGAAAGGTTTTGAGGATTTTCTAAATTTTTGAAATCTTTTCACAAACATGGCAAAATCATCATCATCCATCTCGATGAGTGATGAGGTTGATATGGAAGGATCAGTGGTTTGATTGGATGTGGATGGTTTCTCTTCATGTTCCACTACATACATAGAAAGCGATTTGGTTTTTCCTTCTATCTCTTCAATATGATTTAGTTTAAGTTCATAGACTCTAAGATTGGCATACAAGTTACTTAATGACCAAGTACCCAATACTTTGGAGTCTTCTAGAGAGGTAGCCTTATTTACCCATCTAGAACCTAAAGCAGATAGGAAAGTCATATTGATTTCCTTATCGGTTAAAGTTTTACCAAGAGATCTACAAGCATTAACTACCTCAACATAGCGATCGTAGGTTTGACGCAAGGTTTCGTTGGGTTTCTCGTTGAAGTTGTTGTAGGATCTTTCAACAGTGTATAATTTGTTTTCCTTGCACTCATCATCACCTTCGAGGTAGCTCTCTATGGCATCCCACATCCGCTTTGCGGTTTTGAGGTACATCACTTTCTCGTAGAGTTGATACGGGGAGGGTTCCGTAAATGATGAACCTCGCCTTTGCCAGTCCAAGGCAACTATTCTCTTCTCTTCATCCGACCACTCATCTTTTGGCTTTTTGACCTCTGGAGTTTCGGCATTTGTGGTTGCATCGGTGTTAGCCTTCATTGGAATTAGAGGGCCATTGATCACGCACTCCACCAAAGATTTCATCTATGGTTTCCAAATGAATAAGCATTCGGCACTTCCGGATGTCAAAGTGGTCTTCGTCCAACATTGGAATGTGTGAATAGTTAACGTAGTCATTGTCTTTGAGGTTGCCATATCGAATCGGCACACAAGCCGTTAAGCTTGAAAACAAAGTGGTTTTAAAATGTGTTGGCTCTGATACCACTTGTTGGTCCCAAAGGTGGCAATAAGGGTGAAAATACAGCTAGAGGGGGGGTGAATAGCTGTTACAAATTTTTCGCCCTCAATTTAAAACTAAACCTCTAAGCTTACAAAACCTATTGCAGTGTATGAAAAACTGCAAGTAGAGTTGTAAAATGCACAAATGGAATATAATTAATAAAATGCGGTTTTGAGAAGGCGTTTTTACAAGGCGGTTTTAGTACAATTTTCTGAGCAGTTGTAAAACTGAAAGTGTAGTTTGACTAGGTTAACTCCAAACACAATTTCACAATAAAGGATAACTATATAAGATCAAACAGAGAGAAAGATAGATAATTAGTAAGCACAAGAAATAAAACGCAGAAAGTAAGAACACAATATTTGGAGTGGTTCAATCGATAAACGATCTACGTCCACTACCAAGATGGTTAGTCTTGGATTTCTAAGAGAGATTTTATATTAAGTATTTGAGAGATTACAAAGTACAATAAAATCTTTTCTATGAAGAACAAATCCAAAACTATAACCAGTGTATCTCAAATGAATAAACTATGTGTTTAGACAAGAGAGGTGTGTGTGTGAGAAACAAGATCAAGGCTCTTTAAATGCGTGAGATGTAGAGCTCAATGATTCTTGAATGTGTTAAGGCTTGATTTCGGCCGGGAATATTTCTTGAAGTATGAAGATGAAGATTCAAAAGACTAAGAATTTCTCGCGAGCTTCAACTTCGATGATCACAAAGCAATTTTTCAATATTTTCTAGCAATCTTCAAATGGTGAAGATTGGGGGTATTTATACCCAAGCATCTCAAATATAGCCGTTGGACACAAACTGTTCAAGGACAAGATTACTTGATGCTTTCCCATTGGTCCACCGATATCCACTTTTGTCCTTTAGAGTTTGTTGGTGCGGTAAAGCCGATCGGACCTCGGCTACAATCAAGGTGGTTAGGACATCTCGTCACCTATATGAGATCTTTGCAGATCTCGCCCGACAATGGGTCACGTGACAAGGTATGGTGGTTGACATTTAATATTGCTGACGTGGATTCCAAGGGATAAAAGGATCACTTCAAGAAGTTAATCATTGGGGCGATTCTGGGGCAAGCGGTTTGACAAAAGGCGGTTCCACCAGAAGAGGATTTCCAAAAGTGCGGTTTGCACTTTGGGATACAAGCGGTCTCACAAGAAGGGAATCACAAGGCAAAAAGGCGGTTCTGCCAAGCGGTTCTAGAAAGGCGGTTCTGAAGCCTTTGAAACTGCAATCCTAAGATCCAATGATTCTTGAGCCAGTCTTCAAGCCTAATTTTAACCTATTCTATGAAATGGACTTAGTTAAAAAATTGAAGTCTAAGCTTCATTACATAGGGTCCTAAAGTCCTTAAAATAAATAGGAGGTTATGGTATCAATCAAATCTAATACAAAATAGGAGGGTTAAAATATGCATACCCAACATTTTCCAAATAGGAATCTGTTTAGTGTCCTATATATTTTTTTCTAAAATCAATGAAAGAGTCGAGCTTTAAACTCTCTTCTTATTATGTTGAATCGCTCTTAGTTTAACAGGATATGAATTGTCTTTTGATTTATGGTAGTGAAATTGTGGATGGTTGTTGGTGGTAATTGTTAGACATTGACGGTGGCTGAATTGTGGCATCTTTATTTTGTGGTGTTGGCAGTGAAATGGTGGTGTAACGATACAACATGACTAATTTTAGGGTGGAAGGTAATGTGTAATACTCCCTTCGTCCCTGAAAGATTGACCCATTTGCCATTTTGACTTGTCCCAAAAAGTATGTTTCATTTCTAAACTTAGGCATGAATGTTAGTGCAAATCTACTAAGGTACAAGAAGGTGAAACTCTTCCTTAATAATTGCAAAATGTACAACAGGACAATCTTTTAGAGAAGGAGGGAGTACTATTTATTATCATTTTTTATTAAAATATTTAAGACGATTAGTAAAAACTTGTGGGGTATAAAAATGTGAATTATTTGAGCCAGAGGGTGAACATTGCAAAAAGAAACTCTTTAAATTTTTCATCCATTTTCGTACAATTTGTCCATTTTTACACCACATTGCACCAATTTAATTAACTTATACATCGGGTTGCAGCGAAAACAAACTGAATAACTAATTGAAACAACATATAAAATTCAGGTTACCAAAAATTTGCAATTGCCCCACTTTTATTAGTAGTATATTCTTTTAACGGATGCAGCATTGCAGTAGCCACTTTTTCGCAGCATCAATTACAGGTCTCTAAGGTCTGTTGGATCTTATATGTGGCTTCTTCAAACTTAACGGAAAACTTGACAGAAAAACTAACGGAAATTGGGAAGAACAATTTAGGAAGTTGAGTCTTGTGTAGCACAATTTCCGTAAGAAGTATTTGCCCCGCACAGGTGCTTACGGTTTAAATGGCAAACTTCTCGTGAGATAAAATAACTTATAATCACCAATAGGAGCACTCCAAATTGGTAACTCTACGAACTACTCACTATTTAGAACTTTGGACTTTGAAAGATTTGATGCAACAAGATGCCAATGATTTGGGTATGTTTATCTATTTCACTAGAGGGTAGGAAGGGTAGAAATACAGTATGAGTGAATTGAAATTCGGAGGGGAAGTATATAAGGAGAGTCAAAGGGTTTGGTGGCTTTTCCCTTGAAAAGTCACAACTTTTCGGGTATAACAGCATTTGCACGGCCGTGTCCAATGAACTGCACGGCCGTGCAAGGCAATATGCACGGTCGAGTTCAAGGCTCAGCACGGTCGAGTGGCAAGCCAAGGCACGGTGCACGGCCGTGTCCTAGACACGTGCACGGTCGTGCAAAAAACTTCTTCAGCCTGCTCGTCAGCCCTTTAGCCACAACAAGTCCACCCCAATTTTGGGACCAACCCAAATCAAACTTTGACCCAATATTTAACTCTTGTTAAGTTACAAAAGACTTTATCATTAATTCTCATTCACCCTAAATGGTTTTGAGACATTAAATGAGTTATATATAATCTACAACAGATGTAGATTACCATTTGTAACTAGTTCCGTTAACACATAACGAACTTCCGTTAGAAACTAGATCAACGTTAAGTTAAACTTAACTTTCCGTTATCAATTTCCAACAATCCCCCACATGAATGACAATTAATGCATGTATGCAATTTCGTCCAAAGTTCCGGCGAACTATTATTACATCGGGATAGATAGCTTGTGGCCTTGAATCTTCCTTAGTGAAATATTATCGGATATACTAGCCATTTGGTAGCGAGTCGCTTTGAACCAGTGACTGTAGGTTGTATACCAAGACAATAATACTCACATAATAATAGCTCTAATAGTTTTTCATTCTCACGATTTTGTCCATTTCGGCCCTGGACCGTATCTCATTCATAAGCGTTCATTTAGAGGCGGCCTTATTATCTCTCGCTTTATATAGGTGATTCTCACTATAAGGAGTATCATGCACTACTCCACCCGTAGGTATAGAAATCATTAAAAGTTTTCTCAACTTATCATCACCACTGCTGCATGTGCTAGTACTTGGACGTTCTGGGAATGAGTATTCAACATCTCTAGGTTAATAAACCGAGTTGTTGTTTCCAAGTAACTCTACTAGAACTTATAACTTGGTTGTCTCATTGAACCAAGGGCCTGGGATCTCCATTTCTCAAGGTTGAGTGTCCACTATAAGTTCTTTTGTTGTGAATTTTAAACTCATTCCCCTTAACAGTTTATACAGTTGATCTCTATTACTACCCTTAGGTAGACGGATCCGATTTTGACTTCACATGGCTAGTTGTGACAGTCGCATATTGAGATCAATTGTACTATGGTAGTGTGTCTAAGACCATTATGTCTAGACTTACCATGACGTTTTACACCTTTTCCTATTTTTCATTGTCGTCACAATGCCTTAGGTCATGTAGACACAAGCTTATTCCACGAAGGAATATCTTCCAAGACCATTCAACTTACATAGGAATTGTAATCTTTTAATCATAAGTATATCCTTAAGTACACCAAGTACTTATGATTATACTATTCCAGTGATTGATTACAATTACAATTAGACCTTTAGTCTATCTAGAATGATCAGTCCCTTCGAGTGATCAAATTCTTCTATCGGTCAGTTTCTTCAAGTGGTTATTATCTCTGTACCGTTTCGATTTCCCAAATCTCTAAGTGGTTTGACCTCTTTAGAGTCTATTTTTCAGGAATATACTTTACAGAGAATACCTCTCAAGAATATATTTGAACTTTCGAAGTACTTTCTTTTCAAGATAATGGAATTGTGATAGGACTATTCCTTCTGATGTTCTAGAAATCTTTATTTCTAATATGACATCGGCTAATCCCATATCTTTCATGTCAAAGTTCTTCTTTAACATGTCTTTGGTATTCATGATCAATTCATGACTACCATTGTTATCCACGTAAGGACAGACTATTAACAAATGATTCAGATGTTCCTTTAATGTATGTTGACATATTTGTCACATTCATTAATCTTGAATCCATTTGATAACATAGTTCTATCGAACTTCTCATGCCATTGTTTAGTTGCTTGTTTTAGTACATATGAATACACAAGTAGATCCAACACGGTTGTGCGACATAGAACGCTCAGTTGTGTCAATGGGATAATCTTGCATAAATCATCATGTCCTTTTGACAACTAGCCTGGCTTTATACTTTTCAATAGATCCATCGGCTTTATACTTTCATTTAAGAATCCATTTGCAACCTAATGGTTTGCAACCTGGAGGGAGATCTACCAATTCCCAAGTATTTATTAAGCATTATGGATTTTATCTCACTGTTAATAGCCTCTTTCCAGAACGAACTATCCGGACCAGATAACGCTTCCTTAACAGTTGCTGATTCGTTTTCCAACATAAATGATAGAAAATCAGGACCAAAAGACTTTTTCACTCTTGCCCTTTTACTACGTCTAAGTCCTTCATCTTCAACTTGAGATGGACCGTTTGTAGATTCATATGTTCTCTTTTGAGAATTTACCTTATTTCCTGTCCTTAGCAGGAAAGATATTTTTCAAAGAATATTGCATTCCTTGATTCTATTGTCTGTAGAGACTACCTTTCAAGATTCTTTTATCAAGAAAAGTACTTTTCACTCTTTAGACTAGACCTCTTGAAAATTCTTCTTATTGATTTTAAGAGTCTAATATTTAAAAGTTTCATCCTTGGTAGATCTAGCTTTTGCAACCCAACGGTTCGCATAAGGAAGATCAACCATCTTTCTAATAGAGTAGGATGAATTTGTCCGTCAACTGTATCTTGTTTCTTCTTCTTATTAAGAATACTACTTACAGTTTCTATAAATTTTCTTGTTAAAATTTATACATTTCCTATCTTTTCAAGGAAGTATATTCTTTAAAGAATATAACGTGTCTTGCTTAAGTATTTCTACTTTAGCCAAATACCCCCACACTTGAGGTGTTCCTCCACATATCAAATATTTTATGAATATCCTAATTTATATTTAATATTTTCCTTTATGTGGAGTCATTTAATTGTAATAACCATGTTATCTACAATGTATTTCATCTCCTTGAGATGAACCGACGACATAGTCATAACTATGTTTAAGTGAGGTTTCTTCAACCATTTTCCTTGTAAGGAAAATTGTTTATGAATGTCTCTTCAACCCTTTGGTTTCGAAGAATACCGTATTGCCATTGGAAACGTAATCCATGGTTTTGGGTCCTATCTTAACCTCTTTAGGTTTAGATATTTCTACCTTTGCTAGGTATACCCACATAAGACGGAACTTATCAATAAGGAGTTCACCATCTCCTTAAAAGTTCTATCTTCCTTTTTCTGTGATTCAATTGATTTGAGTGTGTAAGAAGCATTCGTTTGATAAATAGGTGTCAGCGTCCCAACAATTATTTTTCAAACGGTACTTCATATTAACCACCTCTATCACTACGAAATTCTTAATTGTTCATTAAGATGAACCACAAACCTTATTGTTTACTCAAAACTTTAAGATTTTACTTTTACTTTTCCAAAAAATGAACTTTGCATTATCAAATGCAATCATTAATTGAAGTAAATGAACTATCCATTTACTATCTCTGGTTTGAACAGATTTCTACAAAAGAAATCACAATTGATTTGCGAATCAAATTTCATCTTAGGTAGTAATTTTAAATTAACTCGTCGACTTAGTGAATTTAAATTTACTCGACCTAAATGAATACACCATAACAATTGAAACACTTCAAACCAAATAAATAAAATTTGAAATTTTATTCTTCGCACTTAGGCGGATAGAACAATTACAATTCAAGTTAAGGAGTCCTTCTACAAGGTACCTTTTACTAACACAATAACCACATTTGGTCAATTCAATCTTATGCCCCTAGGCTAAGTTGATCAAAGTCCAATGGAACATTTCTATCTTCATTCACATTGGCTTGAAGAGGGTTTTCATCTTGGTTGTTGATTCTAGGATGTCGACATTCCCTAGCCATATGCCCGGGTTTGCCACAATTAAAACAACCACCTTTAACCTTCTTGGCGGTCCTCTTCACTTTCCCGGTGTTCTTTCTCTTGTTTTCGGTACTTCTTTCCACCAAGTTTACTTGCGGTCTTTTAGTCACAATACACATAGTATTGTGCATCTCGAGAAAATCCCAAAGTTCTCTTGCGGTCTTTATGCCACAACACACCTTGTATTGTGCGTAATCCAAGCCATTAAGAATATAATTGCGACACAAGAAATCGCTGTGATTCCAAGTATCCAAGTCATTCTTTGCTTTGGATTCATCCTCGTCGGATATCAATGGTGGATATTCCCAAAAAAAATGCACCAATTTTAATGTTGTCAAATAGACCAACATTTTCTGTTGCCACCTCTTAAAGTTCATCCCGGTAAGAATACCCGGTCTTTCCGCATGTACGAACACATGAGACGGAGGGAGAGCATTAAGAGGTGCAACCCTTAAGGTTGTATGTGAAGGAGGTTTCTTACCATGAACCGGGTGAGACGGTGTAACATTGTTGAACGTAGCGTCACCTTGAGAAGGAGGCGTAACATTCCCTTGACTTGATTCGATGGAATATTTCTCGTTTGCCATGTTTTGAAGATCTTGAAGAAGCGTGAAATACTTCTTACGATTGTTGGATCTTATGTGTGGCTTCTTCAAACTTAACGGAAAACTTGACAGAAAAACTAACGGAAATTGGGAAGAACAATTTAGGAAGTCGAGTCTTGTGTAGCACAATTTCCGTAAGAAGTATTTGCCCCGCACAGGTGCTTACGGTTTAAATGACAAACTTCTCGTGAGATAAAACGACTTATAATCACCAATAGGAGCACTCCAAATTGGTAACTCTACGAACTACTCACTATTTAGAACTTTGGACTTTGAAAGATTTGATGCAACAAGATGCCAATGATTTGGGTATGTTTATCTATTTCACTAGAGGGTAGGAAGGGTAGAAATACAGTATGAGTGAATTGAAATTCGGAGGGGAAGTATATAAGGAGAGTCAAAGGGTTTGGTGGCTTTTCCCTTGAAAAGTCACAACTTTTCGGGTATAACAGCATTTGCACGGCCGTGTCCAATGAACTGCACGGCCGTGCAAGGCAATATGCACGGTCGAGTTCAAGGCTCAGCACGGTCGAGTGGCAAGCCAAGGCACGGTGCACGGCCGTGTCCTAGACACGTGCACGGTCGTGCAAAAAACTTCTTCAGCCTGCTCGTCAGCCCTTTAGCCACAACAAGTCCACCCCAATTTTGGAACCAACCCAAATCAAACTTTGACCCAATATTTAACTCTTGTTAAGTTACAAAAGACTTTATCATTAATTCTCATTCACCCTAAATGGTTTTGAGACATTAAATGAGTTATATATAATCTACAACAAATGTAGATTACCATTTGTAACTAGTTCCGTTAACACATAACGAACTTCTGTTAGAAATTAGATCAACGTTAAGTTAAACTTAACTTTCCGTTATCCATTTCCAACAAGGCCTCTAAAAGTCTAAATTTATTTTTAATTATGAGCAAATTTGAAAGAAAAAAAATGATATTTATTTTGAAACTGAAGGAGTAATTTTTTGTTAAATGAGTGACTGAGGATTACAATTGGATACTCCCCCCTCTTGCCAAAAAATTACTTTTTTATTTAGTGAGATCAACTTACATAAATACTTAAAACATTTGTTTAATTACTATTTTATAATTCAGTTCCTCTATCACGAAGTAAGATTACTATCTTAATTGTGAATGTTTATTAAGAAAATAATAAAATTAGATAAACAATTTAAGTGAGTTGAATATATAATTATACAAAATACTATTTATAATTGAAGTGGATAAAAATAGGTTAGATGAGTTTTTTTTTTTTTTGCAATTATACAAACATTATATTGGGACGAACTAATAAAAATGAAATAAAAGTGAAAATCTTACCCTAAATGGAGGGAGCACTATTTATTAAGAAAAACATTTAAAAAATTCTATTTTTTTACTTTTTTTTGTTCCAAAATAAGCACTATGTATCTAATTTATGTCATTCTAAAAATGTAAAAATTCAATAGAAAAATTATAAATAAAGAGAAAGTAAGTTAACATGTAAATTACAAAAATTATACTACAAAGTAGGCCTTTTTAACAATTTTCTTAATACCATAGTATCATTAGATGTTTACGTGCCCCTTCACGTAAGATCAACTTAGGCCAATTTCACCTAATGGGCTTTGGCTCAGTGGTACTGGTGTTGCTATGGTGGCCTCCCGAAGGGGAGGTCATCGGTTCGATTTCCCTCAAGGAGAATTCTTGTGGTTATTGTTCCTATTCTGGGTTTCAGGGTTCTTAGGAGTCCCCCGGACACATTCATTCAGTTAAGGAAGCAGCATTGCTGGGCTTGCAATCTCAGTGTGGGGAGTTCAACTACCGCGTTGTAGGAGGGCTCCCTTGGGGCCAAGAGTATAAGGGGTGCTGCCACCCTGGCTGCTTTGGACATATCCGCGATTTACCTCCGCTAGGACACTGTGGGACCGGTAGCTAGTGGTCCAGGAATAACCCGGCGAAGCTGAGAAACCTGGATAACCGAAAAAAAAAAAAAACTTAGGCCAATTTCACCTAATGGGCCTTGGCCCAGTAGTATAATGGTGGCCTTCCGAAGGGAAGGTCACCGGTCCGATTCTCTCCAATGAGAATCTTTGTGGTTTAATTCCTACTTTGGGTTTCAGGGTCCCTTAGGAGTCTTCCGGGGCACATTCGTGCAGTTAAGGAAGCAGCACTGCTGGGCTTGCAACCTCAGTGTGGGGAGTTCAAATCTTGACAGGAGCACTGGAGCAGCCATTTGGTGTCGTGAAAGTGATGTAATTGTCTCGGCAGGAGCAGCTGGAGCAGCCATTTGGTGTTGTAAGAGTGTAAATGCCTTGCAGGAGGGCTCCCTTGGGGCCAGGAGTATAAGGGGTGCTGTCACCCTGGCTGCATAGGGCACATCCCGCGATTTACCTCCGCCGACATCTTGAGGGCCGGTGCACTGGTGGTCGGGATTGATCCGACGGTATTTGGGAACTGGGTAATAAAAAAAAAAAAAAACTTAGGCCAATTTCACCTAAGGCTTCTGGTCTTGTGGTATGCTAATCAGTCTTTTTTTTTGGAAGGTCACAGGTTTGATTCCCTTGGAAATCATATTTGTGGAAAAATATACCATGAGTTTCAGGATCCTTAGGAGTCCCCCGGGACACATTCGTGCGGTTAAGGAAGCAGCATTACTGGGCTTGGACTTGCAACCTCAGTGTGGGAAGTTCGAATCTTGGCAGAAACAGTTGGAGCAGTCAATTTATTGGTGATGTAAGAGTGATGTAAATGCCTTGTATGAGGGCTCCCTTGGGGGCCAGGAGTATAAGGGGTGCTGCCACCCTGACTGCCTCGGGCATATCCCGCGATTTACCTTCGCCAGGTCACTGAGGGGCCGATAGCTGGTGGTCCAGGATTAGTCCGACGAAGCTGAGAACCTGGGCATCAAAAAAAAAAAAAAAAAAAAGTGAGGCCAATTTCGTTAAGTTGAGTTTATAAGACCATCTACATTCACGCCATTTCAAAGTGTCATGATCCTCCGTGGCATTGTGCCATTCCCTATCCATGACAAAAAGAAAAGTCATGAATGACTTTTAATAATTTGGAGTTGGCAGACGCCAAGCTTCACGGCGTGAATGGGATTTCTTTTTTTTGTTTAGACCAATTAGCGGGTGACACGTGTCATATTTTTTAAATTAATTTTTTTTTTTTTTGACAAAAATTGCAATTAACATATAAAAAATAATAAAAATAAAAGAATATTGAAAAAACTACAATTATTAATAAAAAGTAGGAGAGAGAAATTGACAACTTTTGTCATGAATGGGGAATAAAATTGTTTGGAGTTGTGTTTTTAATAATTGATGACGTGGAGCTGAGATGGAGGAGAGAGGGATGAAAATGAAGTGTTATGAGTAAAGATGCTCTAATAGAAAAAAATTGACAAAATTCTACCACTGTCACCGCCCCCACTTCTGCCCTCAACCCTCGACTACTACCATTTTTGAAATTTTGGTGAGGCCCCAAATTCATACCGTTTTGTGAACGTTTAGATTCTAATTTATAATGTCACCATCCACATAAAAATGTTTTTTTTTTTTAACTAAAATTGTCAAAAGACATATATTGGTCAAATTTGAAATCTCGATAATTAACGTGACAAAATTGGCAAGAGAGGTCCCAAATTATTACCTCTCGGTCTACATTAGACCATATTTTTATAGTTTACTCAAGTTTAAATCATTTGTGTAAATAGTACCGATATTTATTTTTGAAAAAAAATTGTAACAATAGTACTTTAAAAAATATCTTCTTCGTTCCACCAAGAGACCTGAACAGTATACATTGAGATACGAACACGGACTTGTCGGGCAAGACCCAAGTGGATTGGGCCCTAAACATAATCCATCAAGTCTCAGCTACGAGGGAAGACCTGGGCTTCCTCATACTCTTTATCTCGGCATTACCTAGGCCGACCAAGGCTCAATAGGCGAAATGGCTAAGGCCCAGTTCAAGGTCGAGGAGACCTCCCTCCAAGGCCGAGATGTTCTTCCTTGAGGACGAGGAGGCTTCCTCGGCTATGACGCTATCACGGCTGACGTCTCATTTATCTCTCATCCCTTCCCGGCTCCTCGTAAGTCAGCCAGGCTACGTAGGACGAGGAACGGGCATCTCGACATTCGTGTAGAGTTGCAGCTTATGCAGTCCTAATCAAATAATGATACTAAGCAGTTACAACCTCTTAGGATTGTAACCTCCTATACCAATTTTGGTCCAACAAGGACTGCTCAACAGATATAATCCTCTTGGAATTTATATCTTATCTCTTAAGCAATCCAATTCAACAAGGATTCTACATTATTCAACCTATAAATACAAGCCATAATTTCAATATTTTGGTATGCTATCTTTTTTACCCTAAACTCTGTCAAATTGAGTTCTCTCTCTCTAAACGTATACTTACTCTCACGCCGGAGGCCCTTCGCCGGAGAAGCCCCGGCTTAGTTTACGTTTCTTGTTTCTATTTCTGGCTATTCAATTGTCGGAGTACAACTGACCGCTGGATTTGGGCTGATTCGATCTTTTTGGCAGCATCAACACCATTTTTCCTTTGCATAATAATTAAGAAAAATGATGAGTGGAAAAAGGGTCGTGAGAGAAAAGAAGAGAGTAGCTATAACAAGTGAGACGCACTATTTACGGAGGAAAAAGTGAGTGAGAGGGACAAGTGAAATCCACAATTTAAGTGTGAAATATACAAGTGTGGTATGAATAATATAATATTAATAATTTTTGTTAATAGTACCTATATTTATATTTGTTTAAGTACTGGCGTAGCCAACCATAGCTTAGGTTCCGTTTGTTTCAACGTAAAATGTTTTTCGAAAAATAATTTCCTGTAAAATGTTTTTCGAAAAATGAAGATGTTTTTTGGGAAAAAGAAGATGTTTTTCAGAAAATGAGATAAACATGTTTTCGGCTGTTTGGTAAGGAAAATATTTTCCGAAAAATATTTCATGTGTTTAATGAAAATATTTTCGATAAAAACACAATTTGAGATATATAAGTTGAAAGAGTTAATTATTTCGTGAATAAAGCAAAAATGGAAGAGAATAGAATGAGGAAGTAGAATGTTGTACCTTGTGAAATATGAGTTGTACATGAAGGGCACCATTTTTCGGAAAATGTTTTACTTAGGAAAAATTTGTAAGTCATTTTACTTAGAAATGGCGTAAAATGTTTTCCGAAAAACGTTTTCTCCATTTTCCGGAAAACAACCAAACGCCGCAAAATGGGAAAAATATTATCCAGAAAACAACCAAACAATGGAAAATGGGAAAAACGTTTTCCGAAAAACAAGTTATTTTACGAAAAATATTTTTCAAAAAACGTTTTACATCGAAACAAACGGAGTCTTAGTGTGGGCAGTTGGCACCAATTACTTTGGAAAACAAGTTATTTTACGAAAAGTATAATTTTTTTTTAATTTTTTTTATCAAAATCACTAAAATAGGAAATTTATCAGAAAGATACTTAATTCCAAAATACAAAACATCTAATGGGATTTCGTGTGTAGCATATCAAGTAAGTAACTATTAGGAAAAATTCATATAACAATGAATAATGGAGGCTTTTTTTTAATTTAACGAAATGGCAAATATAATATTAATGAACCAAAATATATAATTAACGGGGCATAAAATTAGCATAAACTAGAAATGCGAAAATTAAATTAAACCGAACAAAATAAGGGAAGTCGAGTCTTTTGAAACACAATCTCCACAAGAAGATATTGCTTCGCACTGGTGCTAACGGTTTTGTGGCAATCTTCTTTAAAAATAAAATGACTTATTATTTTCTATAAAAGCACTTCAAATCAAAAACTCGGATGAGTTTGTATTTCCAGACGTTGAAAAAGACTTTATTCAACAAGATGATCTATTTTTCTAATAAATGTTTTAGAATTCCATTGAATTCTATGAACAATTTACATAATTCCATTTAATTATGTTTCTAAATTGTGAATGAGATTTGAATTAATGATAAATGACAAACAAGGAGGATATATTTATAATAAATAAAGTGTTACGGTTTTGTTTATGCCAAAAGAGATAAGTATAGATATATTTAATCTATTTCATCCAAGCAAAGGACACATCCGTTAACCTTTAAACTGAAAATCAGTCCAAAACTATCTGATTCGTTAAATATTTAACTGAAATACGTGAGTCCTGTTAATTTCTTACAGTTTCGTTAAGTTTTTGACAGAAGGTGACATTTTTGCAAACTTTTTGACGGAACTGGCGATTACTGTTAAATTTTTAACAGATTGGCATTTACAGTTAAATTTCTAGCAGAAAGTCATGTCTTTTCGTTAAATATAACATATAGACATGTCTTTTCGCAATTTTTTTCTAACGAAAGACTAATAAAATTAGGTTTTAGGATTCAAAAGTGATAATATGTTAATCAACATATTAATTTCTTGATCCAACACATCCACATAATTTGATGTCTCTTGAAACTAAAAATGTCTTTTATTTATCAATTAAACTCTTCAACTTACAATATCAATTAACATACTTCGAATATTAATTTCTCATTCACCAAAATTGATTTTGAGAAAATAAATATATCATTTTAATCTACTTAAAATGTAGGTTACAATTATGAAACTTATTTTCACTTACGAAAAATGAAAGTACATGAAATTTTTGGTCAAAAATTGGTTAAACACCAATTTTCCAAATTCAAATTTCCAACAGTATCTACACAATCTTCTCATAATTAAATAAGTAATTCTTGAAATAATGATCTTTCTATTGATTTTGATACAATTTTTTGTTATTCTTCTTATGGATTGATTTCTTATACCATTTTAGCTATGCGTTTAATGCTAGCCCATTTATGTCCATCCTATTAATTCAAACAAAATTTGGATTTGTACAAAAGGATTTGCGAAAGGGTCATGTACCCTAAGCTCTAAGCTCTCTGTGCGAGATATCAAGCTAATAAAAGCCCAAGCAAGATGTAAAATTTCACTTAAATTCACGCTCAAATATTACCACTGTCCGTCGATCTTATACTCAATGTTGGAAAAATATTTGTTTTTGAAGGAAATAATGTATTATTTCCTAAATGGGTTGTTTGTTAAATGACCAAATTGATTGTTGGATTGTGTTCTACTCCATGAGTACATTGAAATCATATATTCATTTGTTCAAAATGGTTGAGGGATGAATGAGATATTAAGGCTCAAAGTGAGTGGGTTGGAAATGGGAAAATGTGTTTATCCCACATTGGAAAAAGATGTAAAAGGAGGCTAGTTTATATACTCCTACACTTTAGTAGGAAGTAAGATTGTGGAGCATAGAGGCACTCTCTCGCACACAGGTGCGCAGGGGGGTGCAAATCATGGATCGAAATGGGCTTCGGGCTACCGAACTCATGTGCATGCGCGTCCTGCGGACACGAATGGAGCTCCGAAATTGCATGTCCACACAAGCCCACTTTTTACATTTTTTTTCCAAACGTGACAGACCGAGGCTGCCAGTGAGGCGGGCGCCTGGACCTGGCTCATGCGGCCGCCTGGACGCCAGTAAGGATGTCCCGTTTGAGCACCAATAAGGCGGGCGCCTGGGTGTGTACGAGGCGGGCGCCTCGTTCCCAGCAGCTGCATACGCCAGGAAATTTCCAACGCCAGAAACGTGCCTAAATGTTGTGTAACTGTCGCAGGGAATTCAAAAGGCTATTGATTGTGTCAATAATGGCATTGATAATCTTTCCCTTGGCCTCCTGCATTGCATCGTGGTGATATTGTCCAAGCATCTAACTTCAGTTCGTCGGAGGTATTATTGTGCAACCACCGTCCGGTCAATCCGTTTCATTCTTGGAGGCAATCGTTTCGTTAAATCTCAAGCACAACGTGGTGAGGGGGCGAAATTTGTATTAAGGAGAGTGTGATCGCACACGACTCAGACGACGATAAATCATTTTCTTCTTTTCTTTATCTATTTTGTTTTAATTAGTTTTCTGTAATTTTCAATTATTTTGTAATAGTTATTCCAACAATCTTAAGACAAATATTTTGTCTCTTCGTTGGAAGGAAAACTTTTTAAAAACAGTGAACTAAAATTGTTTGTTTCATTTCAGATGGCTACTGAATCGAACACCATGGGAACCAATGCTGGGAACAATTCCGAAAATTCTCGTGTGGAGGAAGCGCTTCGAGTGGAAACCAACCCTCAAAGGGTGGTTGTCCAAACGGTTTCGAACCACCATGGTGAGAAATCGGAAAAGTTTGTTGGTCGAGACTTTAAACGTTGGCAACAAAAGATGCTCTTTTATTTGACTACCTTGAACTTGGCGAGGTTTCTTAAGGAAGATTCGCCACAGTTGGGTGAGAATGAGATGGATGTGCAAGCCATCTCGGCTCTTGATGCTTGAAAGCATTTGGAGTTTCTTTGCAGAAATTACATCCTAAATGGATTGTCGGATACACTATACAATGTGTATAGTGTTAAGAAAACTGCAAAAGGAACTATGGGAGTCCTTGGAATATAAGTATAAGATCGATGAGGCGGGCACAAAGAAATTCATTGTGGGCCGTTTTCTCGATTACAAAATGGTGGATTCTAAAACTGTTAAAAGTCAAGTGGAAGAGTTGCAAATAATAATTCATGAAATTCATGCTGAGGGAATGGTAATTAGTGAAAGCTTTCAAGTGGCAGCTATAATTGAAAAGTTGCCTCCCGCTTGGAAAGATTTCAAAAATTACCTTAAACATAAACGAAAGAAAATGAATGTTGAAGCGCTTGCTATTCGTCTTCGAATTGAAGAAGAGAATAGAATTGCGAAAAGAAGTTGAATAATCTTCTTGTAGCGAAAGCCAATGTGGTGGAGCATGTTGATAGCTCCAAGGTCAATGGCAAGGCCAAAGGCAAGTTTTTGCCCAGAAAAGGTTCTAGTTTGAAACCAAAGAGAGGAATCTCCAAGAAGAAGTTCGGTGGAACTTGCTACAATTGTGGTATTGTGGGCCACAAGTCTTTCGAGTGCAGAAAGCCAAAGAAGCAAGCTAACATGGTTGGTGTCATCTTGAATGACGTTTTCGATATGCATTTGGCGGCGGTAATCTCCGAGGTGAATTTGATGGGTTCAAACCCAAATCAGTGGTGGATTGACACCGGTGCTTCTAGGCATGTTTATTCCAACACTCAAATGTATAAGACTATAATTACTCTTATACTTTAAGGTATAAAAGTAATTTTTTTTTTTCACAATTTTCACTTTTTCTTAAAAATATTAAAAAATTCTCATGTTTTATTAAGATATTCGCTCATATACCAAAGATATAAGACTAAAATAACTTTTATACATAGGTACAAGAGTATTTTTCATAATTTTCACATTTGTGGTTTTTTTTTTTTCAATTAACTAAGAAAAGCGTTGTTTAGTTGTTTAGCAGACATGATGCAATTCGAGAGGTGAGCCTTGCGGCAATTGAATTGCGTGGGGGGAAAAGAATGCTTATGAAGAGAAAAGAGTTTTAACGGGTTTAGATTAACAAATCTTAGGAGGAAGAAAGAGTGTGCCTGCTATATGACGAATGGCGTATTGTATGTGGATTCAATTTTTCTTTTTTTCTACCAATTATATTTTTTATGTGAAGAAATTTTAAACGATAAATAGTTGGGGTAGGTTTTTTAAAGGGGTTAATGAAGGGTTTTTTTTTAGCTTTTATGAAATTTTGATCCGGCCTTTATTTGTGTATGAGATTTTGGATCTCATATGGGATTTTATGCAGAATGATTAGGGTGAGGGGGGCTCATGTAATTAAACATTTGAAAAAAAATTAACTTCTAAAGTATTGGTGTCTCATTAAAAAAGATCATTAGTGCAAATTTTATCAAAAATATTTATTATCAAGGTTCTTAGTGTGATAAATAAATTGTTATCCCTTTTACAAAGAAAAGATATACTAATTTACCCCCTAATAATTAGTAAAAATATTGTTTCCCTTGAAAAAAATTGGTACCACAATTAAAATCATGTTTTGAATTTTTGGGCGGGACGGAGGGAGCATAGTAAAAAGGAGAAAACCACTTTACCTTCTATTTCAAGGAACTTCAACAATCATTAAAGAGGATTTTTTCTGAAATAATTTCATTTTAAAATTATAATTCTCAAAATAACTCACATTTGAAACTATTTTTCAGAATAACCACATTTTATAACTCGCTACATGGTGTATCGATTTCAACATTTGACCATTGAAACTCGCTACACCATTTAGCGCGTTTAGTACAACATGGATTAAAACGTTTGATTAATTAAATGTAATTAACAAAGTGAAACTCGCTAAACCATGTAGCGAGCTCACGCGTACATAGAACTCGCTACCTGGTGTAGCGAGTTTTCAAAAATCAGAATCCCCTTTCTAGCAACTTACAAACGGTAAAAAACAAAAAAACCTAAGTGTCTATGTGTGACGCCGCCGAGTAGAAGGGAGAAGAAGGAGAAATATTGTCATTGTCATTTTCATCAAGTCCAAGCTTTTCATCCCCCAAATTTCGTCATTGTAAGTTTAAATTCAAGTTTTTTTACTTCATTGTGTGTTGATTTTGCTTGATTTGAGTATTTGTTTACTTAAAAATTAGATTTATTCAACTCAATTGTTGGTATATTTTGAACTCAATTGTTGGTATATTTTGAACTCAATTGTTGGTATATTTTGAACTCAATTTTTGGTATACTTTGATTTGAGTTGTTGTACATGTTGATATTTAACTCAATTAGTGTTTTATTAAACTCAATTGTTAATATATTTGAACTCAATTATTGGTATATTTGAACTCAATTATCGTATATTTGAAATTTTGGGGTTTTGAACTCAATTTGTGGGCTATTTTGAACTCAATTGTTAGTATATTTGTTATTTCATTTATAAGTATTTATTATTGATGTTTCAAAGTTTTTATATTTATATATGTTTTTATTTGATATTGAAATGGGTTTTTTTTTGTTGAAACAGAAGGATATCTTCATTGATCCCGGGCATATCGATAACTCTGTTTTGACTGCACATGAGGGCCACATAGCTCGTTTTATTTGGGCCGGACAGCAGGTTTCTAGTACGCTTTCATTTCATCGTGGTGCCACATTGTCGGATAGACTAGCTCCGAGAATATTGTCGAGATTACCCGAGAGTGTCTTTATTGGGGTTCATTATATAGGGAGAATTCAGTACGATTATGGGTTGTTGGAGGCATTGATTGAGAGATGGCATCCGGAGACCATTCATTCCACCTCCCGGTTGGTGAGATGACTGTTACCATAGAGGATATTGCCATGATTTCCGGGTTGCTGATTTATGGGGATGTTGTTACTGATGCTGACATCCCACCACTTCTAGACTGGCGGATAGTATGTCACGATTTTTTAGGGGTTGTCCCATCTCCCGAAGATATGGATGGGAGTAGTTTCAAGCTAAGGTGGATTACGATTCAGTTTCCACACTTCCATGACCTCGCTGAATATACTCCCGAAGACATTGTTGATATGTTTACACGGGCATATATCATGCTAGCATTGGGTTCTACGGTGATTCCTGATCTTACGAACAACAAGGTTAAGCTGTATTATATGCCATTGCTTCGAGAGATTTTGAGGGTCTGAATGTACAGTTGGGGTAGTGCTTCGCTGGCTTTTTTATATCGTGAGTTGTGTAGTGCAACTAACCCTCTGACAAGCCAGTGCGGTAGATTTCTCAACATTTTACAGGTATGGTTATCTCATTTGAATGTGCATTATGTTGTTTGGTTTAAGTTTGATTTCAAATTATCGGCATTATTTATAGTATTTGATATAGATTTTATTGGTATATATTTGGGCTTTGGAGCAGTTGTTATATGTGCAACCTGTAATTCGAAGGTGAAATACTGATTCGGCACAAGAGCACATGCCACTGGGATGTAGGTATACATATATCATACGTTATTTTCTCGTTGTTATAGTTTTTTTAACTATTTCTTATAATTACTCTTTTTATGAAATTTCAGGTGGACCGGATCATCATTGTATCTCAAGTAGGTTATCGCCCATAACCTGCGATGCTATCGTGATCAGTTGGCCAAGCTAACGGATGATCAGGTCATGTGGCTGCCTTATAGAGAACGACAAGCTCCGGCCTACTGCTATCAGGGACGGGCTGTATGTATGGCGTGGGTCCTCTTATATGCTTTAAAAGGATAGAGTGCCATCTGCCGGATCGTGTTCTGAGGTAGTTTGGCATGTTGCAGGGGCTCCCGGAACCTTGCAACACTCGGAGGGACTTGCATAGAGTTGATCAGTATGGAAACGATCTTGTGATTTGGAGTGACCGCCATCAACAATGCATTGCACTTTGGGATAGAGGCGGAACTTACTGGTTGTGGGGGTCCCAAGCTTTCACGTTATGCATTAAACTGATCCATATATGATATGGTTTTGGAGTATAACCTGAATGTTTGTGCAGAACCCCATTCATATAAAGGACGCTGGATACCGGTCGGTTGCCCCTTTCCTAGATGGCATAGTAAGTATTTACGTTTTTCATTATTTTTTCTTGTTTTTTTTTTAAAAAACTTCAATTTATTAAATTATGTCTCATTCTTATTTTTTTTGCAATAAAAACAGGTGCAAAACCTTCAATGTATGCATATCATCAATGAGGAGCACCAGCATATGTCATGTCCGCAACAAGCTGAGATGCAGAGGTTGATTAGACACACGCTCGCTAACATTAGGGAGCAGCAACGACTTGATACTGCAGCACCTCCAGCACCGGTAGATCGCGTACAGGGGGTAGAACCTCGACAATGTGTTAGACGTCGTGCACAGCCACAACCACAAATGGACTTGCACGACGAGCCAGATGAGCCAGAACCCGAGGTCCAACTAGAGCCCGAGGTCCAGCTAGATTTCGAGACTCAGTATGATGGACTCTTTGATTATCCTTCATAGTAGGGACCTACTCAGGTGGAGGAGGCAGAGGAGAGGATTAGATATGAGGTTGAGGAGGGTATTTATTCAGGTGTTTACCCTCGTCACGGCCCGAGTCAGGTGAGTGGGGTTATGATGATAATTTAGTTGACCCTCCACCTAGGACTTTTCACACACCGGTATATTCGGGAAGTGGCTTTAGGGTTCCTTTATCATTCACACGGGCGGATATTCCACCCTTCTCTGATCCGTCTGCGACTTCATCTAGTGGGGCACGTCTTACGCCTGCTCAACAGGAGGAGCTGATTAAAAGAGGGTCTCGGGAGCGGCATCCGACGAATAAGTTCACCTCGGCTGCCTATAATAGAAAGTATGAGAGGAGAAATAAGTGAAACTATTTTTTTATTTAGATGTAATAAAACTTTGTGATATTAGTTGTAAGAAAACATTTATGTATTTTCTGTATGATTTTTTAAGTTTTTATTTGGATGTTTGTTGTATGATTTTTTATGTTTTTGTGCAGTTTAGTTCATTTTTTGATACTTTAGTACATGTTGGGATGTGTGTTTTATGGAATTTCTGTATGTAGATGTGATTACAGCAGTTTGATGCTAGGAAACACATTTCAAATGAACTCGCTACACCATGTAGCGATTTCACCAAACTCGCTAAATGGTTTAGCGAGTTTAGTGAAAATGTGTTTTCCAGCAGCAGCAAACTGTTAAAATTACAGAAACTAAAAACAGAAACTGAAAACAGAAACACATTCTGTAAAAAAAAATAGAAACTGAAACTCAAAACAAACACAATTTACAACACAAACTGTATAAAAAATCAAAATTACATCCAATTCATACTCAAACGAAATCAAAATGAACTACAAAGTAAATTCAACAACTCAAACATAAATTACATTGAAAACATTCTTCTACTCTCTAACGTTTGGCCATTTACGATGATTGTGGCCTTTTTTTTGCATGATAAATACTGAGACTTTCGTTTATTTGCTTGAAAGTACATACAGTTTCGGAAGCTGTTGGGTATGCATACTTTAACCCTCCTAGCTTTTGCTTAGATTTGATTGATACCATAACCTCTTCTCTATTTTTTGGACTTTAGGCTCATATATAAAGAAGCTTAGACTTCAATTTTTTAGTATAAGTCCATTTTATATAATAGGTTTATTTAGGCTTGAAGACTGGCACAAGACTCATTGGACATGAGGTTTCAGTTCAAAAGTTTCAAACCGCAAGTATGAAACCGCACATGCAAACCACAGTGTGGAATTCCTACATTGAAATCGCACTTCAAAGAACTGCAGAGAATTCTAATTGATGAAACCGCACTAGCAAAACCGCAGTGCAGATCCAATCTCAAGACCGCACTGTGAAACCTCACTGGTGAAACCGCACGCCTAAACTGCATCATCACCAGACCGCATCCAATTATTGAAGACTTGAAGTTGAACCACTTATGACTGTTGGAATCCACATCAGCAATATTAAAAGTCAACCACCAAATCTTGTCACGTGACTAAGTGTCAGACAGGATCTGCAAGGATCCTGAAAAGCTGACAAATGTCCTTCATACCTTAATTCCAGCTGAGGTCTGATCAGCCTTATCTGTAACTTCTGTACCAAAGGACAAAAGTGGATTTTTGGACCAATCAGAATGCACCAGTACAGTACTTCAACATATGTATCATAACGACTACTTTGTTGGTGCTTGGGTATAAATACCCCTAATCTTCAACATTTGAAGATTGCTTGAGAAATTGAAATTACAGTAAGTTCATAAGAATATTGAACCTTTTTCAGAAAATATTTAACCCTTTGAATCTTCATCTTCTTCCTTCAAGAAATATTTCCAGCCCAGAAATCAAGCCTTTATCACTCAAGAATCATTATGCTCTATATCATATAGATTCAAAGAGCCTTGATCTTGTTAAACACACACACACCTCATTTGATTAATCACATAGATTATTCATTTGAGATACACTTGTTATAGTCTAGGATTTGATCTTCATAGAATAGATTTTAGATCTGAGTTTGAATACTTGTATCTTTGTAATCTCTCTCTTACTCAATATAAAATCTAACTCTTAGAAAATCCAAGACTAACCATCTTAGTAGTGGATGTAGATCATTTACGATTGAACCACTCCAAATATTGTGTTCTTCATTTCTGCATTTTACTTACTGTGCTTTACTGATTATTTTGTCTTTATCTGTTTGATCTCATTTACAGTTATCCAAGTTGTGAATTGTGTTTGCAGTTAATCATTGTCAAAACCTCACTTTTCAGTTTTGTAAAATCGCACACTAAAACCACACCTCTAAACCGCATTATAAACTCTGATATTCCGCTGTGCATTTTGCAACTCTACATGCAGTTTCTAATACACTGCAAGCGATTTTGTAAGCAAGAGGTTTCGTTTTCAAAAAGAGGGCAAAAATTTTATAACAGCTATTCACCCCCCTCTAGCCGGTTTATCCCTTATTGCCACCTTTGGGACCAACAAGTGGTATCAGAGCAAACACATTTTAAAACACTTTGTTTTTCAAGCTTAACAGCTTGTGTGCCGATTCATTATGGCAAATTCAAATACCATGACAATGGTTAACTATTCACACATTCCTATTTTGGACGAAGACCACTTCGACATCTGGAAGGTCCAAATGCTAATCCATTTGGAGACCATTGACAAAATGCTGGTGGAATGCGTGACGAATGGCCCGTTTGTTCCCATGAAGGCCAACACCAATCCAACCACCAGTGCTGAAACTCCAGAAGTCCTAAAGCCTAAATCTGAGTGGTCTGATGAGGAAAAACGATTAGCTGCCTTGGACAGCAAAGCAAGATTCATCATTTCTGGAACCTTGCCCGTATCAACCCTTCAAAAAGTGATGTACTCCAAAACCACAAAGCAGATGTGGGATGCCATAGAGAGCTACCTTGAAGGTGACGATCTTTGCAAGGAAAATAAAATATATGCTGTTAAAAGATCCTACAACAACTTCAACAGAAAATTCAACGAAAACTTGCGCCAAACCTACGATCGCTATGTTGAGGTAGTTTATGCTTGTAGATCCCTTGGCAAAATTTTAACTGATAAAGAAGTCAATATGACTTTTCTAGCTGCTTTAGGTTCGAGATGGGTCAATAAAGCCACATATCTAGAGGACTCTAAAGATTTAAATACTTGGACGTTAAGTAACTTGTATGCAAATCTTAAAGTCCGTGAGCTTAAATTAGATTATATTGAAGAGGTTGAAGGGAAAAGCAAATCACTTTTCATGTCCGTAGTGGAACATGAGGAGAAACCATCTACATCAAATCAAACCACTGATTCTTCCATATCAACCACATCACTCATCGAAATGGATGATGATGATTTTGCCATGTTTGTGAAAAGATTTCAAAAGTTTAGAAAATCTTCAAAACCTTTTACTAAATCATTTTCAAAAGGCAAACCTCCAGCAACTTTTTCCAAGACTGCTGATACAAAGAAGAAGAGTGATCTTATTTGCTACAACTGTAGAAAACCTGGTCACTTTTCATCTGAGTGTCCACAACCCAGATTTGAATATATGAAAAATAAAACCTCTCCTGCGAAATTTTTTCGTCGCAAGGGAATGGTTGCTGAAGAAGAAGAGAACTCAAAAGAGTTAGCAACTTGGATTGAAACAGACTCTGATAAAGGAAGTGACGATGAAACCGAAGAGGTTAATCTATGCTTAGTTGCTGACGCTTCTGATGATTCAGATTCTGAGTCAGTCGAGTCACTGGAAATGGAAGAAGAAGAGGTTATTCCTACGAAAACCTCATTTAGGGTTACTAGTATGGATGATGACGTGCAACTTACTCCTAGTGTAAAAATTGGGAATAGTTCTTACTCACGTCCCATTTTTCCTTCCAAAAATGCTACACCTTCAAAAATAATTCCAAATAAGAAAATTTTGAAAAAGGTGGTGGAAGAGGTTTCTCCCATGGAACATGAAAGAATGTTCAAGGAAGCTGAAATGATGATCCTGAAATTCCAAAATGTTAAGAAAGCTTTGTCTTTAGCACATGATCAACTTTCTCAGCTTAAGACGGAGAAAAATGTAATGAGGTCTAAAATTTCTAATCTTAAAGACCAAGTTAAAAGCACGTCTCCTCTTACTGAACAAAACTACATCCTAGAAACTAAGGTTGCTGTACTTCAACTTAGGAACGATGACTTGGTTGCTCAAAACAATGACCTCCAAAAGGTTATTGATGAGTGAACCAAATCACGTGTCACCTTGGATCAAATTTTAGAATCCCAAATGACCAGTGGTGTTAAAGAAGGTCTGGGATTTCAAACAGATGAAAAGGAGAAGTGTGCATCCTGCTGTGAAAAGGATGAGGAATTTTCTAAACAAACTAGTGAAATTACTAAGGAAAAGCATTCCATTTCTAAGGGTAAAGGACAGAAACAAAAGGCTCCACTTAACTTCCATTATGTATACCCTAAGAAATAATTTGGGAAAAATTCTCAAATGAAAAGAAAAGAATCTGTGGTTGAAACCGCAGAGGAGGTTTCAAATGTGGCTGACCGCACCTCTACTTCAACCGCACCTGGTGAAGTACGTAGTGCAGCTAACCGTACGGGTGACCGCCCTTCTTCTTCGACCGCACCTCATGCCTTCAAAAGCAAGGGGAGCGTTCCTAGAAAAATCGGTCAAACCGCAACAGACCACTTTGTGAAGGCTAAACCGCAGTTCCCAAATCGAATTCAATTCCCAAGAAAATTAAAGAGTTCGTAAAACCTCATATTGCTCAAAGCTTTCATAAATGTTCTATGTGTGATGGTTTAGGTCACAAGTCTGCAGAATGCCTTTTGAGGTTCACACCCAATGCCAGGAAGAATAATCCTCCTTCTATCAAATAGGTGTGGGTCATCAAAAGGTACTAACCTCAGGACCCAAAGAATAAAGGGGACCTCGTTTTAAATGTTTATATTTCAGGTCCTCTTCTTAATGGCTGATCACTCCAAGGATAATGAATGGTATCTTGAAAGTGGCTGCTCAAGACATATGACTGGAGATAGATCATTATTTGAAGATATCATTGAAGTCAGCGGTCCATCTGTAACCTTTGGTGACAACAAAAAAGGCAAGACCATTGGGTATGGTATGATAAGGAGAGAAAACCTAACTATTGAGAAGGTTTCTCTTGTTGAAGGACTCAAGCACAACCTCCTTTCAATTTTTCAATTTTGCGATGTTGGTCCCAAAGGTGGCAACAAGGGTGAAAAACAGCTATAGGGGGGTAAATAGCTGTTACAAATTTTTTGCCCTCTTTTGAAAACTTAACCTCTTGCTTACAAACCTCTTGCAGTATATTATAAATTGCAAGTGGTATTGCAAAATGCACAGCGGAAATATAGAGTAAAATGGTGCGGTTTTGTAAGCGATTTTCAGTGCGGTTTTACAAAACATAAAAGTGAGGTTTTGACAAAGTTAATTGCAAACACAATTCACAATGATGGATAACTGAGAATAAGATCAAATAGATAAAGATTAAATAATTAGCAATGAACAGTAAATAAATGCAAAAATGAAGAACACAATATTTGGAATGGTTCAATCGTAAATGATCTACATCCACTACCAAGATGGTTAGTCTTGGATTTTCTAAGAGTTAGATTTTATATTAAGTATGAGAGATTACAAAGTACAAAGATCAATACTTAGATCTAAAATCTATTCTATGAAGATCAAATCCTAGACTATAACCGGTGTATCACAAATGAATTATCTATGTGATTAAACAAGTGAGGTGTGTGTGTGTTTAACAAGATCAAGGCTCTTTGAATCTATATGATGTAGAGCACAATGATTCTTGAGGTGTTAAAGGCTTGATTTCTGGGCTGAGAAATATTTCTTGAAGGAAGAAGATGAAGATTCAAAGGACTGAATATTTTCTGGACAGAGCTTCAACTTCTTATGAACTCACAGCAATTTCAATTTCTCAAGCAATCTTCAAGTGTTGAAGATTAGGAGTATTTATACCCAAGCACTAAGAAACTAGCCATTGTAATACAGCTGCTGAAGTACTATACTGGTGCAATCTGATTGGTCCACAAATCCACTTTTGTCCTTTGGTACAGCACTTACAGATAAAGTTGATCAGACCTCAGCTGCAAATAAGGTATGAAGGACCTCTGTCACCTTTTCAAGATCCTTGCAGATCTTGTCTGACACTTAGTCACATGACAAGATTTGGTGGTTGACTTTTGATATTGCTGACGTGGATTCCAACAGTCATAAGTGGTTCATCTTCAAGTCTTCAATCATTGGATGCGATCTGGTGGTATGAAGCGATTGAGTAAGTGCGGTTTCACCAGATGAGGTTTCTCAGTGCGGTCTTAAGATTGGAATTTGCACTGCAGTTAGCAAGTGCGGTTCACTAATGTGGCTTCACTGAGATTGTCAAGGAGCGGTTTCAAGGTAGGAATTCCACACGCGGTTTGCTGATGCGGTTTCTTAAGTGCGGTTTGAAACTACTTTGAACTGAAACCTCATGTCCAATGAGTCTTGTGCCAGTCTTCAAGCCTAATTTAACCTATTCTATAAAATGTACTTATACTAAAAAATTGAAGTCTAAGCTTCATTACATATGGGCCTAATGTCCTTAAAATAGAGATGAGGTTATGGTATCAATCAAATCTAAGCTAAAGCTAGGAGGGCTAAAGTATGCATACTCAACAATCTCCCCCTATTTGATTGATGTCATTACCTACTATAACAAAATCAAACATTATACTTTGGTAAAAACATGTCCATAAGAATTAACATGGTAAGTCATGTCCCAAGTCAATGCACACACTAGCTTAAGTTATAAATTTCTATACTATTGAAAGTTTGAAAAACTTACAACTTGAAAGTATAGAAATGCATTCAGTGCACTTAGAAAATATGAGTTTAAGTTTAAAGTGAGGTTTAAACTTCAATTCAAAATATGATTTTAAGTTAGAAAATATTTGAATGAGGTTTTAAACCATTGCGGTTTCATTGTTCTACAAACAAGCAGTTTGATATGAACAAAGTTTTGGAACCATGATGCAATTTTCATTAATACCTCAAGCGGTTTGAATTACAGGTACAAGGTATGAAAGGAAATTACATGGTTGCAAAAACAAAAAGATAGACCAAAAGAATACAATGAGAATGCAGTCTAAAAATCAAAGAGAGTTCAACAAAAAGAAATTACAAGTCGGTTCAATGCTGAGGTGTTTGGTTGACTTCTTGTTCAGGTACAGGCGGTCCGGAAGGTCTGAAGGCAGAATTTTTAGCTCTAAGGGTTCTTCTTAAGCTCCTCACCTCTTCAGTGGTTCTGTCAAGGGTGGTCTCCATTGTTCTTAAGGCATTCACAGTATGGGCTGAGGTTGAATTTATTGCACCAACCGCTCTAGTGTTAGCAACTAGATTTTCCTTAAGCTCATCAATCTGGAGTTGGAAGGAGGAATTGAGAGTGTTGTAGAAAGTGTGAATCTCCCCCTGAACTGCACCAGTCTGAGCAGAAATGGCATCTTGAACTAGCTCAAGATCTGCTGTTACCTTCAAGGAAGTTTTCAGCTCATTTATTTTGGAGCTAAGTTTGGAATTGAATCCTTCCTTAAGGTTTTCTAGGAGGTCGTTGACTTCTTCATTCAAGACATTGATTTTTGCTTTAAGACTATCACCAATAATGTTCATCTTCACATTCATCTCCCCCTTAAGCATATCCATTTCCTCTAGCAAGCTTGTTTGCACTGAGTCCAGGGCAGTTTTGAAATCTTGAGCAGGATGCGGTTGAGATCTGGAATTGAGAGCTTCAATCAGCTCAGTCTTCATCTTCTCCATGTCTTGCTCAATAGTATCATAGATCAGATCTCCAGCAATTGCAAGTATATTCTTGACCTGTTCACTGGTGGCAGAATCACCAATGAACTCAACAACATTGTTGGTCAGCTGCAGTTTGAAATTGGTTAGACTTGATTCAACAGTGGCCTTGACAATGTTTACGGTTTGATTGTCAGCGGTTGAAGGTGTTGTTCTCTCCCCCTTAATGGCATCCATCAATTGGGATTTCAGGATAACCATCTCTTGGGTTTGAGAATCAACCCTGGCTTGAAGAGTAAGGTTGGAGGCTTCTAGGGAGAGGTTGGACTCAGTCACTTTAATCATGTGGCCTTGGTTGACCAAGATTTGATTTAGGATAAGGTAAAGAGTGGATAGGATTTGGGAATAGTATGTGGGAGCGGTTGAGGAGGAAGGAATATGAGTGAAGGAGGGAGGCGATTGAGAAAAAGGTGGAGGGGCGGTTTGGATGATGGGTGGGGATTGGGTGGGGAGTGTAGTTTGGGGTAGTTGGGAATGAAGGGTTTGGAAAATATGGGCAGTTGGAATAGTATGAGGTTGGGTGGTTGGGGGTGGAATGGGTAGTGATTGGGGTAAAGTAATATGGGCGGTTAGGTTGGGAGCGGTTAGAAGTGATGGAGGAATAGTGGTAGTTGGAATGTTTGAGATTTTAGGAGGTGAGGTTGGGGGGAATTGGTTTGGGTAGTATGAACATAAAGTGGAGGGGTTTGTTGATGTTGAGGTGATGTAGGAGGGGTAGGAGTTTTAGCAAGAGGAGGGGTTTGATGTATAGGAGAGAGAGGTGGTGTAGGTGTTTTTGAGGGGGTGGAGTTTGAACGCGGTTTGAAGGAGGAGGGGAGGTTTGACCGCGGTTAGAATGAGGGGGTGAAGGAGTTGGATCTCTGAAGGTAGAGGTGGAAATAGCTTAGCCCACTGATGGTTTTGTGGTCCATTCAGAAAAGATTGGGGGTAAGGGTGAGTCAAGATCAGAAGGGGTTTGGTAGTCAGAATGAGAAGGGGAATGTGAAGGAGAGGGAGAAGGGGATTCTTGGTCAAAGTATGATGGGGTTTCACCAAGAATAGGCATAGAGGTTTGGGCTACACGTTTGAGAAAATGTTTAGGCCCTTTGGTAGGAGTTTTCTTTTTAGCCATCATCTTGAACCTCCTTTTCTTGGGATTCTCCCCCAGAGCGGTTGCAGCTCTTTGCGGTTGAGTAGGGGAAGGCAGTTTGGGTGAAGGAGATTTTTGAGGTGAAGAATGGTGAGAATGAATTGTGGAATGAATAGGTGATGGAGGTTAGTTTTGGATGGGGATTTGAGTAGGAGGAGGTGGAGGCGGTTGAGTTTGAGGAGGGGGCTGCGGTTTGGGGTCAGGCTGCGGTTGGGGAGGAGGAACGGTTGACTTACCCTTTGCAGCTCTCTTTAGTTCAACTTCTTTCTCCAGCCTATCAAGCTTATCCCTGTAGAACTACATCAAGTCCTCATCAGACAAATCATCCTTTGTCTGTTTGGCCTTCCTGGCTCTAGCAACAAGTGCAGGAATATCATCATCATCTTCTTCTTCTTCATCCTCAGCATCAGGCTCATCCACTAACACCTTCTTCTTTCCCTTTTGGCTTGGAAAAGCACGTGGTTTGGGTACTGGTGCAGTTTTGGCCTTCTTGAGGGGAGGTTCAGCAGGAGGCTTTCTTGTCTTCCTGGTAGCCTTCTTGACCGCTTTGCCTACAGCTTGGTCTGCGGTCTCAGGAGTCATTTTGACATAGAACTCCTTGGTAGGAAAGGTATCAGCATCCCAAAGAGATTTGTATCCATCATTACCAAAAGAGAATCTGAAGTTGTGGCAAACTCTCAGACCAAGTGACTCTTCAGTACCCCAATCAACAGTCAGCTCAGGGTTAGCCAGTCTGAGATCTTCCAAGTGCTGGTAATTGGCAAATACAGCTGATAGGAGCCTGCAAAAGGGTCTCCATCTTGGATCTTCATTCTTTGTCTTGGATTGGTACGTATCAATTGTGGGGACCCCGACCCGGAACCCTAGCTCGTGCCCCGAGCGGGAGGGTCCCCTTACTACTAAAAACCACCTAAAATTTAAAAAACTTTGACTTAACTTGAAAATGAAACAAACTTTAACATGACCATTACAAACTAACTTTAAAACTTCTCCACTTGAAGGAAAACTACAACAACTTTGAAAATGGACAACCTGTTTTAATTACAAAAGATCACCAATGCCAAGTTTGAAACAAAGTGTTTATATGCAAACTCCAAAAAAGGAGCCAATCCAAAATACAACTACAAATCCCATCACTAGCCAACACGTACCCTGACAACCCAAAAGACACGTCCAAACTCCTTTCCGTCCTTACTGGCCTGGACCTCCTGTCTCAGTGCGATCTAAAACATTAAAGGGAGAAGGGTGAGAATAAATCTCAATAAGCTATTATGAATGCAACAATATGCCAAGTAAGATGCAACACATAACAAGGTGCATATAACACATTGGTAAAATAGTAAACACCTTACGTTACCTTGGTTTACCTTTCCCATCTGAAAAATAAGTCGTACAACGTTGGGAGTAAAACTCCACTCATTTATGAACTATTTAGGCATATTCACATCTTATAAGACCCGTTTTTCAGGGAACCATATAAGATTCTAGCAATCTGTAAGGCTTTTGGCTCAATACAGAAGCTATAACCTCAGTCAGTGGCCACAGAAGGGGACAGACACAGGTATAATGTAATCCGATCACATTATGGAACAATTTCCATAATTGATCGTATTACATTATACCCCTAAACATCAGCTGATTAAAACACGTTCAAGCACATAATAGTTACTTGAAAAGAAATCCACCAAAGGGATAATAAAATAACAACATGGTATTCATACTCATGTTTAAATCAATACAATAGTGCAACATACATTTCATACACTATTTGCCTCATAAACCATGGAGATGTAATCAAGTAAGGGCACAATGTATAACCAACAAGCCCTACATGTTCAATATACAACAATTCATAACCTCTATAAAGGTTCAAGTTCAAATTACCAAGTTTGAGTAACTTTGGTTAAGTTACAAATCAAGCCTGCCAACCATTTTTCGAACAATATTTAAACCACTTCCTCAAATCCATTTTGACCAATTAAGACATTATTGAATAGCTAAAGTGTTGTACTTTAATTATATTCAAAGAGGGTTCAATTATATACTAGGTAGAATAGGTTTCTGAGGCTTGGAAAATGGTTCAGAGGTGGCAGGACAGGGCACGCCAGGGCACGACTCGTGCCACCTTGACACCCCCACAGATTCAGTCGTCCAATTCATGGCACGACAAGGCACGAATGCAAGGCACGACTCGTGCCACAGGGCATGACTCGTGCCCTTACCCAGAAACTCAAAAACAGAGCATGAACATCAGACATCAGCAACAACACCCAACTTTGGTCATTTCCTTTTACTGCAAACTTCAGTAACACACACATACAACTTCAGCCAACTCATTCCTACCATTTCAATTCATCCCAATTCATTCCAACTCTAATCAAAACCATTTCATTACAAGAACCTTGTTCCATATTACCATGCAACACCATTATATACTAATTTACTTTCAAACCAACCCATTCCACAACCATTCATGGAACTTCTACCACAACCTAATTCTCTTCATTCCAAAAACCAAATAAAACACCAAAATTTAACAAACAATATTTATAAAGCTACAATCTCAACCTTAAACATTCAATGAACATGTTTTGAAAGGAAATCATAATAACTTACAGGAATAATTCGAAAATAAATAATTCTTTTTCCGGATAGATACGCTCCCCTCGACGCCACGAACAATAATACGCGAACGGATTTAAAAATGGAAAGGAATTGAAGTGGCTAGAATTTTTGGAAGGAAACTTAGGGTTTCTTCTTTTGATGAACAGAGGAAGAAATGAAGTTTTGTTAAAATGCTTTCCATGGAGAGAAAATGAAGGATAAACATTTACAACTTACATCTTAGCTCCTCAAAGCTTGAACCACTTATAACTAACAACCTTAACTATCAACTTTGACACTAAAGCACCTCAACTACTTTTCCAACTTAATATTTAAAATTTCAAATATTAAATTTCACTACCATATTTCACATTTAGACCCTAAATCATTAACTAAATTTCATTATCACTCTAAATTCATATAAGTTGTCAAAACATAAAATAAACACATAAAACTTAACAAGTAGCATGAATTGCATAAAATGAAATACTACAACCCCAACCCAACGTGCTCAACATGTGCTAAAATGGTCCCTAATATTAGGGTCGTGACATCAATATTGGCAGAAAGTTCCCTCATAAGAATTTTTGGCCAGTGGAGTGGGATTCCACTATGAATGGCACTGCAGTACATCCACTGCTGAGTGGTGAAGTTGTTGTGGTTTCCTGTCTTCCCACATACATACTTCCCAACAAGAAAACAAAGGTGGCTCATTAGCTCACCAAAAGCTTTTCTGGGAACCTTCTTGTATTGACCAGTCAGAGAGGGGATCCCAGCAGTTGTGGAGGCAGTTGCATCCATTATCTCCTGTCCAACACTCTCAGGGTCATTTGGAACAATGAAGCCAAAGGTATTTCTGATGTCTAGGTAATCAATGGAGACATCCATTCCTTCAACTGAAGCAGTCAGGAAATCTATCACACGACCATTTGCAAGTTCTCCCTGGCCCAGCGTGGCATTGGAGTATAACTGGTCCACGAATGAAGCGATGGTGTAGGATTGCTGTTTGGTGAAGAGGGGAAGTGATGGATGTGTAATTACCCATCCAAATGATGCACTTTTAGATTTTTCTTGAGTTTGATTCCCGAGTTTTATGTATTTTTGACATGGTTTGTGAGTATTTTATGAGTACAGGGTATATAGCTGATTAAAGGTGCATTTTATGGCTAAAAAGTGCAAAAGGAATAAAGTGGAGCGGAGCTCAAGGACTAAACTGGTATTTGGAAGCTTTTGGACCAAATGGGAATTATTGGAAATTCAAGGACTGAACTGGAATTACGGAATTTTCGGACGAATTTGATTTCTAAAAATTCCTGGGATGAAATGAAAAATAAAAGTCCAAAGAGCGAAGCGCGAAGAAGTTGTTAAAGTGGTCAAAGTGCGACGCAAGATAGCGGGACGAAACGAATAACTATTAATACAAATTAGCCATTGCATTGGGATCATGGCCGAGGAATTGGGGCCAGCTTCTAGGCAAGTGGCCGGCCAGTTCTAGGAATTATGGGCCAAGCAAGGGCGGACGCACTCAAGCAAGGGCGGCCGCGCTCACAGAAGGAAAATCACGGCCAAACACACGGCCCATAAGGGCGACCGCGCAGCAACTAGGGCGGCCGCGCTCCGGACGTCGTCGCGACAATTTGAACGTACAATTCGGGGCAAAATCGTCATTTCCCGCCTTGGTCTCCACCGTTGCCCTATATTTTTATTTAAATCACAAGATGCCCACGGAATATGAGATCTAGAACATATTATATCACACATTATAGCTTAGAATTATTTTTAGTTTTATTTTCTTTTCTTCTTGGATCAACAATTGAAGAACGATTCATCAATTCAGGTTTTTATTTTTAAATTATGAGTAGCTAATTTTCTAGATTTGTAGATTGGTAGAACCTTTACCGGATTTATATGCAATTATATTTTTAATTCTTTCTAATTTAATTCCTTCTAGTTCATCAATAGATTTTAATTTCTTATTCTTAGGTTCGAGACGTATGTTAAGATACGAACTCATCTTTGAATAATTGGTTATTTATCGCGCCATTAAATTGGGCGATTTATACATAGACAACTATTGATTGAATAATTTGGTCTGTGCCGTAATAGAAGCGGATCAATATTAGGTTCTTTAATTCTTTCGTGTTTAATTTATTCTTGGTATATTGTGGAACCGTAATAGAAACTACAATATTGAGAGAGTATTTAGGGTTGTAATCCGGCCACCTAACCGTGTCGATCCTAGCAAAAGTGAATGAACCCTAGAAGTTGAGTTAATGTTTTATAAGTAAAATCTTGCATAGAATGATGGTAAAGTGAAATCCAATCTACGAATCTCTGCTCATAATCTGTTTTCTTGTTTATTTAGTTTTAGTTATTTATTTTATGCTCTTTAGTTTCAAATCAAAATTATAAACTTTGGTTACAACAATTCACTGCTTTTACTTTACTTGTTTACCAACGAGTCTCTGTGGATTCGACCCCTGCATTTGCATACTGCTACACCGGTAGTGAGTACACTTGCTCGGTATTTTTATTACAAGAGGGAGTTTTCCTCCATCAGGAAGGATTCCAGAGGCAGTCATCTTCCTGATCAGCTCTCTTCCCAGTGCATCATTTCTCAACTCTGTCTCATTTATTTCCCAGTCTGGTAGGAAAAATTGAGGATCCTACAAAATAAAACAATATAGTTAGATCCATTTAAGGATTCACAGTTTACATGCGGTTTGAGCACTCATGCGGTTTAACAATAGTGCGATTTGAAAAGTGAAAATTTTCAAACCTCAAGTAAACTGTGAATACACACAAGGTAAAGAAATAAATAAGAAAATTTAAGAGTATAATTACTAGTACGTGGCATTGTTAAACCAATGTTATCTCATACTTCTATGAAGTATTCAGAGAGAAGGTTATGGTGTTCCAGCCTATATACTAAGTAATACTCAAAAATAGTCAGCATGCGGTTTCAAAAGATATATACATGCGGTTTGAAACAGTTAAGGTAAGCGGTTGTTAACAAGAAGTTTCAAACAAAGGTAGCATGCGGTTGAGAAGGATGCGGTTCAAATGCAAAACAAAATCCAAAGTTTTCCAAAAAATTTCTAAGTATGAAAAACAAGATTCAAGAAGCAAGGAATCCAAAATATGAAAATTTTCTGAAAAATGTATGAACAGTTGTATGAATGCACGAAGAATACGAAGAACAGTTATAAATATGGAAGAGTAGAGGCAACAAGAATCTTAACCAAAATTGACAAAAAGCATATCAAAATGACACTAACAGGTTATAGAATATCAATATAACATCAAAATCATAACTTTTCATCAGAATCATAAAAAAATAACAAGAACATGAAATGGGTTTTCGAAAAGTGAAAACTGAAAAATGCAAAATCAGTACCCAAAACAAGTTTAGATCATGAAATAAAGCATATAATCAGAATCCAAACAAGAATCCAAACAAAACCCAACAGATTTCAAGAAAAATGAGCAACCAATGAAGAATCAATGAACCAAAGTAGAAAACAGTATACGAAGGGTTTTCTGGTTCATCCATGGCAATTTCAACAAAGGAGATTTGCATAAATAAAGAAATATTAAGGTTCTGAAATCATACCCTATCATTGAAAGGCTTCTTAGGTGCCATTAAAGGTTTGCAGATTTTTTAAAAAATTTGAAGGTTTTTGAAGGTTTACTTTAGAGAGAGAAAGTGAGTTGGTAGAAAGACAAGAAGGTACGAATGATAGAGATGACAGTTGAAAGAGTTGAAATTGTAGCAAGTGTCATCTATTAATATGCAGTTTTTAGGGTTGAAGCAGCTGAAAGGTGACTGTTCCACTATCCCATGAAGTGAATCATTACAAATGTTGTACCCTTTCAGCTTCTACACATCAGCCAATGACGGCTGACATGAAGGCTTTAAATGCCAATGTTTCCTTTGCATTAAATGCATTTAAATTTTGAAATAACGTGGGAAAAAATTTGCAAAATACCCTTATGCCAAAATAAGGACCAAAAAGAAAATAAGGAAAACTTACCTGGGTCCACGTGGCAGTCATGCAAATAAAAGGAATATGAACATTTTTTTAAATAAGGATAAAGATATTAAATCTGATTTAAGCTTCTTTAAAGCTTTGAAAATGAAAAACATTGAAAAAATTTCTAAGTGTTGAAACGCGGTTGAGATCCATGCGGTCAGGCTGCAGCATGCGGTTTGGAATTGGCGGTTGGCTGTAAGCGGTTAACTGCATGCAGTTTTGGTCACGCAGTTTCAACAGGGGTGAGGTTTGAAACCTCAACAAGAATTTCAACCTAAAATCCACATACTTGACACACAAGTTAGTAATAAAAAGTATGGACTTATTTAAGTTCAAGCATACCCATTTCTCCTCTGAGGAATGAAAACCTCTTGGAGTCAAGAGCTTTGGTGAGGATGTCAGCAATCTGATTATCTGTCCCCACGTACTCTAGATGGATATTCCCCTTTTCCACATGGTCTTTGAGGAAATGATACTTAATATCAATATGCTTGGTCTTTAAGTGCATGACAAGGTTATTGGAGACTGAAATTGTTGATGTGTTGTCACACATGATTGGGCAATTTCCTTCATTAATTCCATAGTCCACCAACTGTTGCTTCATCCAAAGAATTTGGCAGCAGCAACTTCCAGCAGCAATATATTCAGCTTCTGTGGTTGACACTGAAACTGAGGCTTGCTTCTTGCTGACCCAAGCAACTAGTCTATTTCCGAGGAAGTGACAAGTCCCACTAGTGCTTTTTCTGTCAATAGTGCAAGCAGCATAATCTGCGATCGAAATTCGAATCTTTGGAATACCAAAGTCCAAGGTTAGTAGTTCCAGAGAGATAGCGGATTATACTCTTGACTGCACTTAAATGTGCTTCTCTAGGATCAGCTTGATAGCGAGCACATACACAAACACTAAACATGATATCTGACCTACTAGCAGTTAAGTAAAGTAATGAGCCAGTCATACCTCGATATAAGGTTTGATCAACCTTCTTACCTTTTATATCTTTATCTAGCTTAATGTCGGTAGCCATTGGAGTATCGTATGCTTTTGCATTCTCTAGTCCAAACTTCTTTATCAACTCCTTTGTTTATTTGGATTGGCTGAGGAAGATTCCTTCTTCACATTGTTTGATTTGAAGCCCGAGGAAGAACGTCAAATGCTCATCTCAAACTTTCTTTTCATTAGCTTCTCAAAATGCTTACAAAGTAATTCATTAGTAGAGCCAAAAATAATATCATCGACATAAATTTGAACAAGTAATGAATGATTGTTATATTTGGCAATGAATAGAGTTGTATCAATTTTACCACGTTTGAAGCGTTTTTCTAGTAAAAATTTAGAGAGAGTCTCATACCATGCCCTTGGAGCTTACTTGAGTCCATACAAAGCTTTCTGGAGTTTGTAGACATGATTTGGAAATTTTGAGTTTTCAAATCCAGGGGGTTGAGCAACATACACGGTCTCTTGAAGTTCACCGTTGAGGAAAGCACTCTTCACGTCCATTTGATATAACTTGAAACGCTTGAAAAAGGCATAGGCTAAGAAGATTATGATAGCTTCTAGTCTTGCAATTGGAGCAAAGGTTTTGTCGTAGTCGATTCCTTCTTCCTGCCTATATCCTTGTGCAACCAACCTTGCTTTGTTTATGGTGATGCTTCCATTCTCATCCATCTTATTCCTAAACACCCACTTTGTTCCTATCACTCCTTGATCATGAGGTCTAGGCACTAAAGTCCAAACCTTGCATCTTTCGAACTGGTTGAGTTCTTCTTGCATAGCAACGACCTAACTGGAATCTTGGAGTGCTTCATCAATCTTCTTGGGTTCAATTTGAGATATCAAGGAAGTATGCTCGTCATAGTTTGATCTCCTTGTTTGAACACCAGAAAACAAATCACCAATCACATTTGTGAGAGGGTGACTGCTGACTTCACGAACCTCGGGGGGTAAATCTGGTTGAACTGAGGTTTGCTAAAGATCTTCAATTGGAACATCGTTAGATCCTTCAGCGAAGTCATGAAAAGTTATTTGATGAAGAGGTTCAATAAGCTGGATGGGTGAATTCTCAACATCTTCTTCCCTTGCGGTTGCTTCTGGAGTGGAAACTTCAGGTACGGTTTCAAAGTTGTGGTTTGAGGGAATTTTAGTTGAGGTTACTGGATTTTGTGGTTGTTGACGTTCAGGTGCGGTTTTAGAGGATTCACATGTTTAATTATTCTCAACAAAATCATCAGCAACATTTGGAGCCATATGTGGCTCAAGGAGAGAATGTTCATCAAAAGTAACATAGACAGACTCTACTATCTTTAAACTAGTTTTATTGAAAACACGAAATGCTTTTGAATGTTTAGCATACCTAACAAAAATATCTTCATCGGCCTTGGCTCCGAATTTTCCTCTATTTTCTCTTCCGTTGTAGAGGATAAAACATTTGCAGCCGAAGATCTTGAAGAAAGCAATGTTGGGGGTTCTTCCTCTCCAAAGCTCATATGGAGTTTTGTTGTAGGTCTTGTTGATGAGGGAGCAGTTCTGAGTGAAGCATTCTGTATTGATTGCTTCAGCCCAAAAATATTGAGGAAGTTGTGCTTCTGAAATCATAGTCTTTCCAACCTCAATCAACGTCCTGTTCTTTCTTTCCACAATCCCATTTTGTTGTGGAACACCAGCAGTAGAAAAATTGTGATCAATTCTATGGTCATCACAATACTGAGCAACACCGTTGTTTTTGAATTCTGTTCCATTATCGGATCTCACACTAACGATGTCGTCTTCTTTTTGGGTTTGGATCCGTCTAAAAAGTGAGGTTAGAATTTCATAGCAATCATCCTTAGTGATCATCATCTCAACCCACGTATATCTTGAATAATCATCCACCACCACTAAAGTATATCTATTTCCTCCAATGCTGGCAGTGGTAACGGGTCCAAACAAATCTATGTGAAGCAGTTGTAAACATCTTGCAGTTGAAGGTGCGGTCTTGCTGGTGAGAGACGACGCGGTTTGTTTACCAAGTTGACATGCACTGCATTTCTCTGGATAGTGGTCAGCCTCTTTGGGTAAACCACGAATGAGGTTTTCACTTTCAATATTTGCTAGTTACTTGAAGTTCAAGTGGCTCAACCTCTTGTGCCATAGCCAACTATTTTCGCTCACATTTTTAGCTACAAAACAGAGATTAGTAATACTACATGCAGAATTTAAATCGATAATGTAAATATTACTCTTACGAATCCCTATGAGTAGGGTGACTCCGGAAATGCTATCTTTGATAAAGCAGTTTGAGGAAGTGAAGTTGCAATGCATTCCTTTGTCACAGAATTGATAAATTGAAAGGAGGTTGTGCTTGAGTCCTTCAACTAGAGAAACCTTCTCAATGGTTAGGTTTCCTCTCCTTATTATACCATACCCAATAGTTTTGCCTTTGTTGTTATCACCAAAGGTTACAGATGGACCGCTTGCTTCAATGACATCTTCAAGTAATGATCTATCTTCAGTTATATGTCTTGAGCAGCCACTGTCAAGATACCATTCATTATCCTTGGAGTGACCAGCCATTAAGCAGAGGACCTGAAAGATAAACATTTAAAATGAGGTCCCCTTTATTCTTTGGGTCCTGAGGTTAGCACCTTTTGACGACCCACACCTGTTTGACAGAAGGAGGATTATTCTTTCTGGCATTGGATATGAACCTCAAAAGGCATTCTGCAGCCTTGTGACCTAAACCATCACACACAGAGCATTTATGAAAGCTATGAGCTACATGAGGTTTTACCAACTCCTTACTTTTCTTAGGATTTGCATTTGATTTGGGAACTGCGGTTTTAGCCTTCACAAAGGTAGGCACTTGTGGTTTGACCGCGGTTTTTCTGGGAACGCTCCTCTTGCTTTTGAAGGCAGGAGGTGCGATCGAAGAAGAATGGCGGTCAGTCATACGGTTGGCTGCCCTACCTACTCCACCAGGTGCGGTTGAAGTAGAAGTGCGGTCAGCTGCATAAGAAACCTCCTTTATGGTTTCAATCTCAGATTCTTTTCCTTTCATCTGAGAAGTTTTCCCAAACTATTTCTTTGGGTAGACATAATGGAAGTTGAGTGGAGCCTTTTGTTCCTGTCCTTTACCCTTAGAAATAGAATGCTTCTCCTTAGGAATTTCATTAGTTAGTTTAGAAATTTCCTCATCCTTTTCACAGCAGGATGCACACTTCTCCTTTTCACCTGTTTGAAATCCCAGACCTTCTTTAATTCCACTGGTCATTTGAGATTCTAAGATTTGATCCAAGGTGACACGAGACTTGGTCCACTCATCAATAATCTTGTGGAGATCGTTGTTTTGAGCAACCAGATCATCGTTCCTAAGTTGAAGTGCAGCAACCTTAGTTTCTAGGATGCGGTTTTTATCAGTAATAGGAGACATACTTTTAACTTGGTCTTTAAGATTAGAAATTTCAGACCTCATTACAGTTTTCTCCGTATTAAATTGAGAAATTTCATCATGAGATAAAGCTAAAGCTTTCTTAACATTATGGAATTTTTGGATCATCATTTCAGCTTCCTTGAACATCCTTTCATGTTCCATGGGAGAAACTTCTTCCACCACCTTTTTCAAAATTTTCTTCTTTGGAATTTCTTTTGAAGATGTAGCATTTTTGGAAGGAAAAATGGGACGTGAGTAAGAACTATTCCCAATTTTTACACTAGGAGTAAGTTGCACGTAATCATCCAATTTAAATTTAGAAATCCTTTGAGGAACTAATTCATCCTCCATATCCAGCGACTCGACTGACTCAGTATTTAAATCATCGGAGGCGTCATCAACTAAGTAGAGATTAACCTCTTCGGTTTCATCATCACTTCCCTCATCAGAATCTGTTTCAATCCAAGTAGCTAACTCCTTTGAGCTCTCTTCCTCTTCAGCAACCATTCCCTTGCGACGAGAAAATTTCGCAGGAGAGGTTTTCTTTTTCATATATTCAAATCTAGGTTGTGGACACTCAGATGCAAAGTGACCAGGTTTTCTACAGTTGTAGCAAAATAGATCACTCTTTTTCTTTGTATCAGCAGCCTTCAAAAAGTTGCTGGAGGTTTGCCTTTAGGAAATGATTTTCTGAAGGGTTTTGAAGATTTTAAAAATTTTTGAAATCTTTTCACAAATATGGCAAAATCATCATCATCCATTTTGATAAGTGATGCGGTTGATATGGAAGAATCAGTGGTTTGATTTGATGTGGTTGGTTTCTCCTCATGTTTCACTACGGACATGGAAAGTGATTTGGTGTTCCCTTCAACCTCTTCAATATGGTCTAATTTAAGTTCATAGACTCTAAGCTTTGCATACAAGTTACTTAACATCCAAGTATTCAAAACTTTGGAGTCCTCAAGAGATGTGACTTTATTTACCCATCTCGAACCTAAAGCAGCTAAGAAAGTCATATTGACCTCTTTATCATTTAAAGTTTTGCTAAGAGATCTACAAGAATTAACTACCTCAACGTAGCGATCGTAGGTCTGGCGTAAGGTTTCATTGGATTTTCTGTTGAAGTTGTTGTAGGATCTTTCAACAGCATATCTTTTATTCTCCTTGCAAAGATCGTCACCTTCAAGGTAACTCTCTATGGCATCCCACATCTGCTTTGCGATTTTGGAATACATCACTTTTTGAAGGGTTGATACGGGTAGGGTTCCAGAAATGATGAACCTCGCTTTGCTGTCCAAAGCAGCTAATCATTTCTCTTCATCAGACCACTCAGATTTAGGCTTTTGGACTTCTGGAAATTCAGCACTGGTTGTTGGATTGGTGTTGGCCTTCATGGGAATGAACGGGCCATTTGTCACGCACTCCACCAGCATTTCGTCGATAGTCTCCAAATGGATTAGCATTCGGACTTTCCAGATGTCGAAGTGGTCTTCATCCAAAATAGGAATGTGTGAATAGTTAACCGTTGTCAGGGTTTTTGAATTTGCCATAGCGAATCGGCACACAAGTTGTTAAGCTTGAAAAACTGTGGTTTTATAAATGTGTTTGCCCTGATACCACTTGTTGGTCCCAAAGATGGCAACAAGGGTGAAAAATAGCTAGAGTGGGGGTGAATAGCTGTTACAATTTTTTTGCCCCCTTTGGAAAACTTAACCTCTTGCTTACAAACCTCTTGCAGTGTATTATAAACCGCAAGTGGTATAGCAAAATGCACAGCGGAATTACAGAGTAAAATGGTGCGGTTTATGAGGTGCGGTTTTGTAAGCGGTTTTCAGTGAGGTTTTACAAAACATAAAAGTGAGGTTTTGACAAAGTTAACTGGAAACACAATTTACAATGATGGATAACTGAGAATAAGATCAAACAGATAAAGATTAAATAATTAGCAATGAACAGTAAATAAATGCAGAAATGAAGAACACAATATTTGGAGTGGTTCAATCGTAAATGATCTACATCCACTACCAAGATGGTTAGTATTGGATTTTCTAAGAGTTAGATTTTATATTGAGTATGAGAGATTACAAAGTACAAAGATCAATACTCAGATCTAAAATCTATTCTATGAAGATCAAATCCTAGACTATAACTGGTGTATCTCAAATGAATAATCTATGTGATTAAACAAGTGAGGTGTGTGTGTGTGTTTAACAAGATCAAGGCTCTTTGAATCTATATGCTATAGAGCACAATGATTCTTGAGGTGTTAAAGGCTTGATTTTTGGGCTGGGAAATATTTCTTGAAGGAAGAAGATGAAGATTCAAAGGACTGAATATTTTCTGGGCTGAGCTTCAACTTCTTATGAACTCACAACAATTTCAATTTCTCAAGCAATCTTCAAGTGTTGAAGATTAGGGGTATTTATACCCAAGCACCAAGAAATTAGTCGTTGTGATACAGCTATTGAAGTATTGTACTAGTGCAATCTGATTGGTCCACAAATCCACTTTTGTCCTTTTGTACAGCAGTTGCAGATAAAGCTGATCAGACCTCAGCTGCAAATAAGGTATGAAGGACATCTGTCACCATTTCAAGATCCTTGCAGATCTTGTCTGACACTTAGTCACGTGACAAACTTTTTGGTGGTTGACTTTTAATATTGCTGACGTGGATTCCAACAGTCATAAGTGGTTCATCTTCAAGTCTTCAATCATTGGATGCGGTCTGGTATGAAGTGGTTGAGTAAGTGCGGTTTCACCAGATGAGGTTTCTCAGTGCGGTCTTAAGATTGGAATCTGCACTGCGGTTAGCAAGTGCGGTTCACTAATCTGGCTTCGCTGAGATTGTCAAGGAGCGGTTTCAATGAAAGAATTCCACACGCGATTTGCTGATGTGTTTTCTTAATTGCGGTTTGAAACTACTTTGAACTGAAACCTCATGTCCAATGAGTCTTGTGCCAGTCTTTAAGCCTAATTTAACCTATTCTATAAAATGGACTTATACTAAAAATTGAAGTCTAAGCTTCATTACATATGGGCCTAAAGTCCTTAAAATAGAGATGAGGTTATGGTATCAATCAAATCTAAGCTAAAGCTAGGAGGGTTAAAGTATGCATACCCAACATGCGACAAAGGAATGCATTGCAACTTCACTTCCTCAAATTGCTTTATCAAAGATAGCATTTCCGGAGTCACCCTACTCACAGGGATTCGTAAGAGTAATATTTACATTATCGACTTAAATTATGCATGTAGTATTACTAATCTCTGTTTTGTAGCTAAAAATGTGAGCAAAAATAGTTGGCTATGGCACAAGAGGTTGAGCCACTTGAACTTCAAGTATCTAGCAAAGATTGGAAGGGAAAACCTCATTCGTGGTTTACCCAAAGTGGCTGACCACCATCCAGAGAAATGCAGTGCATGTCAACTTGGTAAACAATCCGCGTCGTCTTTCACCAGCAAGACCGCGCCCTCAACTGCAAGATGTTTACAACTGCTCCACATTGATTTGTTTGGACCCGTCACCACTGCCAGCATTGGAGGAAATAGATATACTTTAGTGGTGGTGAAATTACCCGAATTGCGCGGATGCGGCAAGCGGTTTTTGAGACTTCACTAAAAAGAGAGTTGCCACGCCGTTTTGTATTATGAGCCTAAAATTTGAAAAAGGCTACTTTGAAAAGGAGATCGTTTTGATTGGGAGGAAGTTGTTTTGATTGGGAGCCAAAACTTAGGAAAAGGCTATTTGAACAGAGATTGTTAGGTTCGAAGGTTAGGTTACGTTTCAGGAAGAGTATTTGGAGATCACTCGAAACACCTCGAATGACGAGTCTTTCTACCTTTCTCGAAAAGTGTGCGTATGTGTGTGTGTGTTCGTGTTACTTTTGAAAAACGAGTTTGAATGACAAACTTTAATCTTGGTTTGAATGACAAACATTGATTTTTGAAAAGGAGTTTGGCGTGGCAAACCTTTGATTTTGAAGGAGTTTTAAAAGGGAGTTTGAATGACAAACTTTGGTTTTGAACAGGGCATTATGATGTTACCCTTTTTTGATGAAAATGATGGCAAGTAAAGAGCGATCGACATGTCATTTTGTGACTCGTACGTTTGAATGTAAATACTATCAACAAACCAAACAATTTGGACTTGTAAATGACAATATTGAAATTGACGGTATCAACGGATCGAACGATCCGGACGATAAAGGTACGAATCGATGAACCTAACGGTTCGGACTTTAAGGTGCGTAAAGTAAATAGCAATATCAACGGATCAAATGATCCGGACAATAAATAGCAATCAACGGATCAAACGATCCGGACAGTAAATAGCAATCAACGGATCAAACGAACCGAACGGTTCGAACGGTAAATGACATAAAAGTAAAAATGGGACTCGATCTCTGTTTTAACCCTAAATTACTTCTCTTGAGGGAGAGAAGATGATAGAGGACTAAAACGTATCGAGACCCGTAGACGGCGTTTCGCCTACATTTTGGAAACTTTGATCGGATCGAAAGTAGCGTATGACACTTAAAACGAGGCAAAGTGGAGTTTGAGAGTGAGAGTGTTACCAATGGCTAGGTGTTGACTCTTTTGCTCAGGAGGAGGAGTAATATTTTTGGACCTTGTTTACTGAAGGGGAGGGGCTGTATTTATAGGTGGTGAAACTGAAGAACAGGCCGTCCGGCCATATCCTCAATTTTAGGGATTTCTTGGGTATTTTGGAGATTGCTGAGACTGATTTGTTATACTTGAAGAACGGGCCGTCCGGCCAGTCACTCAATTTGAGGGCATTTTAGACTTTTCAGCCTTGAATCTGATTGATGTTAATTTGGGGAGGCTTGCATGTGTGCCAAGTGTCCAAGCTTAGTCACTAAGTTAGGATTTTTGTTCCGTTAAACCCGATTTTGACTGTTTTCTAAATAACTGTCCGAGAAAATGTCGGAACAGTCCCGAAAAGTCCCGAAAATTGCATATTTCTGGAAAAGTGGTATTTTCACGTGTACGAATGTGGGTTGAATACACTTTGGATTTTGGATGCACGGGGCAATCCTGGAAAGTTGACGAGTGTCGAATTGCGTCAAAAATAAATTCCAACTCAAACTACCTACAATTGATTTGTAGATAGGGTAAGTAGGGTCGAACCACCGAGACACGTATTTAAAAGTAGAAAATTATTGCTATGACAAAGATTTAATAAAAACAAGGTTTTTGTTGTTTTGAAAACTAACGCTTTTGAAGAAATAACTAAATTTGTTAAAGACGAGATTTCAATAATAAAATAGAATTCCAGGGATTGGGTTCACAATTATGCTCAAATTTCAATAATCATCAATCAAAGTATACTTGGGGTTCGTTCTTACGAAATTATGATTGGGACACTTAGGCGGGTGATTTGCAATCAAGTGTTCCCAATTAATCTATTCCCTTGGCCCGTTCATAGATTAATTAGAAACCCATTTAGAACTTAAGAACGACAAAAACCACAATTCTTATGAATCTTTTGGCGGGGATTCAACAAATTGTTACTATCAAGCAAAGACTAATTGCAATTGAAAATTTGGCGATTCACAATTGAAATTCTAGATTATTCAAGAACAAATATGCATTGAACATAGATATTCTAAAATTCCATTAAAAAGCTACTTGATAATCCCAAGTCATACAATGATAATGATGAAAAATAAAACTTAAAGCATAAATTGTTACCTCCAATCCCAAGAATTAGAAGTTTAGCTATCCATTACAAGCAACATGAAGAACACCAAAATAAAATGAAAAAAAAATGATAATATTATGCTCCCTAAAACTCCCCCCTTAAAAAAAAAACAATAGCTGATTATATATTCCTAGGTTTTGTAGAGAAATGTGAACAGTTGCCCTGGCACATGAACAGTCTCCATTTATTCCAGCCCAAACTAGGCCCAAGCCTTCCTGCCTTCGGCCCAAACTACCTCAGTCAGCTCCCTTGCAATCCTCGACCAACATTCCTTCATTTGGCCGGCCCATCCTAGGCCCAAGCCCGTTCCATATCCTTTGGCCAGGCCTTCAATCCTTCAGCATTCCTTCATGGCCGGCCACATGCTTGCCATGGCCCTATTTTGCTTCAGCAGCCTTGGCCTCATTTTGGATCCCTTGATTCGGTTCATCCCATAATTACAACGTCGTATTTTGTCGCATTTTAGTCACTATAAAAATTTTTGTTGCCCTTTATCCTTGAACTTTCATATTTTCACTCTGCCCCGGACTTTATTTAACCAATTTTTTCTCAATTTTCCAAAATTGCAATAAGGTCCCTGCACTTTCAAAAATTACAGTTTGACCCTCAAACTTCCAAAGTGGGCGCAAAATACCCCTAATTTGCTCATATCTTCACTTGGCCCCTGAAAACTAAATAAACACTAAAAACACCCATCAAAACACACAAAACTCAAGGATTAAGCAAATAATAAGTTCACAAAGTATTAAATGGATGAGTGTAAAACTCACTCATCAAATACCCCCAAACTTATACATTTGCTAGACCTCGAGCAAACACTAAAATAAACTATAAACAATATAAAACTAAACTAACACAAAACTAAGAACAAATTATTCTACCCAATAATTAACTATGTCCCCACATTCTTGACTGTTCCACAATTGCATAAATCACAAATTACCATCAACCGCGGGATAAAAATATCTTTTACCATACAAGTATCAATATATTTTTTCATTAATTGTGCTATCTTACTTAATCATTATAATCATGCCATATATCTCTATGTGTACTATCATCTCTCTCTTTACTCTCAACCAAGATCCATTTTTATAAAGTAAGTACACCAATCGTCTTTTATTTTATTGACTTTATCTATCTAACCACAACACTTTTTAAAAACAAAGCATGAATACTCCCATGAATTTTCACAATTTAACAACCACTTACACCCCCCCAAACTTGATCATTTAAGCACATTTTAAGATCTTCTACCGTTCAAGTAGGGAACACTGTAGCAGCGAACTCCATGTCCCTAATACTAGGTAGAGATTTATTACTTTATACTCCTATTTGGCAAGGAAGCATCGTCGCAGCGAACGCCGTGCCCCGAGCTACTTTAGGAATATTTATTTAAAGGTTTGAGAGTTAGCCACTTCGGTATCGAGCTTGGAACAGACCATCACGGCGGTAAAGATCTTCCTCCATAACGCTACTGCATACCCAGAAATCTGGTTAAGCTAGAATAATCCCTAATCAATTAATCTACACGTCTGGAGAGGTATCACCGAGTATAAATTGAATTGCCATTGCTCTCATTCCCCTTCCATTTGATTTCATTTTAAATTTATACAAGACAACAAGGGGAGTGTCACATCACATAATTCCATATACATCTAAGGAGTACCCATATTTTGATTTTCATGATGTTGCTATTTAGTAAACAAATTCAATAAATTAAAAGATGATGGTGTACTATAAACTTGATAAAAGAGATCAAAATTATCAACAAAGAGATTATTTACAAGACTAATTAAGAGATTTATGACACAACTATAACCTTTAAGCAATGTACCAAAATTAATCGAAAATATATCAAGACTTGCATATACAGCTTATCATACCACATTATCCTCATTAGCGGTCACAAAAGATCACATGCAATTATAGGAAACACCAAGAACGTTACAAAATACTATACAAGAACAGGACATAGCTAACTACTTTTTTTTTTCATTTTCATTTCATTTTTTTCTTTTTCAAAATTTTCAACATAAATTACTAAATTAAAACTAACCTAAGCAATACCAACACAAATTATATACATATCCCACCCCCAAACTTAATATGCACATTGTCCCTAATGTGAATTAAAAAAAAACAAATATAAATACAAAGGATAGATACTTACAATGTCAATCATAATCATACGAGAGACCGGCACGACGGGCAATGGTAAATGATGCAACAGCAACAAAAAAACATCATGTTTCTCGCTTGGGAAAAGAACTGAAATGAAGGCCAAAATGACCTATTTAAACCGGAATTCCCTCTCGCAGTCCTTTCTTCAGCAATAGATCGGAGAAAGGGTTGATTGGGGAAGGTCGCCAGCCGATTGGGACTTGGTCGGAATTTGGGAAGGAGGGCTTTCGCAGAGGGTGTGGGTGTTTCGGCGAATTGTTGGATTGGGAACGGGTTTTCGTTTGATTGGAGAAGGAGGGGTTTTTGAAATGGATTGGTGGAGAAGGGCCGGATTTAGAGAAGGAGGGGAGGGAACTGTGTGTGGGAGCGGCAGAAATGGTGGATGCAGGTTAGAGAAGAAGGAGGGTTTTGGATGGATTTGAGACGGGAAGAAGGGGAAGGGTTTTGGTTGATAATGGTGGATGAGGGAGCGGCGCTGGTATGGAGGATTTTTTGGTTGTGGAAACGGGAAGGGAGGTTTGGAGAAGGGTTTTTTTTTTCGGTTTGAGTTTGGAGAAGGAGGGGGTGCGGCTGGAAATTGTGGTGATGGAAAGAGAGAGAGAAGAGGGAGGGAGCGGGACGTGGGGAACAGAGAGGGGGTTCTGGTTGGAGGAAGGGGGTGGAAGGCCGTTGGTATGGAGGGGATTAGGCGGCTGATAATGGTGGGTTAAGGTTTGGGTTAGGGCTTGATTGGAGAAGAAGGCGATTGGTTGCAGAGGGAAGGAGCGACCGGAATGGGAGGGAGAATAGGGACCGGCTGGATATGGTGGAGGTGGGTTTGCTGGTAACTGAAAGGAAGAAGGAGTGGGAGCGGCGAGAAGTGAGGGGAGCAGGGAAGGACGTGGGGAAGGGTTGGGTCAGTTTCAAAAAAATTTATTTTCGCTTCTTTCTTTTTCTTTTTTTTTTTCATTTTTTTTAACTAACCCCATGGTTAATGGAAAGTTTCAATTGACCCCCTCCCCTCACTTCCTAAACAATCCCTTTATTTTGCACATTCTTGGATCATGGCCATGGAGCAAATCATGGCCTCCCCATGGACAATACTGAAAGTTTTCACCCCTTTGGCGTCCATGGCCATGGACAAAACCATGGCCTGCCCATGTTATGCGCAGATCACTTAAGCCTTTGACTACCAAAAAAACTTCATGGCCATGATAATTTTCATGGGTAGGCCATGAAATGCTCAGATTTACTCATTTCCCTACACATCACAAACAAAACCTAGTAAAATAGCACTGTACCATGAAAATAATAATTTTTTTTTAATTGAAAACATTTAAATGAAAAAATTTAAATGAAAACAATGAAATCTAAACTAAGAAAACAAAGGAACAATTAATTTTTTTTTATCTTTTTTTAAATAAAGGAACTACAAATTAAACTACTCACCTTGGGTTGCCTCCCAAGTAGCGCTTTGTTTAAGGTCGTATAGCTAGACCGATGCCAAGGTTATCTTAACCTTCACCTTCCTTCCTTTTGCCCACTTCACCGTCTCGCGGGTCTTCACTTTCAGTTTTAGCCCCATAAATATTCCCTTTATGTCAGTAATGCTCCACCCAATTGCGGACTTATGCCGCTTCAACACATCAAGCAACTTTCTTTCCTGCAATTCTGTTAAATCCGCAAAGAATAATAATGTGCAAAGAATCACTACTACCAAGAAAAGCATACTTCAAGCTAGACGGAAGTTGTTTAAGTTCTAACTCGGGAGGAGAGACAATAGACGGTAAATGCTTAGGATTAAAATTACCTAAAGATTCCACAGGAACCTTTTCAGTAACTTCCTCCGTAACATCCATATCAGCAAGAATGGCCCTCGCCTCATTTTTATCAAAACACCTTCTGATGATCCCGGATCTACTGGACCGGGCCCGCGCTCGGTCTGGCCCAAGGAACCAGTGACGTGGCAGTTCCTAGACCGCTGAGGGGAAGGCCACAGACAGATAGGCCCTTGAGGTCAAGACCGCGTCCCTCCCCGCATTATCCCTATCGAAGACCGCAGGGATCCTGACCGCTGGATCGGTGCCCGCAGGAGGCATGACCGCGTCCTCCGTGCCCGCGTCAAATTCCTTTGACCGCGGCCACGATATTGACCGCAGGCTCATGTCTGCCTCCCGGTTATCTCACCTGCCTCCCGGTTAATGTCAAGCCTTACTGAGCAAGTTAGCTTACTGGCTTTGACATGCAAGTTGCCGGCTCCTCCATCACGCATTAAATGCGGCTCAGACAGGCGCCTACTATTTCATTTAATGCGCCAAGCCAGCCACACGACTCATGTCCCTTTCAGCCATGTCCCCTTAACAGTCAATGTTCCCTCCCTGACAGGGCCAATTAGCTGCTGACACGTGTAGCTGGTCAAATACCAAAGTGCCCCCTAGGGCTGATCTCATTACTTACATCAACAAGCACCACTACATTGCCTATAAATAGAAGACCTTTGTCCCCTCGGGCAAGGTAAGTTCCAAATATATTGAGTAAGCCCTATTACTCTAAAAACCCTAAACACACACACACTCCAAGGTATTCAAAGCCTTATTATCTAAGTGTTCTTACTCTCACACCCGAGGGCCTGAGTTGGAGTAACATCCAACTTTGACCTTAACGGTGCTTTTCTGTGTTGTGATTTAGGTACATCAATCCACTAAATATATCAAGCCAGATATCCTTAAACCGCTTCTGACCCTAAAAAGCTTGGCATCATCAGTGGTTCCATTGCCGGGAATCGACTGTCATTTGTCTTCTCTTTGTTTTCAGATACACCTTGTATTCTAAACAGCTGACTGTCAAAGGACACCTCTTTTCAGTCATTTTCCTCTTTTCCAAAAATGTCTAGAATATTGGAAAACGTTGGTCATTTGACCATACACCCTGAGGACCAGGCCTCACCCTCTACAATTAATAGAGATAAGAAACCACCTCGTTTTCAATGTACGGGGGCCCATTCTCACTCCCCAAAATCCCTACCAACGAGCTATACACCTGTTAACCGAGGAGGCACGCGCTGAGAAAGACCAAGCCCTACTAAATGATAGCCCAAAAACTCCCCAAGCTCCTATAAAAAACACCGCCTTGACTACTCCACTCTCCCCGGACCAAATCCTGAGGAGGCAAGAAATTTTGGCCTCCAAATCCAAGCTGATCGGAGAGGCCATGGTCGTCGCTGATGCTCAAATGGAGATGTTCAAAATAGAAGCCAACGGCGGGCTCCAGTTCCCCCAAGGGTCACAAAGGTTCTCCCAACGAGCTCCCCCCAAATTGCTTGCTAGTCAAGCTAGGGGGGCAAACCGGGTTGAACCAACCCTTGAGCGTGGACAGCCGGCCAAATGCAATGTGGTGCATGTAGAGGACAGCGAGGAGGTTGGAGAAGAGGCCCAATCCAATCTACATGCGAAGTCCAAAGCCAGACCCTTGGCCCCGACCAAGGAGAAGGCCGTGACTCCAAGGGCTAAAAAATAGAAGGTTGATAACCAGAGCCCGAAATTTATCAAGTTTATGAACGAGATGTGGGAGACCCATCAGAAGGCCTCCCAGAGGTGTGGCCGCACCATGGATGCTTTCAATGATAAGATCGCCCGGGCACCAATTCAAAAGGGCAAGCCCCCCCAAATGGACACCTATGATGGCTCCAAGAATGCCAAGAGCCATATGGGACGATTCGAGGGACAAATGGCTTTATTCTCCTCGGATGAGTCCGTGATGTACAAGGCATTGGCTGCACATTCACGGGCAAGGTCTTATCTTGGATGTTAGCCCTCAAGCCCCGGACCATCGAATCATTCAGCCAGTTTAGAAGCATCTTCCTTAATGCCTTTGCTGGGGCAGGGGTGCCCGCTAGACCAAAGACAGATCTTGTCCGTGTCAAGCAGGCCCCAAACGATCCTACAAAGGATTACATATCTCGATTCAGGAAGGTGAGAGAGGAGATTGTGGACCTAGAAGAGGGAGACATCAGACTCTGCTTTGAGGGCGGCCTCAGCTCCTCCTTCCTCAAAATGAATTTTGCCTCCAGCCGGCCTAAAACTAGAGCCGTCAAGTTGGGACGGTCCCGTCGGGACGTCCCGTCCCGCCATACAAATGGGACGGGATGGGACGGAATATTTTAGTCTTGTCCCATTTTCGTCTCGTCCCGTATCGTCCCGTTCCCGTCGCGGGACAACTTATTTTTATCCCGTCCCGTCCCGTTTTCCCGTATTGACCCGTACAAGTATTAGGTCTCACTTGTGAAGATCTGTAATTGATCTTGCTCAGAACATCTTCCTTCTTTTTTAACAAAAAATATTGTTATCATACTGGACAAACCTGCAATGACATAATCTTGGAACCGAACAATCCAAATATCCTCGTTTGAACAGAGCTGTTATCAAGACATGCTTTCATTATTGCCACTTAATGTTCATGATACACATTAAACTGTTAATGTCATGTTGAATGTCCATTATTAACATAGCTACTCACGTAATTCACCAGCAGCTACAGTATGTGTTGCGGTCACTTCTTAATCAGCAGCACTTCACAATCTCAACTGTCAAGGAGAGCTCCTGTGCGTAGAATAAACTTGTTCTTTTTCTTCTTAGGGAGAAAGATAAACTTAATTGATGACGAAGTATTTTCGTCCCGTTTGGGTCCCGTGGGATCCCGTGTCCCGCAAATGGGACGGGATGGGACGGAGTATTTTCGTCCCGTCCCGTTTTGTCTCGTCCCGTTTCGTCCCGTTCCCGTCGTGGGACAACGTAATTTCGTCCCGTCCCGTATTCCCGTATTGACGGCTCTACCTAAAACCGTGGAAGAAATGTATTAGAGGGCTTCAGCCATTGCATCCGTCGAAGAACCCCATGTGCCCGCTCCCCGAGCTTCAGCCAAGGAAAGAATAAGCCAAGTTCAGGAAACCACCCCAGAGCCTGCCCGCAACAACAGCCAGGGCAAAAATCGACGTGGGTCGAATAAACTCCGAAAAACAATAGAGGAAACAGTTTACACCGAGCTCACCGACCCAAGGGTAGTAATCATGAGGGCCTCAGACTTTCCTCCTCCTCCCCCCATGCTTCGAAAGCCAAATGAGAGGAGTAGGCTTAAGTTCTGTGAGTATCACAATGACCACGGGCACGGAACTGAGGACTGCTTCCAGCTGAAGCGAATAATCCAGCAGAAAATCAACGACGGGGAGCTAACTAAGTGGGTTAAAGGTAATAACAACGCCCACAATAACAATAACCAGCAGCGGGCACGAAACCCGCGTGGTCCCAAGAGGGTGGAAAGAGACAATTTTGAGGATGACGAGGGTGACTACAATATAAACTTCATTGGAAAGGAACCCCCCTCCAACAAACACCTCTCCCTCCAAATCCAGACATTAAAGAAGGTTTTTTCCATCCCCGGTATGGCTCCAGAGGAAGAGCAAGAAATTGGGTTCAAAAGGAGTGAACTTGCCTCCTCCCTTTTTCATTCCACTCAGCCGCTCACCCTCAGAATGAGAATCAACCGGGCAAACATAGGCCGAGTGTTGATATATACTGGAGCTGCCCGTGATATACTCTACTACCATACTTTGGTAGGAATGAGAAATAGAGGCTAATCCCGAAAAAATTCAAGCACTGCTGGACATGAAACCTCCTGCTTGCGTAAAAGATGTACAGAAACTCAATGGTCGCATCACCGTACTTGGCCGCTTCATCTCGCAGTCAGCAGAGAGATGCCTCCCCTTCTTCAAAACTGTGAAAGGGGGGAAAAAGCCTGATGAATTTGCATGGAGCAACGAGTGCCATCAAGCTTTTGAAGAAGTCAAGACATACCTCGGGCAGCCACCTCTATTTCGCAAAGCTTCTATGCCCGGGGAAGAGCTTTTTCGTTTTTAGCAAGCATCGATCCGGCAGCCGCCGTTCTTGTAAGGGAGGATAATAACTCCCCAAAACCAGTTTATTATGTTTCTAAGGCACTGTCCGCCGTAGAAGGGCGTTATCTTAATATAGAGAAGTTAGCTTACGCCTTGCTTGTATCTGCTCGAAAATTAAGAGCCTACTTTTCTGCACATCCTATAATTGTACTAATTGAGGCCCCACTTAAAAAGGTTTTACACAAACCAGAGTCTTCGGGGAGAATGCTAGCTTGGTCTATCGAACTCACTGAGTTCCAAATCACCTACTCCCCGAGAAAGACAATCAAAGCGCAGGCCTTAGTTGATTTTGTGGTAGAATCATCATTTAAATTGGCGGACAGCGACCTTGGAAAAAGAAAGCGGGCAGAATCAGAAGAAGCCCCAGATAGCTCGAGCACTGAAATTATACAGCCAAAAGAGCACCCGGAAGAAATATGGACTTTATTCGTGGATGGCTCTGCGAGCAAGTTAATTAGTGGAGCGGGCATACTTCTAATCGCACCTTGCGGGGAGAAATTTAAGAGAGCCTTGAGATTCAAGTTTGAGGCATCTAACAATCAAGCTGAGTATGAAGCAATTATAGCGGGCATGGAATTGGCAAGAGACTTGGGATTTCAGAATATAGAGATCAACAGTGATTCTCAGCTCATAGTTAATCAAATTAGGGGGGAGTATGATACTATCAACCCAGTGCTAACTCAGTACTGTGGCCTTGCAAAAACCATCATCAAAAATTTCACCTACTATGAGCTGAACCAAGTCATGAGAGAGGACAATGTGGAGGCAGACCTCCTCTCCAGAATAACCGATCAAGAAATTGTTGAATTGGAGACAGATTGCCAGATTGAGTTCATGGAGAGACCTGCTATAGATCGAATTCAGATAAACAGTATTGAAGATCAAGTAAGGGACTGGGTAGATGAGATCAAGGATTACATCGAGAAGCAGACCCTCCCCGAGGATCCATCAAAGTCTAGAGCCATCAGAACGGTGTCCGCGAAATACCTCGTCCTCGATGGGGTACTTTTCGACGATCATTCACCAAACCTTTGCTCAGATGTGTCAAAACTCACATGGTCACTAACTTACTCTATGAGGTTCATGAAGGAGTTTGTGGCGGACATCCAGGTGCTCGCACCCTCTCAGACAAGATCAAATTCCAGGGATTCTTTTGGCCTACAATGAGAAGGGATGCGCAGGAATATGTGAGAAAGTGTGATAAGTGCCAGAGATTTGCGGACATCCCCAGACTACCATCAACAGAGCAAACTTTGGTTGTACCATCGTGGCCATTTGATATGTGGGGGATTGATCTCATTGGACCATTCCCAACTGCTCAAGGAAACATCAAGTATGCTGTGGTGGCCGTGGATTACTTTACCAAGTGGACAGAAGCCAAGGGTTTAGCCACTATCTCCGAGGAGAATACCATCAATTTTGTCCGCGATCACATCTATTGTCGATTTCGGGTCCCCCGAGCAATAATTTCCGACAATGGCACTCAGTTCTCCGCAAAATTCACTACTGAATGCGTGAGAATGAAAGTGCAACACCGTAAGTCTGCAGTTGCTTATCCCCAAGGAAATGGCCAAGCTGAGGCCGCGAACAAGCTAGTCCTGACCGCCCTAAAGAAAAACTTAGAGGGGCGAGGAGGACGATGGTTGGACGAGCTACAGACCGCATTATGGGTTGTCCGCACCACAATAAGAAATTCTACAGGAGAAACTCCCTTCTCACTCACTTATGAGTCAGAGGCAATGGCTCCAGTTGAGGTGGACCTACCCTCGTACAGAGTTACATACTTCGACGAGTCTCAAAACGAGGCAAACAGAAGGTGTGACCTGGACGATCTCGAAGGAAAGAGAATGCGGGCATATGAAAAAATGGTGAACTACAAGCAGAAAGCGAAGAAGCACCACGATAAAAGGGTAAATAAGAGGATTTTTTCAGTTGGAGATTGGGTACTCAGAAGCGTAGAGGTCCAGGGGACCCAACCTGGTTTCAACAAACTGTCCCCGAAATGGGAGGGACCATATGAGGTCACCAAAATAGTCAAGGAGGGTACCTACATATTGCGACCAAAAGAAGGAGAAGAGCTTAAACACGCTTGGAATAGCGATCACCTCAAAAAGTACTTCTTTTGATATCTTTGTAATTTTTGGAGGGAGTGTAGACCCCTATATGTGTAAGTATGAAGTTACCATCAAATTTTGGTGCAAAAATAGTTATAACGCCTTTCCCACCAGTCTCAAAAGCTGAGGTGGATGCCCGCAAGCGGATGCTAGTAGGTTCAAGAGCCAACATATGAGCTCCTACCTACTGATGCGCAAAGATTCATTAAGATCCGCAAGCCTATATGGGTACAAAGGCCATTAAGCCCGTACTCGATCGCGGGGAGGATACTCCGTCCTGCCCGCGTGACACCCACCAAGAAAAAGTGGATATAGATGAACGTAGGTACAAAGGCCATGATGCCCGTACCTACGGACTCTAGTGGGGACAAAGACCTGAAGTCCGGACCCACTAATTGTGTGAAGGACCTTGTTAGGGCCGTTACTCGCATGCCTGTATGTAACAAAGGCCTACATATAAGCCCGCTTACATGATCGCCACAAGACCCTCACAAAAAACTCCAAGGGGTTTTGAATAAAGGGTCAAAAAGCGTGAACCTCCAATAAGGGAATACAGATGCCAGGGGGTTAAAGGGCCTCTATGCTAAATATGCTCCTACCTTCTGTTGCGTAGACAATAGCCTCACGGCCACATTCTACATGCCCTATGAAAGTAGCTTGCCTTGGCTGCTTTTGACTTACACCACAGCTCGCAAGGCTGGGAATAAGTGTAAATGGATGAGAGTGATCAAACAAGTTTAACAAAGCCAAAAAGACAAACTATGGTCAAGACCCCTAAATTTGCCACAAGGCTAAACAAATGCGGTCACAGAAAAATAGGGCTGACTCTCACGAAAAATCCATGTAATTTTGAATAAAGAGTTAGGAAAACTCAAAAAATGCGGGCAAAGGGCCTACTAAGCTTTTGACCGCAGAAGGAGAGTATAAAGTTTAATTGCAAGTCAAAAACGCTGGAGAAAGAGCAAGAATGCAAGTATCAAGGTACTCAAAAATTGTGAACACTCAAAACAGCCTACAAGACCAGTAATTAAGAGAATAGTTACGAAAAATGCTTGTATTAATGAGAAATAAATATTTACAAGATCCTACCATCTATTACAACAAAGGAAACAAAAAACCTAAACTAAAGGAGTTTGGTCCTTGGGGTCCTCGGTGACCGCACTCCCTGTGCCTGCTTCTGAGGCCGGGGTTGGAGAAGGAAGACTATTCACCAGCAAGTCTGTGATAGGATCAGATGAAGGCTCAGCAGAGACCGGAGTGGGGGCTGCCCGCTGGGGGAACAGATCACCTATAGCAGGCCCATTTGGAAGAACGCGAGCTATGGCATCCCCAAGGGGTATCGGGTTTTCCCCAAATCTCAGCTCATCCAGCTCGGAAATGAGGCTAAGGGCAGTCACTTCGGCCACAGGAGGCAAGGAGGCCGCTGCGGCCAGATCCAAGCCCTTGACCTCATCCTCGGACAGAGGAACTAACGCATGCCCGGGCAGGCACTCCGCGTCAGTAGCAACTATTGAGCCGATCACGGCCAACTGCTGCACGGAGAACTTGCCCGTGGCCGCGAAGTTCCTGATCTGTGTCCGGACCCCGGCCTCGTACTGAGCCAGATTCTCCTCATTCAGAAAATTCTTGAACTCCTCGGAGTTCTTATACTCCTCCACCGCTTCCTTCCGAGCGGCGAGCAGTATGGCATCCTTCTCCAACTGAAATTGCTTAAGGGGGAGCAGCTGATCGGACAGTTCATCAACTTTGGCCTCCAGGGTGGAGATGGTGGTCTTGGATGCCTCCAGCCTTTGGCACAGCTCGGCATTCCTGGGCTCCCACTCTGCCCTCTTTCCCCGGAGCTCATCCCTCTCCCCTTAGCTTTTTTCAGGCTCTCCTCCACCTCCGTCAACCTCTCCTAAAAACCCTTCAGGTCAGCCTCCTTGGTGGAGAGGGTTTTCTCCTTGGCATCGAGGAGGGAGTTCAAGGTTCCCACCTTCTCCTGAGCCTGCTCCAGCTCACGGAGCTTGCCCGCCAAGTCTTTTGTGTTGTTTTCCAACTCGCCGGTCAAGCCGTCGCAAAGATTCCCGAAGCCGCATAGCTTTGTTGCCCACCGCGAGGAAGATAGTCGAAATATGGTGATGCAAGAAGCTAAGTAAAGAGACAAAGTGTAAAGGTCCCTATCTCGGTGAGGGCAAGCCCAATATCTCCCATCAAGGCTGACGGGTTCTCCTTCTTAGCCACATTCTGATAGAAGTCCGGGGCATAGAGCCTATTGATAAGCCCGATCCCCACGGCAGAATTGTAGGATGATCGGGCATATAAGTCCACTCCTGTGATGGCGGGCACTTCACCCACCTTCTTCCTCAGTGCCCATGTCTCCTCGCGGGTGGCCAAGGAGGCTATGGGATAGGCAGTGGAGCAGATGGTCCCCGCGGTGGATGGAGCAGTGGCAGAAGCGGAGGCAAGAACAGTAAGGTCCCGAACTTGAGTGTCCCCCACTTTCTGGGACTTGGAGGCCCTCTCCCTGTGCACAAGATCCGCTTCTCTCTCAATCCTCTTCCGGGGCTCTATACTATGCCCGGAAGGAATAGTGCGACTGGAGAGGATGCCCTGGACAGCATGGGCAAGGGGGAGGACCCCGGGGGTGGAGGCAGCCCCTGGTTGTGGGGATAGATTTGGAGCCGGTCGCAGGCTCCCCGCCTTTCCCGCGACAATGGGCACAGCTTTTATCCTTGCCCGGAGTCCTCCCATCTCGCTTGCCTCCTCAAGGCATGCCTTCCCTATTGGCCTTCATGTTCTTGGCCTTCATCTGAGCGGTAGTTGGAGGGGCCATCAGAAGTTATACTCTTCTGGATCTACTCTGGAGGAAAAGAAAAATGGTTAGAATGTAGTTCGAAAAAATCAAAAGCAAGATAAATTTGCAACAGACTTATAAAGAGTCAGAGACCAATTAGTTCTGGAGGCTCGCACTCGCCGCCCAAAGATGCAGTCTTACAATCACCTCAAATTGGTAATACTCGTGCACCCTCCAATCAGTGGTCACGAGGCATGGGCTCTATTTCTACTCGGGGCATGTGGGAGCCCTCCCTGCGAGGAGCCACCCCCGAGTAGATTAATAGGGGCTCGGATTCAACGATGGCTCCCACGTCATATACGGGCTCCTCCCCGCTGTCTAGATAGGTGGCCAGATGTTTCTCTATGGCACAGCGCATACCATCGGCAGAAGTGGGGTCTGGATAACTATTAGCGGCCACCTTCATCGGGACTGGACTTGAGGGTTTAGAGAAGGACCAGCCAAACCTAGACTCGATGACCAAGATATCCCTCTGGTTCCATTGGTCAAATTTGTTTGATGGGGGAGAGAAGGTCCGGGTAGAATAGTTCCTAGCCTTCAAGCTCAGGATGCCACGGCTGATCTGGTTCTGATAATAAGCGTAAAGACCGGCCAGGGTAGGTTCATGACCCAGGAATCTGCAAACCGTTATAAAGGAGACAAGAGCCCTGATGGCATTAGGGGTCAGGTGCATTGGGAGACAGCGGTTGAACTCAAGGAAAAAATAAAAGAAAGGGTCCAGAGGCAGCCTCAAGCCATTCTCAAACTGGGCCCCATAGAAAACATAGGCTCTGTTGTCCTCGCGGACATCTGCTATGGTCTCTTGCCTCAGCTTGTCTTTCCCTTTTATCAGTACATGATCCAGGGTGCGGACACGGAAGGCATTGCGGTCCACATTGTAAATCTCATAAATTTCCTCCTCCCAGTCAATAGTAGCCACCTCCTTGGCTTTCTTACCATGGCCACGGCCAGGATTCACCCCAGCAGCTGGCCTCTTACCTTTATTCCGGGCAGGGGCCACAACTATCTCCTCCTCGGAGTCTGAGTCCTCAAAGGCATCCACAATCTCTGTGGTCTCAGCAGCCTTCTTAGAGGTCCCCGCGGCCCTCCTATCCTCAACCTCGCGGTCATCCTCCTAGGTCTCCGTGCTCATCGAGCCAAAGAGACCGGTGGCATCACCGCGGGCAAAAGTTACTTCAGTCTCTTTTCCCCCGACTCCGGTCACCTCAAAGTTCAGAGGCTCCAGCTCCTCACTGCTACTCAGTTCAATTGGGTTAGCACTAGGGGCCCCGGGCACAACATTGGGAAATATGGTACGCAGGGGCAGAACATCTAAAGGGTCACTCAGGTCCCCGGTGCTCGGTGCCCGCACATCATTAGTTTGATCAGGATCCATTAGTTCACACTTCTCCCAGTCAATTATTTGGTCGAGGACACGGATCGCTCTCCTCACAAGTTCAACGGCGTTCAAAGCCTGATCTCTCTCACGGGGAAACCTGCACAAAACCCCCCATCACAAAATTTCTTAGCCTACGGGTATCCCCCAACACCAATACGTCACGGTTAAAAATGTACTTCCTCTTGTCCTCCCACAACCGGGGTGGGACGAACGGCCCCCAATCTGATTTCTCACAGAAATACAAAAAACAATGCAGGGACAGCCTTAACCACCCTAGTCCTACCTTCCTAAATATTCCCCTCGTCCATTTACAAACGGCGAAGGTATCAGGGGTGGTTCCATCTCCTAACTCTATGGGACGGCGGGGTCCAAATTCACGAGTGGTCATTGTTCAAAACCCAGAAAAGGAAAACAAAAAGAGATGAAGAAGAAACACCCCAACAATTACTTACGAAAGAAAAGCTGGAGGTTTGGATTCGAAGAACACAAGCACGGAATTCGCAGCAAAAATTCTCTCTCTAAAGCTCTTTGAAGGTTTGAAGACGGTAAAAAGGGTTTGAGGTTTAAGGGTTTGGTATTTATAAGGCCTACCTATACGGGTTAACCCGTTTAACCCGTATTAATTAGCCCACAAACCGTTCCTCGAACCCTGAACCGTCTCCAACGTTTGAAAATTCGAAAAATCCGCCGGTTAGCATTTATTACCCCTCTTAGATGATTGACACGTACCCCCTGTACGTACCACGCCCCGTCTTTTCATCTGCTAAGGGGTCCACTTGTTAACCGAGAGGCACAGCATGCAAGGGGCCACGTGTCTCTCACTGGTGCCTCCCAAACGTTCCCATAAGCCCATGAGGCAAAGCAACAACCAACAAAAACGCCAACACTGGTGCTCGCCAAAGCAGCGGTCTAATCCAACCGAGCTTCTAGTAGCTCCTCACTCAGACCATAAATAATCACACTTGGAGCTAGGGGCCATTGATGAGCCCGGATCTACTGGACCGGGCCCGCGCTCGGTCTGGCCCAAGGAACCAGTGACGTGGCAGTTCCTAGACCGCTGGGGGGAAGACCGCGGACAGATAGGCCCTTGAGGTCAAGACCGCGTCCCTCCCCGCATTATCCCTATCGAAGACCGCAGGGATCCTGACCGCTGGATCGGTGCCCGCAGGAGGCATGACCGCGTCCTCCGTGCCCGCGTCAAATACCTTTGACCGCGGCCACGATATTGACCGCGGGCTCATGTCTGCCTCCCGGTTATCTCACCTGCCTCCCGGTTAATGTCAAGCCTTACTGAGCAAGTTAGCTTACTGGCTCTGACATGCAAGTTGCCGGCTCCCCCATCACGCATTTAATGCGGCTCAGTCAGGCGCCTACTATTTCATTTAATGCGCCAAGCCAGCCACACGGCTCATGTCCCTTTCAGCCATGTCCCCTTGACAGTCAATGTTCCCTCCCTGACAGGGCCAATTAGCTGCGGACACGTGTAGCTGGTCAAATACCAAAGTGCCCCCTAGGGCTGATCTCATTGCTTACATCAACAAGCACCACTACATTGCCTATAAATAGAAGACCTTTGTCCCCTTGGGCAAGGTAAGTTCCAAATATATTGAGTAAGCCCTATTACTCTAAAAACCCTAAACACACACACACACACTCCAAGGTATTCAAAGCCTTATTATCTCAGTATTCTTACTCTCACACCCGAGGGCCTGAGTTGGAGTAACATCCAACTTTGACCTTAACGGTGCTTTTCTGTGTTGTGATTTAGGTACATCAATCCACTAAATATATCAAGCCAGATATCCTTGAACCGCTCCTGACCCTGAAAAGCTTGGCGTCATAACCTTCCGTAACTAACTCATTCACAAACTCAGACACAAGAGAGCTCCCAAAATCAGGCTCAAGTAACAGAGAATTATCATAAATATCACAAAAGAAACATTCATTGACCTCATATGGCCTTTTCATGGAATCAAAAGTAGAGAAGTTAACAATTTCATCCATGACTGTCAAGGAAAATAGGGACATCATTCAAATCTGCAACACCAAGTTAAAACAAAAATATATACAAAATAATATTCACAATAGCAAATAATTAAATCAACTTAAAAATAAACGCGTCCCCGGCAACGGCGCCAAATTTTGACGAGTGTCGAATTGCGTCAAAAATAAATTCCAACTCAAACTACCTACAATTGATTTGTAGATAGGGTAAGTAGGGTCGAACCACCGAGACACGTATTTCAAAGTAGAAAATTATTGCTATGACAAAGATTTAATAAAAACAAGGGTTTTGTTGTTTTGAAAACTAACGCTTTTGAAGAAATAACTAAATTTGTTAAAGACGAGATTTCAATAATAAAATAGAATTCCCGGGATTGGGTTCACAATTATGCTCAAATTTCAATAATCATCAATCAAAGTATGCTTGGGGTTCGTTCTTACAAAATTATGATTGGGACACTTAGGCGGGTGATTTGCAATCAAGTGTTCCCAATTAATCTATTCCCTTGGCCCGTTCATAGATTAATTAGAAACCCATTTAGAACTTAAGAACGACAAAAACCACAATTCTTATGAATCTTTTGGCGGGGATTCAACAAATTGTTACTATCAAGCAAAGACTAATTGCAATTGAAAATTTGGCGATTCACAATTGAAATTCTAGATTATTCAAGAACAAATATGCATTGAACATAGATATTCTAAAATTCCATTAAATAGCTACTTGATAATCCCAAGTCATACAATGATAATGATGAAAAATAAAACTTAAAGCACAAATTGTTACCTCCAATCCCATGAATTAGAAGTTTAGCTATCCATTACAAGCAACATGAAGAACACCAAAAAAAAATGAAAAAAAAATGATAATATTATGCTCCCTAAAACTCCCCCCTTAAAAAAAACAATAGCTGATTATATATTCCTAGGTTTTGTAGAGAAATGTGAACAGTTGCCCTGGCACATGAACAGTCTCCATTTATTCCAGCCCAAACTAGGCCCAAGCCTTCCTGCCTTCGGCCCAAACTACCTCAGCCAGCTCCCTTGCAATCCTCGGCCAACATTCCTTCATTTGGCCGGCCCATCCTAGGCCCAAGCCCGTTCCATATCCTTTGGCCAGGCCTTCAATCCTTCAGTATTCCTTCATGGCCGGCTACATGCTTGCCATGGCCCTATTTTGCTTCAGCGGCCTTGGCCTCATTTTGGATCCCTTAATTTGGTTCATCCCATAATTACAACGTCGTATTTTGTCGCATTTTAGTCACTATAAAAATTTTTGTTGCCCTTTATCCTTGAACTTTCATATTTCCACTCTGCCCCGGACTTTATTTAACCAATTTTTTTCTCAATTTTCCAAAATTGCAATAAGGTCCCTGCACTTTCAAAAATTACAGTTTGACCCTCGAACTTCCAAAGTGGGCACAAAATGCTCCTAATTTGCTCATATCTTCACTTGGCCCTTGAAAACTAAATAAACACTAAAAACACCCATTAAAACACACAAAACTCAAGGATTAAGCAAATAATAAGTTCACAAAGTATTAAATGGATGAGTGTAAAACTCACTCATCAAAAGTCTCGTTGACTCAGAAAGGGGTAGTTAACGGATTCTCGTTAACTTGGAAAGGGCCAGTTAACGGATTGTAACGATCCAAATTTGGGTACTTACAGTAGCCCCTCGGCGACGTCACTTACGGAGGAAGTGGGGTCGTCGAAAAAAGATAAGGACCCCAAATCAGGAAGATGCCTTATGGAGAGACCTGGACGGTCAAATGGCTGGACCCCTGGAGAAAGGATTCCTACATATCCCGAGCGAGAATCAAGACAATCGTAGTTCACGTCCGTTAAGTGTAAAAGACTTAACAGAGTGACCCTGGCCACGAGACCTCACGCTGGAGACCTAACGGATTGACAGGAACGGTTGTGTCAAGTGGATGTTATAACAACACGGTCCAAGTCTTTTGTCTAACGATTTGGTTAGAAACGGAGAAGAAAGGCTTAACGTTCTAACGATTTGGTTAGGAACAGAGAAGTAACGCTCAACGTTCTAACGATTCGGTTAGAAACGGGAAAGAACCAATTAACTTTCTAACGATTCGGTTAGGAACGGGAAAGAACCAATCAATTTTCTAACGATTCGGTTAGAAGCGGGAAAGAACCAATCAATTTTCTAATGCTTTGGTTAGAAATGGGAAAGAACCAATCAACTTTCTAACTATTCGGTTAGAAATGGGAAAGAACCAATCAACTTTCTAACGATTTGGTTAGAAATGGGAAAGAACCAATCAACTTTCTAACGATTCGGTTAGAAACGGGAAAGAATTACTCAATGTTCTAACGATTCGGTTAGAAAAGGCTCGACGTTCTAACGATTTGGTTAGAAATGAAGAGGAAAGTTTTAATGTTCTAACAATTCGGTTAGAAAAGGCTCGACGTTCTAACAATTCGGTTAGAAACGGAGAAGAAACGTTTGATGTTCTAACAATTCGGTTAGAAAAGGCTCGACGTTCTAACAATTCTGTTAGAAACGGAGGAGCAATGTTTGATGTTCTAATAATTCGGTTAGAGACAGAGGAGCAACATTCGACGTTCTAACAATTTGGTTAGAGATGGGAGAGAAAGATTCGACGTTCTAATAATTCGGTTAGAGACGGAGGAGCAACATTCAACGTTCTAACAATTCAGCTAGAGACGGAGGAGCAACATTCGACGTTCTAACAATTCGGTTAGAGATGAAGAAGTAAGGTTCGACGTTCTAACAATTCGGTTAGAAACGAAGAAGAAAGGTTCGACGTTCTAACAATTCGGTTAGAAAAGGCTCGACGTTCTAACAATTAGGTTAGAGACGAAGAAGAAAGGTTCAACGTTCTAACAATTCGGTTAGAGACGAAGAAGAAAGGTTCGACGTTCTAACAATTCGATTAGAGACGAAGAAGAAAGGCTTAACGTTCTAACGATTTGGTTAGGAACAGAGAAGCAATGCTCAACGTTCTAATGATTCGATTAGAAACGGAGAAGAAAGGTTCGACGTTCTAACATTTCGGTTAGAGACGAAGAAGAAAGGTTCGACGTTCTAACAATTCAGTTAGAAAAGGCTCGACGTTCTAACAATTTGGTTAGAGACGAAGAAGAAAGGTTTGATGTTCTGACAATTTGGTTAGAAAAGGTTCGACATTCTAACTGCTCGGTTAGAAACGGAATTTAACCTCGGGAAAGGATGGCACATTGCTGGGGAAAAGCGTCCAAAGTTCTAACAAAGTTGTTTAGGAACTGAGGGGATTGATTGACGTTCCTTAAATGGATGTTCTTACGATCCTGTTGGGGAGGAAGGTTCGGGCTTACGATGATGGCCGAAGAGGGATTGTTGTGCGGGCTTACATTGATTGCCGCTGAGATGGGATGGTCGGGCTTACGACGATGGCCGAAATTTAACCTCGGGAGAGGGGCGTTAGAAATGTCTAACGGGAATTTTAACCTCGGGAGAGGGGCGTTAAAGATGTCTAACGGGAATTTTAACCTCAGGAGAGGGGCATTAGAAATGTCTAACGGGGAATTTTAACCTCGGGAGAGGGGCGTTAGAAATGTCTAACTGGGATTTTTAACCTCGGGAGAGGGGCATTAGAGATGTCTAATGGGAAATTTAACCTCGGGAGAGGGGCGTTAGAGATGTCTAACGGGAAATTTAACCTCGGGAGAGGGGCGTTAGAGATGTCTAATTGAGATTAATCTCAGGAGAAGGGCGTTAGAGATGTCTAACAGGGATTTTAACCTTGGGAGAGGGGCGTTAGAGACGTCTAACTGGGAATTTTAACCTCTAGAGAGGGGCGTTAGAAATGTCTAACGGGTATTTTAACCTCGGGAGAGGGGACGTTAGAGATGTCTAACTGGGAATTTAACCTCGGGAGAGGGGCATTAGAGATGTCTAACTCGGAATTTAACCTCGGGAGAGGCGCGTTAGAGATGTCTAACTGGGAATTTAACCTCGGGAGAGGGGACGAAAATGTAAGAGTTTTATGAGAACATTTGAGCAAAAGCATTAAGTTTGGAGAGATAAGGGGATGAAAAAGTGTTGTTGTACGGACTTACAATGACTGCCGGGGAAGTGATTCAAAGGTATTTGCCTAAGGGAGACTGTTTGGAGGCGTCTGGTCCTAAGTTTGAGAACAATTTGTAGGGGTCTCGACCCGAGTAAGATATTTTGGAGGTGTCTACTTTAAAAGATGGCTAATCATACAAAAAGATGGGTAATCTCACTAAAAGATGGCTAATCTCACTAAAAGATGGCTAATCTCACTAAAAGATGGCTAATCTCACGAAAAGATGGGTAATCTCACGAAAAGATGGCTAATCTCACTAAAAGATGATGTAGTATAAATCTTAGGGGAAGATCTCACAAATCATGAGATATCTTACGAGGGAACGCAAAAGGTTTTACGAGAAAGACCTCTGTAAGTACCCAAATCCGGATCGTTACAATCCGTTAACTAACGATTTCCAAGTTAACGAGAATCCATTAACTTGCACCTTCCAGGTTAACGAGACTTTCCAGGATTGCCCCGTGCATCCAAAATCCAAAGTGTATTCAACCCACGTTCGTACATGTGAAAATACCACTTTTCCAGAAATACATAATTTCCGGGACTTTCTGGGACTGTTCCGACATTTTCTCGAACAGTTATTTAGAAAATAGTCAAAACCGGGATTAACGGACCAAATGGGCAATCTTAGCGACTAAGCTAGACACGTGGCTTACATGTATGGCCTCTCCCATCCTCATCAATCAGATTCAAGGGTGAAAAGTCTAAAATACCCTCAGACTGAGTGACTAACCGGATGGCCTGTTCTTCAGGATTAACTGATCGGCCTCAGCAATTTCCAAAATACATCAAAAGTCCCTAAAATTGAGGTTCTGGCTGGACGGCCTGTTCTTCAATTTCACCCCCTATAAATACATCCCCTCCCCTTCAGTAAATAAGGCCCAAATATTTACTCCCTCAGCAAATCCTTACGGTTCCAGCAACTAAAACCCCCTCCTGAGCCCCGGAAATGCCTTGATTTGCGTGAAAATCACATTTTCAAATCCAAACACGAGCCAAACACCTCCAAAACACCTATCAAACACCCTTTTGTATCCCGTATATGTCCTCCCGAGTAAAAGAGTCAACACCTAGCCATTGGTAACACTCTCACTCTCTAAACTACGCTTCGCCTCGTTTTAAGCGTCATACGCTACTTTCGATCCGATCAAAGTTCTCAAAATGTAGACGAAATGCCGTCTACGAGACTTGATACATTTTAGTCCTCTATCATCTTTTCTCCCTCGAGGGAAGTAATTTAGGATTAAAACGGCGTTCGAGTCCCGTTTTAACTTTTATGTCATTTATCGTCCGAACCGTTCGGTTCGTGATTGCACTTTTACCGTCCAGATCGATTGATCCGTTGATTGCTATTTATCGTCCGGATCGTTTGATCCGTTGATATCTCACTTACTTTATGCTCTTTACTAATCCGAGTCGTTTGGCTCGTCGATCGCACTTTTACCATACGGATCATTCGATTCGTTGATACCGCATTTTCAATACTGTCATTTACAAGTCCAAACCGTTTGGTTTGTTGATAGTATTTACTTTCAAATGTCCGAGTCACAAAATGACTCGTTGATCGCATCTCATTTGCCATCATTTTCATCAAAATGGGTAACATCGTAATGCCCGGTTCAAAATTGAAGTTCGTCATTCGAACTCCTTTTCAAACTCCCTCAAAATCGACGTTTGTCATTCAAACGATACTTTTCAAAATCAACGTTTGTTATTCAAACCAAGATTAAAGTTTGTCATTCAAACTCGTTTTCAAAAGTAACACGAACACACACACACACACGCACACTTTTCGAGAAAGGTAGAAAGACTCGTCATACGAGGCATTTCGGGTGATCTCCAGATACTCTTCCCGAAACGTAACCTGGCCTCCAAACCTAAAAATCTCTGTTCAAATAGACTTTTCCTAAGTTTTGGCTCCCAATCAAAATGACCTCCTTTCAAAAGTCTTTTCCTAAGTTTTGGCTCCCAATCAAAACAACCTCCTTTTCAAACTAGCCTTTTTCAAAGTTTAGGCTCATAATACAAAACGGCGTGGCGACTCTCTTTTCAGTGAAGTCCATCAAAAAACCGCTCGCCGCATCCGCGTGATCCGGGTAATTTCAGTTGGCGACTCCGCTGGGGAATTAACATGTTTTTTCAAAACTGCCTTTGTTTTAAAAACATTCTGTGGGTCAAACTTTCGTTTACCCTTCCTCGTTTTAGTGTGCGTGTGTATTTTCTTACTATCGTGTGTTACTTCTTTTTTTCTTTCTTTTCAAAAAAGGAAATTTCAAACAACTCCGATTTCAAAACATTGGACTGTTTTCAAAAAAGAAGATGTTGCTTTTTCATCTCTTTCAAAATCATAACATGTTCGTGCATTTTTTTCGTTCATATTTGATTTCTGTGCAATATTCTGAACTGTTCATAAATTCTTTAAAACTCATTCTGAAAATCTCTATTTTACTCAGAAAAAGAATTTAGTGACCGCACACTACACGCACTTGCTGCCTCGGTACACCGCACACTGCGCACTTGCTGCCTCGGTACACTGCACACTACAACCCTTAACCCGGGGTGACCGTTCAGCTGCAGTTTGATTGCCCTTCCTATGCCTTTCGAGCGTGCACGGGGTCATCCCAAACAGCCCATCCTAGCCCGTGTTAACCACGCACCCTTTGTGTCACACTTCGTCCAAGACCTTGGTTGGTTTTTGGCTTAGTTCGTGTCATAAAGCCTAAGTGTATGCTTTAACACCGATCTCCCTCACAAGCCAAACTTAAAAGTTGAGATCGAAGGTCGTTTCTCGACCCAAAGTCTTAGCTTTTCAACTTTGACTTTGACGCAGAATCGTGTTAAAAACATACCCGAAGGTTAAATGTGACGCAGTGTCATCAAACCCTCAACATATGAACCATACCAGCCACGACTTGGCCAATGCCAAAAGCTAAGGCCCCTTGCGAGAGTGAGTCAAGATAGGTCATGCCGAAATTTCGGCACGATTTCTACCTTAACTTAAGGATGTTGACTTCGACCTTGACCCGTATGTCATATGCGTTGAAAGTTTACATGACCAGCTAGCCTTATGTTCACTTTTCCCTTTGTCGGTGGAATCCGCTTGCCCTATAGGACCCTCGCTCGGGATTTTCCATCCCAGGAAGACGATTTACAGGTGAAAAATGAGGGTCTTATAGACATAGTGCCGGGATCCACTGATTCAAGCCCTAGGTTAATTGCGAAAAAGAAGAGCAATCTTTTCCAACCAATTAGGATTCTGAGAAAATGAGTTTTAAGTAAACTTAAGTGGTAACTGCATGTTGCACAAGCACAAAGCCTTGAGCCAAATACCCCTTCTGAAACCTAAGCCCTACCTTTCGTTCCCTGCAACGAACAGAGAGTGGTTCAGAATTTTAGGTCAGCGCCTCACCAGAATTACAGTTACGGCAAAGACGTACAGCTTCCTCGGTTCCCTCGCCTTACAAATGCACTCTCTGATATATCAGACTCACCGAGAAATCGTGATGGGAACGGAACCCCGCCACTAGTAACCGATATGACACTGGAAGAGGCCATCCGGGCATGTGAGGTTTACAAGAAACAAAAAGAGGATTAACAGAGTTTTATGGTACAGCTTCTTAATGAGCGAGGTATAGCAGCTATCCCCCAGCCAGATGGTACTTTCATTCTAATCGAGGACGACGATCCTCCCTGATCAGCTCCCCAAACCTTCAACCAGGTTCCTCCACCGCCAAGCTACGGGAATCCTTCAAATCAAGGAAACAGCCGACTGAGGCTTCATATTGCCACTTCTCATGGCACCCCTATCATATACGGCCAAGTCGGCACTACTCCCATCACTCAATATAACCAGCGCAACGCTGGACCATCTCAAACAGATCCCAACATCCTCCAGTATCCTCCCGGGTTCAACCCGTTACCCATATATGAACCTCAAAACAACGGGCAAAACCCCGATACAATCCAGAAAAGGCCCCCATATATCCACATATATCAAGCCTTCCACCCTCAATTACTCCTTCTCTGATAGCAGCACCCGGCCCCGAGCCTCAAAATAAAGTCCACCATTGGAACCAACCCTGGCCTGGATAGTCGAACAAATGAAGGACCTGAAAGCCAGCATGGACAGCTCAAAGAAAGAAACACTCAAATCTACAGATCCGGGAATGGTCACACCTCTCTCAGCCAAGTTCAGAATGTTATAAATGGACAGATTTGACGGGACCGAATGCCCTCAGACACATGTTGACACTTATGTTCTCGGCATGAGAGCAAAAGGAGCAACCCTCCAGCAAATGGCCGATCATTTCCAGCACACTCTCAAGAGTTCAGCATTACGGTGGTTCCTAAGGGTCAAGCCCGAAGATCGCCATACTTGGGATCAGATCAGCAACATCTTCCTTGAGCGATACCGGTCCAACCTGGAATGGGAAACAAGTCGTGAGGACTTAATTACCACCGAACAGAAGGCCGACGAAAGTGTTGGAGAGTTCTACAAAAGGTGGAGCTGGAAACTCTCCGAGATCATGGAGCCACTCTCCAAAGACGAATAGATGCGGATCTTCAAGTCCTGCTTGAGGCCATCCATCAGAACGCTCATCAGCCACCACTTCTTCCCAGATCTTAGAGCCATGGTCAATGCGGGTTCCCAGTTCGAGAAGGACCTGAAAGAAAAGCTGGCTACAGTTCCGTCTTACAGATACAGAGCAACAACTGCATTCAACCCTGCACCGGCCCCTGACAAAGGAAAAAACACTACTGTCAACCACATCCATCAGGGACAGCAGTCAAGCAACAGAAGCCCAGCCCTGCAAAGCAATGACTCTTCCAAGAAGCAACCTTCCATACGCTTCAACAAGATGGATATGCCTCTGAGTAAAATACTGGAGGGACTAGTCAAAGAAGGCCTACTCAAGCCTATTGAAAACTACAAACCAAAGAATCCTGCAGCCAATGCTGACAGAAGCAAGTACTGCACCTTCCATCAATACCATGGGCACTCAACTGACAACTGCCTTGGGTTGCGATATGAGATTCAGAATCTGATATAAGAAGGAAAGTTGGAGCGTCCCTGTGGACCTAATACAGTCGGAAACCCTTTTCCGAACAACAATAGTGTAAACTCCATCGAGTGGCTGCCAAAGAAGATTGTTGCAGAGCCAGTTCCTCCATCTTTTCCAGTCAAGCCCTCATCAGACGTCTATATCTGGTACGACGTATGTGACTGCTTAGAATGCCTTGAATACGAGTTCCAGGACATGATCAGGGGTGATACTCCCAGAAAGAAGAAGAAATCGTCTTCTCAACAAAAACTTAATGAGAGATTCGAAGCTGGAGACACCAGCATGGGTACACTCAGAGAGCCCTCCGAAGTTCGATTATTATGTACTCTACTCCAGCAAGTCTTCCCTTCCTTCAAGCAGCACAGCTTCAGAACAGACAGGGGTGGGAAAGCCGAAATATCCTGCTGACGCCAAAGTTCAGGCCTCAGGACACAAGAAGGTCTCAAATCTCGGCAACCCTACTGCCAGCAAGAAGCATAATCCCCAGAAGGATCAGTCAAAGTTCAGAGCACGGGCCAGCAAAGGAAAGTCAAATCCAATTGGGCACTTGCACTCAATCAATGTGCTGACAAAGGGAGGCCACCGCCATAAGCAACCTCAATGCAATACCGAGGCACCACCAAAACCTCTACCTCTCAAGAGAAAGATAGGAAATGGATGGCTCGATGACTCTCCCTTTCCAGAAAGAGATCAAATCTACGATTCCAGACTGTACGGAAGCATGCTCACATTCTGTGACGAAGACCTGCCAAAAGGGGTTATAGAACACAACGAAGCTCTGCACATCACTGTTCGGCTCAACACTATCTCCCTTTCTGGAGTCCTGGTAGACAACGGATCAGCAGTCAATCTCCTTCCTCTCAATATGATGCGAGCCTTACGCATCGATGAAGGCCATATGACCCCATCTGCCCAAACTATCAAAGCATACGACAGTACATCTCATCCTATCCTGGGGACTGTGACTCTGGAACTCTGGTTCGAAGCCCAAATGGTGCCAGTAAAGTTCCAAGTGATGGACATTCCGTCTGAATTTACATCTCTGTTGGGACGCCCATAGCTACACCACATGAAGGCCATAGCCTCCACTCTCCATTAGTGTGTCAAGTTCATAAACTGCCAAGGAGATCTCTAGGTCATCAGAGGAGACATTTTTCTCATAGGAAATGAAGCCGAAGTACCAGCCAAGTGCGCCCGTAGCCGCACACATGTGCTACCCCCTGCAAACCGATAAAAGGACAATCGGGGCAAAACTCATCAGAATCCCTCCGAGTTCGGTGGTGCCAACTACGTCAACGCCCTCGAGTAGGAGGAGCCTGAAGCAATCAGATTCATCAGGTTCAATTGCCATTTCCGAGACTTGAATCCAGAATGGAAAGAAACCTTGGACACCGCAATTACACAGGGACACAAACCCCTCATCTCCGATCGGAAGTTCGTAAGCATCCTTCGAGCAAACTCCCTGGTCCAACCGGATGAAGAAATCTTCACAATAAAGGTCAATAGACAGCGGCACAGTCGTGAAGAATGCATGGCAGTCGTCTGGGATATTTTACACATGGAATTTCCCATCGAGCCCCTCTGCTCAAGCAGAGGACATGAAGTTTTTCTAACATTACCAGCTTCACAACAGGGCATGAGATGTCCTTTAATCTGGGTTGAACCCTCACACAGAGATGAGTCAGAACTCTCCGGGGTAGAAGACGCGACAGATCAACAAGAAGACTTTTTCATGAACATGCTCAATTCGAGGATGGCACCAGTTTAGACGAGGTCACCTATGATAAAGGTTCAAACACCATGGAAATCGTCAAACTTAATGTCTTGTACAGACAGTTATTCGGCGAATGGAAACAAATGGTTGACATGATAAGGAACCCTTCTGATCATGTAACCGATGATGACTTCGTCAACATCATCTTCTCCAGATATCCCGACGAGACCAAGGATCCAGTACTTATTATCAGATTCTGCGATGTGGAAGTTGCCCTCGATGTTTGCCTAATCATGGTAAACGAGGTCCTTGCCAAAAGAGCTCAAGGCTCATCATCATCTCCAAGTATCTGCCCCAGTGGCAACCGACCCATGCCGTTAGTCAAAATTACAGCCAAGAGCGCCACCAAGGCCGAAGGCATCAACAAAGGAGACAAAACTCCTCATATGACTACAAGCCAGATCAGCCTCAGGAACGCATCCAGCAGCAACCGTGAGAACATCTACAAAAGTGCTCCCAGCGAGATAGTTCAGACTTCCAAAGAAAGGAACGATCACCTCAGCATCAACATGCTCAAATTCAATCCTCTTCCTAGCCATCACGGCCATGGATCCAGATAGCCCGCCACCGACCTACTAGCACTGATAGATTTGGCTCTTGACCAAGATCACGAGACCATCAGCATCGTATAATTCAACACGCCCGTCAGTTTGATCAAACAGATGTAGGAAGATTTCTTGGTGACCGAGATCAAAGAAGGCCGCATGGAATGTCCGAATATAACTTCCTTCGTGAGCATAATCCAAGTATATCTGCCATTCGGAGATTTGGATGTGATAACAGTTCTAGACACCAGTTAGATAGCGCGCACCTACGGAGACTGCTTAACTCTCGCAAGGAAATCCCTCCTAGAACTAGATGTGCAAGAAACTCACCTCTGGGACAAAGAAAAAGCTCGGAAGACTCACAGGGACCAACAAGTACATGAACTCAAAGGGTCGAGTAATGGCAGATCAACTGGCAGACTTCCCAAGCAGTGAACTCAAGGGTCCTGATCCGCAGCTTCCAGATGACAGAATCTTCTCACTCGACATCGCAAATCGCTGGCAACTCTTCTTTGATGGGGCAGCCAACAAGAAGGGAAATGGTATTAGAATGCTCCTGGTCAATCCTAAAGACGAGCACACTCCCATAGCCATCAAACTGAATTTTGAAGCTACCAACAATGCAGCAGAATATGAAGCTTGCGTAGCCATCCTAGAAGCTGCTCTTGAATGCAACATCAAAGAACTGGAAGTGTACGGAGACTCAGTATTGATCATCACTCAAGTATCCAACAAATGGAAGACAATAGACTCTGGCATCCAGAAGTACCATGCATATATGGAGGAACTCATTGCTCAGTTCAAGGACATCTCTTTCCACTACTTGCCAAGAGACAGGAACCGCTTTGCTGATGCCCTGGCCACTCTAGCATCTGTAAGTACCCAAATCTGGCTCATGCCTTCCAATTAAAGTTTCCTAGCAATTTCCCAAACTTTCATAAAGTTTAGGGGCAATTCGGGAACTTTTCAAGACTTTTCGAGCAAGGAAGGACCTATCAGGAATAAGAATTCTGGATAGGACCTCGCTGGAAAGAAGCTTCCAATCTGCCACCTTGCATGTTTCCAGAAACAAGCTGACGCGATAGGATAAGGCGCCAGGAGGCTTATTTTGCCGCATGGTCATGCCGGGCGGCCTTATAAGAAGCACACCAGAAGCCTATAAATAGAGGCCTCCTCTATTCATTTAAAAGAGGAACTTTAAGCACTGTTACTCTGCAGAAATCACAACTCGAATTCCAGTTTCCAAAAACACATAAAATCACTCTCTCTCATACACTAATCCTACCTTAATCTATTCCTAAATAGATATTGCCTAGGAAAACCTCCCTTGGAAGATAGAGAAAAACCAATATTGGTAATCTCTCCTTCCCTCACCCTTGATACACTCATATATACTTTTATTCCATTGTTATTTGTTGTTTATCTTTATTTATGTCATAAAGCTTTAATATTTAGCAATGTAGCTCTATATTTCCCAATCCCCTACACAAATGACTCAATGGAGATCCTATCCCTAGGATGAACAAGATTCCACAAGTGGCTTGTTCTAGGGATGATCTACCAAATGAGGATGTGATCCCCCTTTACATTTATGTATAAAATGCAATCTTTATTTACTATATGTCATCCCCTTTCCTTGATCTAGTTTTTCCAAGGATTGTCCACCTAAAGAGGTATTAAGGACGTAGGAGAAGCCATGAAGATCATCCTTTTACATTATGTTCTTATATTAATGATACTCTTTGTATTTCCATATTAAAAATGCAATCTTTATGTTAATATTGTCTCTCCCCATATCCCTAAAGTTGGAATCTTTCTCCAAGGATTGTTTAAAAGGCCTATTAAGGCATAAAAGACATAGGATGAACATAAAGATCCAATCTGTATATCCCATTCCCGTAGTCCCATGGTTCTTGAGCATTCCATAGTGAGAATTGGTGTAAAGGCTCCATCTTTACATCAATCCCATTACAAAAATGCCATAATCTTTGTCCCCTTTAGAAATCAATGAGTCTTGGTCCCAAAATCTCCGATAATCACTTGAGACAAACACAAAATGTCCCTACGAATCATCATTGTCTCAAGATGTAGGATTGATGGACAAAGATTCATTCTTTTTCTAAAAAGTCTCATCCTTGGACTTAAAAATGATTTCTTCTATCACATTTGACTAAAATCCCCAAGGAAAGTTAGATTAAAACATACCAAGGCTCTCACGCCTATATTGGTTGATTAATCTAATGGGAGTGTAGATAGATCCCGTAATGATGATCATAAGTTCAGCATGGGATCAAAATCCCGAAAACACCAAAGTCCAAGGTATCCCGAACTAAAACCTTCTTAAAATGGTTCTTACGTTCGGATAATGAACTTGGCACATCCTTTCTCTTTTCTCAAATCACACATGCACACAAACAAGCACAAATTTTGGACCTTGGAAGACTTGCTTTTGCAAGGCTCCTTGGGTGAACGCCAAACGTTCTTCCCAAGGAGTAACTTAACCTCCGAACCCTTTTTCCTTTTTTTCAAAGTTTTGAGGATAAATCAAAATGGCGTGGCGACTCCATTTTTCATAAATATGGTGTCTTCCAACTGAGGTGAACTCGGCCCTTTTCACGTAAAAAATGGGGTAGTTCACAGTTGGCGACTCCGCTGGGGAAAAGTAAATATTTCCAAACTTCTTCTCTCATAAGAAGCTTTGGGACATTTACGAGGGTTAGACTTCCGTCCCGGGTCCGATCTTTGTGCTTGTGCAATTTCTTTTTCATGCATTCTTTGTGCTATTTTGAGATTGTACATACTCTGAATGATAAGCAGGTACAAATCTGAAGGTGAAAGTTGCCCAGAATTCTTGGCTAAACATTCTGGAAAGGCAACAATTTGGAACCTGGAAAACTGCTGGTTCCAGCCGGGCGGCCTGATCTGCCCTGGTCTGTGCCGTGCGGCTTCATCAGCAGTTCCACCAGGATAGTTTTCATCTGGGATTAATCTGGAAACTGTGGCGATCTGGGACTATTCAGTACTGAATCTGGCCTGGTTCCAGAAAATTTATGTGCTTATGTGATGCATTCTTCCCGTCCCAAAACATTTTTTTAAAACACATGATGAAAAATCTCTATATTAACTCAAAAAAAAATTAGGTGACCGCACACTACGCGCACTATATACATCCTGTACACTTTTGCACGCACGTCCTTAACCCGGGATGGTTGTTCAGTTGCAGTCACGGACAGTGTTACGACGCTCCCGGGCGCGCACGGAATCATCCCAAACTCTACATGGCAGCCTGTGTCGACCACTGCACTAGTCCGTGTCATACTTTCAAAATCGTGACTTTTTGGTTGGTTTTTGTCTAGACCGTGTCATACAGCCTCGTCGTATACCCCCGTAAAAGTCAAATTCGAGCCCATGCTAAGAGCCAAGATTCCTCGCGTAAGCGAAGCCATGCCGAAATTTCATTAGGAAAAATTGGAAAAGTCTTGACCCCGGAATTGACTTTGACTTGCACGGAGTAAGTAAAAGTCGAACCCGAGCCCATACTAGAGTTGAGATTCCTCGCGCAAGCGAATCCATGCCAAAATTTTGTTAGGCAAAATTGGCAAAATCTTGACCCCGGCATTGACTTTAACTTGCACAAAGTATGCAACAACGCTCAATGTGACACCGTGTCATTCAACTTTTAACGTCCGACCTATGCCTATTATCTTCCTTTACAACGCCGAAGTCAACGTCTCTCACGCAAGCCAAACTCTGCCAAAATTTTGTTAAGGCTAAAGACTTGACTTTGATGGCATTGACATTGACTATAACCCGCATCGCTCGTGCGTCAAAATTCCTATGATCCGCTAGACCCTAGGACCGTTCTTCTCTTTCGGTCGGTGGGATCCGCTTGCCCTATAGGACCCTCGCCCGGGGCTGTCCACCCTGGGATGTCGAAATACAGGTGCAAAACGAGGGGCTTATAGACGTAGTGACGGAACCCACTGATCCAGGATCCAGAGTAGTTGCGAAAAAGAAGGGGAACCTTTTCCAACCAAATAGGGCTAATTAAAAGACACTGTTTTAAGTAAACTTGAACAATTAATGAAATCACAATTGCATGGTCCCATTTCTGGAATCTCTAATCGAGACCCTCACGGTCCGATCTCCAATCTTTAATCCCGACCTTTCATGGTCAAATCTCCAATCGAGACCCTCACGGTCCGATCTCCGATCTCCAATCCTAACCTTTCACGGTCAAATCTCTAATCGCGACCTTTCATGGTCCGATCTCAAATCTTTGATCCTGACCTTTCACGGTCAAATCTCCCATCGAGACCCTCACGGTCCGATCTCCAATCTTTAATCCCGACCTTTCAAGGTCAAATCTCCAATCGAGACCCTCACGGTCCGATCTCCGATCTCCAATCCTGACCTTTCACGGTCAAATCTCTAATCGCGACCTTCACGGTCCGATCTCAAATCTTTAATCCTGACCTTTCACGGTCAAATCTCCCATCGAGACCCTCACGGTCCGATCTCCAATCTTTAATCCCAACCTTTCAAGGTCAAATCTCCAATCGAGACCCTCCAGGTCCGATCTCCGATCTCCAATCCTGACCTTTCACGATCAAATCTCTAATCGCGACCTTCACGGTCCGATCTCAAATCTTTAATCCTGACCTTTCACGGTCAAATCTCGAGACCCTCACGGTCCGATCTTCGATCTCCCATCGAGACCCTCACGGTCTGATCTTTAATCATGACCCTCACGGTTCGATCTCCGATCTTCAACCGAGACCTTTCACGGTCCAACCTCCGATCTCAACCTTTCATGGTCAAATAGTCAATCCCAAAATTTCATGGTCAAATCTTTAATCTCGACCTTTCACGGTCAAATCTTCAATCGAGACCCTCACGGTCCAATTTTTCAATCTTGACCTTCCAAGGTCTAATCTTTTCCGACCAGTTAGGATTAGGAGAATATGTGTTTTAAGTAAAACTTAAGCAATAAATGCATGTTACTTGAGCCTTCAGTCTAAACACCTACCCCAAGTCTAAACCTTGCCTAATCCCGAGTCTAAACCTTTCCTATCCCTTTACCACAGCGAGAAAGAAGTGGGTGAGAATACCAGGTCAACGGCTTTTTCAGTGCAGAAATCTCAGGCTCAGACAGTTCATCAGAATCATCAGTTCGTCTACTCAAAGGTCTAGAATGGCAGATCTGATAGAAAACAGTGGTGGTATGGGTAATCCGATGACTAGAGAGGAAGAGTTAGCCCTCACCTTGGAAAACAGCCGCAAGGCTCATGAAGAGCAGCAAGCCATGCTCATCGATGCTCTCCGTCATCATGGGGTTCAGGTAACAGTTGAGGCAAATGGTTCTCTGGTCATGATCGAAGATGAAACTCCAGAAACAGTGACTTCAACCCCTCCATCCTACAACCAATACCCTCCTTCATATAACCAATACCCTCCATCCTACAACCAATACCCTCCATCATACAACCAATACCCTCCTCCTTCGACATATGATCTACCACCAAGGACTACTGCCCTTCAGTTCCTCCCAGTATTTCAGGCCATCAGGGCTCCATCATCCTCAGCTCCTCAGAACGGATCGAGCTTCATTCATCATCAATGGCTAAATGCTACAGCCACACCTGTTTCTCAGTTTCAGCAGTACCTGCCAGTTTATGCTCCAGCTTCACATAATCAGTTTGAGCCATGTGGCTATGTTCTGATGCTCCTATACCCACCCGAATACGGTCATGAGTTGCTAAAAGAAAATCCGGATGCCTCAAGTTTTCCGTTGCCGCCTATCGGACTTAGTGAATTCACCCGTCAGTTTCACCGGCCTACTACTGTGGTTCCCTCTACTGATAAAAGTCTTGTTGCGAGTTCCAGTAACTCGAGTGTTCCCATTGACCCCCATGTGGCAATATTGATGGAGCAAGTGAAACGAATGCAAGAAAATCTTGATCTCATGATGAGTACCAGTACTCCCTCGACCCAAGATGTCAAACCAGGCAAAGAAGTGATTCTACCACGCAAAGTTCAGACGCCCGAAGTGAGAGAACATGATAGGACAACTTGCCCAGAAAGTCGCTTGGTCAATACCAGTTCTAAGCTCAAGAAAGGCCCGAAGACACAACCAGCCTCAAACACAACCCAATACTATCAGAACCAAGTAGCAACTGCACCCAACTCAGCATCGATTCCTCACAAAGGAAAGAATGCCACAGCCTCTCTTAAACAGATCCAACCATGGAACCAACTGAACAATGGAAATCCAAGTCTTGGGAACAACAGTGCCTCCCGAAAACACCGCTCCCTTCATTATGACAATGTGGGGATGCCTTTGAGCGAGATACTGGAAGAACTAGTGAAAGAGAAGCTGATAAAGCCACTGGAGAATTGGAAGCCTAGGAACCCCAACATTCGGTTGGATGAGTCTAAGCATTGTCTTTTCCACCAGTACCACGGACACGACAGTGATGATTGCAATTATTTGAGGCATGAGATTCAGAAGCTGATAGAAGATGGGACGCTTGAATGCCTACGTGCATTTAACAATCTTTCCCCAAACAATGCCAACATGAATGTTTTGGAGTGGGAAGCAGGGCCAGTTAACTCAAACCCAACTCCTTTGCCAAAGTCACACATCTGTTATGACGTTTGTGACTGTACGGATTGTTTAGAAGATGAGTTTCAGGACTGGATAAGTGAATACTCTCCCCAGAGGAAAGGAAAATCCTCCTCCCAGTATAAGTTGAAAGAAAGATATGAGGCCGGAGATGCCAGCATAGGGAAACTCGGGGAACCCTCAGGGAATTCGATTACTACGTTCTATACTCAAGCAAGCCCCCAGACTAAATCTCCTCCTTCGTCAAATGGCGGCACAATCTTAAGACCTGTAATCCAAGCGCCAATTGGAGATGGGAAGCTTGAGAGCCTCTATGGGCCAAAAACAACAAGCCATGTTCATAATGGTAAGAGATCGAATCAAGAAGTGCTAGGTCAGAAACGTCATTTTGATGATTTCGGGATGCCCATGAGCAAAGTTTTTGACGATTTGGTAAGACAAGGTCTTCTCAAACCTCTCGAGAATTATCAGCCAAGTAACCCAGGTAACCTTGATAGGACCAAGTTATGTGAATACCACAATCATCATGGTCACATGACCGACAAGTGTCTGACTTTGAAGAAAGAAATCCAAGGGCTGATTGACGAAGGAAAGCTCAAGTGCCCTGGCAGTCCAACCAGGGAAGAGTAGCTAGGCTAGGGGTAGAGTTGCCCATCCGTGCCTGAACCGCCGGTTCGGCCCGGAACCGGACCGGCCAAGAACCGGCGGGAAACCGCAACCGCCTGAACCGTGAACCGCCTTGAACCGAACCGGCGGTTAACCGGTCCGGGCTCGGTTTTTATTTTCCAAAATCGGTGAACCGGCAGTTCTGAACCGTGTAAACCGGAACCGTGAACCAGAACCGGCGGTTCAGAGGAGATAACGGCTAGATTAACGGTTACTTGATCTGGGTCGTTGATTACCTTGATCCGACGGCTGCTGTTACTTGCTCGTTAAATAACGGTTTTCTAGCCGTTTTAGGGGATAAAATGTAAAAAAAAAAAACTTTTTTTTTGACTTTTTCTCTCCATTTTCCAACCTATAAATACCCTCCCCCTCCCTTCATTATTTTCACTTGGTTCTCAACTCATTCTCTCAATCTCACTCTCAATCTCTCAATCTCTCTCTCTCAATCTCTATATTATCTCAAGCTTTCAAGGTCTCAAAGTCTCCATAATTCCATTTTTTCCACATAATTCCATTTTTTTTACAAAAATCCATTTTTTTCACATAATTCCATTTTTTTCACAAAAAAAATGTCTTCATCTCGTGGCGGCGGTGGCGATAGGGGAAAGAATAAGGCAACTATGCATCCAATTTCCCCCCTCCCCGGATGATTTCATTTGGGATAATATACAACCAAATGAAATGCTCGATTTGAGCGATGACAAAGTTGATGCAACATTTCCAATGGGTGGTCATGGTCATACCCAAGGGAGTACCACTCAAACCACTCAAACCCAAAGTGAAGCGCGAGGTGGTGGTCAAATCCGAGGTCGAACCACGGGGAGGTCCGACATCATGACCGTGCACTTTTTAAAAGTGCCAATTGATGGTACCAACAAATACACTATTTTTTGCAACCATTACCCTCAAAAATTTGCCTTTATCCATGGAGGTTGTTATGGGTCATTTAAAAGACACTTGGTGTCAAAGCACCCCGACCAAGTTGGAGATGCCCAAGATCAAACACAACTACAAGGATTTACGGGATCCTCACAAGGTACGTCTTCGCAATTATTTAAATTTGATAATGCAACGTATAAAAGAGAAATGGCAAAATATATTGTTGCTAAAAGATTACCCTTTAATTTTGCTAATGTTACATTATGGTCTAATATGGCACAACTTTGTTTAAATCCCGCGGCTAAAGAAATTAATAAAAATACAAGTACTCGTGATACTAAAGCCCAATATCTACAAGAGAAATTAACTTTAATTAATACGTTTAAAGATTTACCCCAAAAAATGTCAATATGTGCCGATATATGGAGTGATCATTGGCAAACTCATAACTATTTAGGAATTACTTGTCATTGGATTGATAGTAGTTGGAAATTACAAAAACGATTACTTGCATATAAATCTTTTGATACTGTTCATAACGCTCAAAATATTTGTAACAAAATTGCTAGAGTTTTACAAGAATATGGATTAGTTCACAAAAATTTTTCAATTGGATTTGATAATGCTGCTAATAATACTGCTAGTTTACCATCACTCATTGAAATTTGTCAACCATCCATTGGTGGTAAATTTTTTCATGTTAGGTGCATATGTCATATTTTAAATTTGTGTGTGCAAGATGGTTTAACAACTTTAAAGGAACATGTAGCCCCAATTAAGGAAGTTCTTGCTCATCTAATGAGAAATCATAGTGTAACAAAATTGTGGATTAGATTTTGTAAAACAAATAATATCCCACCTAAAAGATTTTCCTTAGATGTTCCAAACCGATGGAATTCCACTTATAAAATGTTATCCGACTCTTATGATTTCCGTGAACTATTGTGTCAGTTTTTTCAACAAATAGAGTATCCTACTATAATATTGCCTCATCAATGGGATGTTTGTCATAATTAAAGAAAATTTTGAAAGTTTTTAAAGAGGCTACTGTACAATTATCCAGTTCTTACTATCCGTACTTCACTGTTAGTTTTAGAACACGCCGTTAAAATTAGTTATATATTTATGCATTTTAAAGATTGTCCAATTTTAGGTGAATGTATTAGTATGATGAGAACAAAATGGCTTAAATATTTTTTAAATATTCCCCCATTATTTTTAGTAGCTAAACTATTAGATCCTAGGATAAGAGAAGATGGTTTAGAACAAATTCTTGATTATTATTATAAGAATCTATTTCCCACCGGCTTTGATTTGTTTTTAGATAGACCTATCCCAAAGGCAAAAGACGTTGTAACTGAGACTAAAAATATTGTATATGCACTTTATAGAGAATATTATGATCTTTTTGGTAATATCGTTTATTCTAGTAGTGAAAATGTAGGTGGTAGTTCTCACGATGATAGCGATCCCTTTAACTTTATAGATAATTTAATTAGTTCTAGAAGTCAAAAACGTCAACGAGGTGGCTCCACTTATATTGAACTTGAAAATTATTTAACCACTTCTTTTGAGCCTATAGAAGAATTTGATATTGTAAAATGGTGGGCACGAAGGGCAAACAACTATCCTATTATATCCTTGATAGCAAAGGAGATCCTAGCCGCTCTCGCCTCAACTGCCGCCGTAGAAGAAGTATTTAGTGTAGGAGGAAATGTCTTGTCCGATCGAAGGTCAAGGTTGTCTCCATATAATTTAGAATATCAAATGGTGCTCGGCGATTGGTATAGAGCCGAACTACGACTTCAAGATAAAAGAAGTAGTTCCGTGGAGGAGGAGGCCTTTGATGAATATACATCGGGGAGCGAAGCCGAATGAACTACGTCGCTCTTTAGACTTTAGATTAGGTTAATTGTAATTTTATAGATTAGACTTTAGATTAGGTTTATTTTTATTTAATTTTAATAGTTAGGTTGAGGTAAAGGCTCCTAAATGTCCCCCCTTATTTACAAAAGGGTAAGGTTAGTTGTCCCCCTCTTTGTAATTTTATTTTAATTAATAAAATTTAAGGGTACCGTCCCTTTTTCTTTTATATACTTTCGTTTATTTTAAAAAAAAGTTAAGTTTTATTTATTTCAAAATTCATAACTTTTTTTATATAACTTTTTGCAAAAAATGTATGTAGTAAACAAAAGTCTAAAATAGTCTTCTTTATCCAAAAAAAATTAAAAAAAAAATTAACTTTTTTATTGAACTTAACAAAAACTGTTAAAAAATTAACTGTTTTTTGAAAAAAACTGTTAAAAATTTAACAGTTTAAAAGTTAGGGCGACCGCACTAATCATTCGGCCTTCTTGGGCAACCGCCCTAAAAAAAATAAAAAAAAAATTGAAAATGGCGGTTCAAAACCGGAACCGGTACAGAAGGTCCAAACCGGGAACCGGTACCGTGCAGAACCGGTCCGGTTACGTTTCTAGCTTGGGCGGTTTGGTGAACCACCGCTTCAGAACCAAAACCGCCGGTCTGAACCGGTTGGGCAAGTCTAGCTAGGGTCTAACTATCCCTAAACAAAATGTAAAGATAAAACAGTCTCTCAGTCAACCTTCGTAGGTTCTAGTACTTTCCTCTTTCAATCAAGTCCTCCTCGGACATTGTAGTTAATCTTAAATCTTCTATAAAAGAGTCTTTTTTCTTTTCTTACTAGACTTAAGACATTATTTGCACACCTACATTACATTTAATGAAATGTTTTTATTTTATATAGTCACTTGCATTGCTCAACAAATAATCTCTCGAAATAATTAACGTTCTGATTAATCGGTGTGAGAAAGTCAACTAATGTCTTCCCCATACACTTTCCTTACCTCACAAAGGCCTCCATCAAGTCATACACTTCCCAAATCATGTCCCCACCATCACCTTGACTAAGTCAACGACGGCGACAACATCAAGGAACAATAAATGGTCACTCAGCATCGAAAGATTGACCCCATGTCGACAACAACCTAGGAACTTGCCTTCACCCTCAAGTGCATCAAGAAAGTTCAAACAAGGGCTTTTCCTTTGCCCTCATGTGCTTAAAAAAAAACCAAGCAGGAGCTTCAAGAAAAAAATATATATAAAAAATGATGAGGCCAAGGACCCAGCACCGCCAATCAGAAGATTGACAGATGGACAAAATCAAAGCTCGAAGTATGGAAGTTGTCAATAACAATGGAGCAGCCAAAGCAAAGCAAAGGCAAAAGGATATCGTAAGTCCTTAAGCTATATTCAAATTCTTCCTCTCCCGATGAAAATATGACTATCAAGAAGCAATGGAATCATTTAAGCAGCCGTCCAAAACGACTTGTCAAGGAATCATCTCAAGGCCCATGCCTCATCATCCAACCTTCTCATCCGAGCCTTCTCACCAAAGGAACCACAAATATTCATACCCTTTCCCAAATCTAAACACAGTTCAGCCCGAACTACGGCGACCTAAGCTCCTCACAATGAGGGGAACGTAGGCAACCAGAAATGGTCCGGTCATAAACACATTAAAATTCCAAAAAATTCGGTCTCATCAATGGCCTCTCCTATACACAAACTTTCTTCGCATCGGTTGACTTTCTCCTCATTATTAATCAAAATGTTTGTTCATATCGAGATTAGTGGTTGAATAACCCGAATATTAATAAAGGATTTTAAGCAATCTTGTGATCATTGTAAATAAAACAAGTTTTCAGATGTCTTGACAAGTCTTCTTTTTCTACATTATAGAAAAAATAGTGTTAAACACTGATTTTCTGTCAGTAGGGGCTTCCATACACTTTTACAAACCTTTCTATGCTTATACTCTCTCAAAAGAGTCAAACCCAAAGCGAGTTCTTGTGCCTACGTCGAATGAGGCCATCAAAATAACACAAAATTGGGATCTATTCCCACCTTTCGAAAAATATGCCCCTGTGTGTATAAATTTCTAAAATTCTTTTCTTTCACATCTTCTTGCGGTTGACTGATTGACTAAATAAAATAAGAAAGTAAGTATGAAAGGACAGGTTTTCCCTCTTCTGCTACAATTTGCATTAGGGCTGCATTGAAACTCTTTAAGGTTGGGGCTTCATCAAGCCATATCTTTAGATTGGGGCTTCTCTAGTCATTTTTGGGTCCGCGTCGGGTTCCTCACTATGTCACAAGATGGATTCAGTCTTGGTCAGATCAACCTCAGGATTACTTTTGCATTACCAATCATATTGGGACGTTTGCTAAGTCATCAGATTGGGGCTTCACCAAGTCACTTCTTCAAAATCTAGACTTCGCCTACTCAGTTCATCAAATTGGGGCTTTGCCAAGCAAAGGGAAGTTTTGTTTGTTGAAAACCTGCCACGAGCAAATTCTTTGGTGTCAGGATCGGGGTTTAATCATGACTTTAAGTCCAACATTGGAAGTCAAGTCCACAAGACCCCTTTGCACCCACCACAATGAGAATCTTTTTTGGAATCCATGATGGGTTTCACACTTCGTAACGAATTGCTTCAACGGATTGGGGCTGTATTAAGTGCATTTTGAGATCTGCCATGGTCAACCAACCAGTTTGGTTTTATAATTGATACATTCGGGCCTTCCCCATGAATACTTTGGCAAGTCGGGGGGCTTCACAAGTCACTTGAAGAAAGTTTCGCTCATGGATTCTTTGAGGTCGCTTCAAAAATGACTCTCTCTTTGGATGACCATTCAGTTCGGTGCTTCGCCCTTATCTTGGATCAGACCATTAGTCGAAGCTCTACCAAGTCATCTCTTCAAGTCGGGGCTTTGCCAATGAAGGGGTCTTTCCTCACTTTAACAGACCTGGGGCTTCGCCAAGATTTTCCCTCAGATCAGGGGCTTCGCTAAGTCACATCCATCCTCAGAAGAGAGGTTTGGTCACTTTGACAATTGCTTTAGTCTTTGGTTCTAAAAGCCTGTCAGCATCAGCTTCAAGTGCCAGAATTTGAGAAAGGAAATTTAATCAGGACCTGAGGTTTAAACCCGATCTCAGCCCAAGAGGGAATTCTGGTCCACATGATACCTTTTGGCAACATTAACAACACCTCGGCAACAAAAGCAGTTCAGTCCGCACCCAAGGATCCCACCTGCTCGAAACATGTCTCAAACAGTTCCCAAACACATACATTCAAACACATCCCCAACCTATTCTTATATACATAAAATTCCTCTCACATTGCATTTCCGCAAAAGAGTCAGCCCATGGCTCATGTGACATGCACAAAGAGAAATAACCTTAATTGATTGCAAATCAAAATAGGAAATACTTTTTTAGGTTTGCGCATGCCCCGAAAGCATAATAAAATATATATATATATAAAAGAAAAACAAAAAAAAAATCATTCTAAGTGATTTCATGAATTGTTTGTCACCCCCTTATCCTTGCTAACATATTCATGGTCATACCATCTCATGCCTCCATGCATCGTCATAAATGTCATACATATCTTTGTTTGTCTCTTCAATAATGAATGCAGGAATTCAAATGCGAAAGACCATTTTACATCGCTATTGAGACCTATCCTCAACAATGAAGATATTCACCAAAGCCCAAAGTCATTGGTTTCAACAAAATTGCGTGACCGACTCGCAAGACCTCCGTCTTTTGGTGCCTCAAGTCCGTATCACCTCGACTTAAGACGACTTAAGTCTTTATCATCGTGGCCTACGAAAATCTGTTAATAAATCAAACTCAAGAAATCAAATCCCCCCTTCGGCAAGAGATCATTCCAGGCAAAACATGTGAAGACACCCTCCAGTGCCTGCAATTCAGTCAGAGATGCCAAGTTCTCAAATGGTAAGAGACGCCAAGTTCTCAGTTATCCTTAACAAATGAACAGACCTCAAATGTTCCAGCAACTCGGTCAGAGGCACCTCATGCCCTCAAAATTTCTATCAAATTGGTCAGGGAGACCAAGTTTCCGAATGCAAATTGGTCAGATGCAAATTGGTCAGAGACACCAAGTTCTCAAATGCAAATTGGTCAGAGACACCAAGTCCTCAAATGCAAATTGGTCAGAGACACCAAGTTCTCAAATGCAAATTGGTCAGAGACACCAAGTTCTCAAATGCAACTCGGTCAGAGGCACATCACGCCCCCAAATGTTTCAACATCCCGGCCAGAGGCACCAAGTTCTCAAATGATGCATCAAACTTTCAACACTATCAAATTCCACACATCCCCCGCGACTTACTCTCCTGCAGGTAAGCACAATAAAGGTACGTTAGTCCTTCAACTTATCTCAGAAATATGCATATATTTACAAAATTTTGCACAAATTGCAAAGTAAAGCAGTCACAAAGACTTTTTCTAGTAACATTTGCATATAACACATGTTTTCATCATATGGAACATATAACCGAGCGCATGCTCTCCCAAAGCACAGAACATCTCAGTTTTTCACAAAATCTTTTAATACACATTCAATCTTTCAAACAAACATGCATGAATCATTTTCATTGTCCAAAGTATCATTCTCGCATCCATAATCAGAAATTAATCGAGTTTTAGCACATGCAAGAACTCCGTCCCATTTTTGGCATTATTTTCCTCACTTTATCTTCAAAAAATGAGTCATACCCATATTTCTTCAAATAAATTGCACATGCATGATTACCTATATGTCTAGCTTCGTAGGTCAATCATCAAATCCATAGAATCATCAACAAAATCACAAAAAATCCAAGAAATTTCCAAAATTCAAATTTAGCCCTAATCAATCAAAAATCAACCAAAATCGATGAAATTGAGCAAATCGAAAGTGCTTACCCCTATAGATTGAGGTCTCATTGACTTGTGATCCCTTTTATAGGGATAAAACTGAGAGGTAGGCACCGCAAAGTCATACTTTCGGTCGGTCCTCACAAACTCCCTCCTCCTCAACCTCGCGGCTTGTGATAGATCACGACGCACTTGGCGGGGCCTAATGTGTCTTCTTTGGTCCATTTGAGCAGTAGAAACTAGAAACTTTGAAGACCTTGACATTTTTCTCTCTCTTTTCTCTCTTATCTCCTCGGCAAACAACAGCACAATGGCCACTTCCCATTTTTCCTTCTGTTTTAAATAATCTAGTGCAACGGAGTCTTAAACTGTGCGGCCTCTTTTTCTCCATCCCTAGCCGAGCGGCCTTATTTGCCTCAGGCTGAATTTACACTTTTTCCCATGGACTTTCCACTTACGCAAATGATTCCCGTTGTCTCCTAACGGAGTAACGTTGTCTCCCAAAAATCTCCTTTATCTCCAAATGGAATAACGTTTTCTCTCAAAAAAACAAAAAACAAAAAAACCTCTGTTATCTCCGTTAGAATGGAATAACGTTAGGTGATCCCTCAAAATGTTCAAATCAAATCAGGCGACAACCTCCAAATTGTCAAAATTCAGCTTTAGCTCCCTCTATCTCTATCAAAAAGAGATAGCACCGTAAGCTTTAGCTTCCGTTACTTCTGTTAGAATGGAATAACGTCAGATGACAACCTCCAAATTGTTAAAATTTCAGCTTTAGCTCCCTCTATCTCTATCAAAAAGAGATAGCATCGTAAGCTTTAGCTTCCGTTACTTCCGTTAGAATGGAATAACGTCAGGTGACAACCTCCAAATTGTCAAAATTTCAGCTTTAGCTCCCTCTATCTCTATCAAACAGAGATAGCGCTGTAAGCTTTAGCTTCCGTTACTTCCGTTAGAATGGAATAACGTTAGGTGACAACTTCCAAATTGTCAAATTCCAGCTTTAGCTCCCTCTATCTCCTTAGAAGGAGATAGTGCCGTAAGCTTTTGTATCCAGCTTTAGCTCCCTCTATCTCCTTAGAAGGAGATAGCGCCGTAAGCTTTAGCATCCAGCTTTAGCTCCCTCTATCTCCTTAGAAGGAGATAGCGCCGTAAGCTTTAGCATCCAGCTTTAGCTCCCTCTATCTCCTTAGAAGGAGATAGCGCCGTAAGCTTTAGCATCCAGCTTTAGCTCCCTCTATCTCCTTAGAAAGAGATAGCGCCGTAAGCTTTAGCATCCATCTTTAGCTCCCTTTATCTCCTTAGAAGGAGATAGCGCCGTAAGCTTTAGTTTCCAGCTTTAGATCCCTCTATCTCATTCGAAAGAGATAGCGCCGTAAGCTTTAGTTTCTCAGGTGACTCCTCCATTAACCGTCAAATCTCCAAGGATCCTAGACTTGTTGCTTAACTGTTTAGGGGTGATCCTGAACTACGATCGTGGCTTGATTCCTCCCAAGGATACGTAGGTAGCCTTTTCAAAGGTCCATTCATCTGACCACATTGGTCACCCCCTTCCTTTACCATCTCCTCAGTGGTGTGCGAACCTATTAAAAGGTCCAGCCATTCGACCTCTTAGGTCACCTCCTCTCTTTCTTCAAAGCAAGGGACCTGTTTCTCTTCACCATTCCCCATCGGATTCCGAACTACGATCGTGGCTTGATTCCCCTGGGATACGTAGGTAGCCTACTTTAGGTTCAGCCTATCCGTCACACATGACATCCTTTCTCCAGCAGATCAAGAACTACGATTTGGCTTGATTCCTCTTCGGGATACGTAGGTAGCCTTCCAAAAGTTTAGCCACTCGACCTCCTTAGTCACCCAATCCCAATCCATCTCGGCAGTTCACCAGATTGGATTCTCACTTTTATCGACAACCCCACTTGCTTCGCAAGTACCGTTGCCGAGGGGCTTCTGTAAGTACCCAAATCTGGCGCATGCCTTCAAATTAAAGTTTCCTAGAAATTCCCCAAACTTTCATAAAGTTTAGGGGCAATTCGGGAACCTTTCAAGACTTTTCGAGCAAGGAAGGACCTATCAGGAATAAGAATTCGGGACAGACTGATCGATCTACTCAGAGAATACGTGTGGGGAATAAGAATTCTGTCCCGTTCAACCCCCTGGAAGAAGTTTCCAATCTGTGTCTCTTTAGGTTCTTCGACAGTACCCAAGTTCACACTTGTCAAAACCTCCTCGGCAGCTTGGGCCCGGTTTTCCTCTTTTTCTGAAACCTGCTTAAAGATTTCTTTAATGTATTGTTCATTTAGTGTGTTTGCATCTTGTTAAAATGATTCATTATTAACTGTTGTTAAGTTTTGAGTTAATTTATCATTTGTTAAGTTGGCAATAAGAGGATACTCAGAAAGATCTGTCATTTCATTCAAAATAAGGGGAAAGATGACATCGATTACATTTTGATAATCCTCAGGCGTGAGGCCTTCGGATGACTCAGAGGACTGGAATTCAAAGATTCCTGACTCAACTGTATAGACGACAGGGTGTTTGACACGACTGGGTTGAGAAGGACGAGGTACCAATCCAAGCTCTGCGATCATTTGCCATCGGCTGGCTATCGGCCCTGAGAACGTCTCCCAATTCTTCAACGACATCTCTGTCTTAGTTACCAAAGTGCGGGGATCAAAAGGATTTTCACCACCGTCTCCAATTACGGCAACTATCTCATCGTCTGAGCTGAAGTCGATCAAATGCGGGATCTCGTGCTTCTTCGTCAAACAATTCTTGCAAACCCCACTCACTGTCTTCACTCTTGGCCGGCTTCTATCTGCCGATCTTCGGAAGAGCTAACTCGAAGGCGGAGAAATCCACTACCCTGGATGCTGACTCTTTGACGCTGTCTGAGTTTCCTTTGAAGACATGCTCGTTTTGAACGGTAGTGGTAGCCCCATGAATGTCTGGAAAGTCAAGGAACATTCTTCGAATAGGATTGGCTGGCTTTCCCCTCACTTTCTCAAGGTTTTCCAGAAGGGTTTTCGCAAGGAGATCTCGGCGATCACTTTCATCGTATTGTGTCCCGCCTTTTGTAAAGTAATAGGTCGAGACAAACTGTAAGGATGGAGGTGGACCCCTTTGCCTTGTTTTCTGGAACTATGCCTTTAGCTTTTCTGTCATCCCGAGAGTTCGGTTTGTACCCCAAGCCGTGTGCAGTAGTCTGTTCCTTTGCATCAATGATGGTATTGCGACCCTGAAATCTTCTACCTAATCCAAGTCCCGGAAGATAACCCATTTTTCTCATCATTCTCATGGCAGGAGGGATTTTATCGGAAGTAGTGGTGAGGTCAGTGCAACACACTTGTGCTTTGGAAGAAGCTACAGAGAATCCGATCAATGCCAACCCTTCATCATCATGCTTGATTTCCAATATCGGGATATCTCCAGTGCTGGTTCCTTCTACCGTGACACTGTCTCCGTAAATGGTGGTGATAGTACCATCATTTGACGCACTGGTGCAAAGTAGAGGCTACTCCATTTATCTGGTGGATCCAAGGCCATCCCAGCAGAGCAGTAAATGAAATTGGAATATCAATCACTTGAAAATCAACGTCCATGACCTTTTTCCGAACCACAACTTGAGAGTAGCAATCCCCAAAACTGATCGTATAGTGGAGTCATAGGCCTTAATAGTCTGACTAGAAGGCTTCAAATCTGTTGGTTTTAGGTCCAATAAGTCCATCATCTTGGGCCGTGACATTCATTGCGAGACCCTCCATCGACTAATACCCGTGGCAATCGACGCTCTTCTAACCGGACTGTGATGTAAAGAGGTTCGTTATGACTAGCCCCATACTTTGGCAGTCCAAGTCGGTGAAGGTAATGATGTTTCCGTAATGGATACTTCCAATCATTTGGACGACCTCATCTGGGGTGACATCTATGGGCACCATGGTCTTGGCCAAACTTTCTTCTAGCTTCAACTTATGAGGGTATGAAGAGGTTAACAGGGACCACAAGGAGATATTGGCCTCGAGTACAATTCAACCGAGTCAACACCGGATCCTCTTTGTCGAGTCTGTTTTTCTCGCTCGGCTTATAAGGCCTCTTATCTCGTCTTCGGCTCCGAGACGGCATTCCTTTTGTCACCCTTAGGCCGCTCAATACTCATCCGTCTGCACCGAGTCATCACATAGACATTAGATTTTTCCGGGTCATTATTCCTACCGGAGGATTACGTTAGCTCTTTCAAAGTCGTAGGCGGGCTCTTGCCGGCGTATGGCCAATTTCGCCGATTAATCTGATTAACGGCGCTACCGGAGGCATAGGCCGCTTCTCGAACCCGATCCCAAGTTAATGGCTTTCTCGGCCTTCTCGTGGTTCTCGACTCTCTAATTTGCTTAGTAATTGGCCGGTTTCGGCCTTCACCTTCTCTCGTTTAGAGCCTTCACAGTCTCATTCAAACTTTTCAAAGTCAGCATGCAATAGGAGTTATCACTTTCGGGGTTTGGAGCCTGGCGAATGGTTTTCTCATCCGGACCTAACAATTTTTTCAACAAAGTGGGATCACATTCCTCATCACTATCAAGCATGTCCCTTCTTTCTCTAGGGGTCAGCCTTCTGACGGCATCTTTGACGTTGGCCAAACACTTTCTGAAGTGGGAAATTCCATCATCAATAAGGATTTCTGCGGGGTCAAACCTCATGGTGGGTTCCTGTTCTTTACTATCGGGAAGGTTTTCTGGGCTTTTTGGCTTCTGGGCTAACCACTCCTCTACTGTTCCTTCCGGCACTTCGACTGTGTCTTCATCAGTATCACTACAGTAACTCTCGTGGGAACTTTCATCTTGACTTTGATGACCAATGAGGGAAAAAGCAGGTTGGGATACTTGACGCCATATAAGAGGTATCTTGGACTCCTCCTCTGACTTGGGAATTACCAAGAAAACATCGTTGTCATCATAGGACATAAAGGGGACTGGGGTCGCCTCGAGACTTAAGACCCTTTCTAAGGCATCCATACACTCTTCTTCGCACTGTGTCTCGGGAGTGACTATTAACACCGTAATGCAGTCTACTCTTCCTGATGAGGGTTTGGCTTCAGCGACGCTTACGTGTTCCAGATCGGCGGGTGAAGCCCACTTCCCTCTTTCAGCTAAAGCTTCAATTAAGTCCCTCCATTCACCGACCAAGTCTTTGTAAGGAGTATTGAACTCTAGGATGTAGGATTCATACGCTGCCTCATCTAAGCTAGCATCTTTTCCCTTTTCCGAGCCTTCACACAGGCTGCAGATACACTTTGAAGTGATTCCATCCCCTATTCCAGGTTTGTGGTTTTCTACCTCATCTTGCCCTTTGGGTTTCACTTCCGCTGACTCTAAGTCCATTCCTTCTACTGAACTGTCATCATCACTGTAAATCCATCCATTCCTATTCTCATTTCCGACTGATTCTTCACTACCACTGTCTGGGAGATAGGCAAATTCACAGGCGTTGACGAAATTAGAGAGGTCAGGCTGGTACTGAGATTCCAGGGTAAGGAGATTTGGATTAGGCTGAAAGGAGGGAAAGAGTCCCATGGGGGAATGCAAAGGCTGCGAGGGTGTCGGGACCCTGACGGCTTGGGATATTGGGGAAGACTGAAAAGGGACAGTCTTTGGCAATGGATTATATGAGGATGGGGGAGGGCATTGGCTATAGGCTAGCTCTTCTTCCCTAGTCATCTGGTTACCCAAACCAGTGCTATTCTCTGTCGAATCGGACATTCTGACTCTCTGGACTGACCAAACTGAGGATTCTGGCGAACTGTTCCGAGAATTCTGCGCTAACAAGTCGCCGACCCTGTTCTCACCCACTTCTTTCTCGCCGCGGGAAAGGGATAGGAGAGGTTTAGACTCGGGGTAGGTGTTTAGCCGAAGGCTCAAGCAATATGCAAATTAGAATCTTCCAAATTTACTTAAAATGTTGTCTATTATTAATTTCTATTTGGTTGGAAAAGGGGATTTGCCCTTCTTTTTCGCAACTACTCTAGATCCTGGATCAGTGGGTTCCGTCACTATGTCTATAAGCCCCTCGTATTCCACCTGTATTTCGACCTCCCAGGGTGGACAGCCCCGGGCGAGGGTCCTATAGAGCACGCGGTTCCCACCGACCGAGAGTAAAGAACGCTCCTAACGGGTCTAGCGGGTCATGGGACCTTTTAACGCACGAGCGATGCGGATTATAGTCAAGGCAATACCGGGAAAGTCTCGTCTTTCTGCCTTAACGAAATTTTTGGCAGAGTTTCGCTTGAGCGAAGGACATTTTGACTTTCGGTAATGTCCGAGAAGATAATAGGCATGGGTCGGGCGGCAAAAGCCGGATGACAGAGTGTCACATTGAACTTCGTTGCATACGCCGGGCGTGAGTCAGAATCGAAGTCAATGCCAGGTCAAGATCTTGCCAATTTTTCCTTGTCGGAATTTTGACAGAGCTTCGCTTGAGTGAAAGATCTTTTGATTTGTTGGCAAAGACTCGGTCTCGACTCTTACGCATTCCGTGCGGGTCAAGGTCAAAGTCAATGTCAATGTCGGAGTCAAGATCCTACCAATTTTTCCTTGTCGGAATTTTGGCAGAGTTCCGCTTGAGCGAAAATCTTGGCTTCCGTTATGAACTAAGGCTTGACCTTTACTAGGGTATGCAACTGGGCTATATGACACGGACTAGACCAAAAACCAACCAAAAAGTCACGGTTTTTTGAAACATGTGACACGGACTGTGCATTGGTCGACACTGGCTGCCATGGGGAGGTTGGAATGATTCCGTGCGCGCCCGGGAGCATCGTAAGGCCAGTCCGTGATCGCACTGGAACCACCCTGGGTTTGAAGGACGTGCGTGCAAAGTGTACAGGATATATCAGGTGCGCGTAGTGTGCGGTCTCCTAAAAATGTTCCTTTTTGAGTTAAAACAGAGATTTTCATAAATGTGTTTTTAAAGGAATGATTTTTCGGGACGGGAAGAATGCAGCAGATAAGCACGTAAATTTTCTGGGAGCCCCAGTCAGTCATGGAGCTGAGTAGCCCCAAGCTGCTAGGACTGCCAGATTAACCATAATTTTTCCTGGTGGAATTGCCACTGAGGCCGCTCGGTCAGAATCCAAGGAGGATTGAGCCGTACGACTGCATGGATCAATTTTCCAGGTTCCACTCCTTTGCTATTTTTCGGGTTGTTTCCCGTTCAAAGTATGCATAGATTCCAAGATGCAAATGATGCAATGCAAGGCAAATAAAGCAAGCATGATTAATGAAATCAGCGACGGGAGTCTAACCCGCTCAAAGGAAAAAGCTTTCTTTTATTTTTTTCAAAAAAAAATTTCGAAAAGGGATACTGGTACGTGGGATTGTTAAACCACCGGTTATCCCAAGCCCCGGGTTAGGGAGCGATACAGGAAGGTTAAGTGGTTTCCACCTATATACCTAGTATCGATTTTTGTTTTGAAAATAAAAGCTTTTCTCCTTTGGGTTTTCCCCAGCGGAGTCGCCAAACTGTGAATGTGTGCCCCAAATTTTGTGTATTGGAAATTCACGCGAGTTTGAAGACATCCGGTTTAATTTGAAAAACGGAGTCGCCACGCCATTTTGATTACCTCAAAACTTTGAAAAAAAGGTTTTATGGGTTCGGAGGTTAAGTTACCCCTTGGGAAGAACGGATCGTCGTTCACCCAAGGTGCCTTGCCAGAGCAAGTCTCCCAAGATTTCATTAATCGTGCTTGCTTGCGTGCTTTCTTGTGTGCATGTGTTTGAAAATAAGGGGGGGAATGTCCCAAGTTGTCTTTCGGACGTACAAACCATTTATTGGTTGTCGCTCGGGATTCCTTGGAATTTTATGTATTCGGGATTATGATCCCGTCCTCATCTTGGACTTGTGATCATTGCATTTTTAACCTCGGGACGGTGCATGATCGAGAGAATGACTCCCTTTTATAGTCACAAAATGAGGTTCTTTAGGAAGGAATGTCCTTAGCCCATCAATCCTACACTTTAAAACGGTCGAGCTCATATAGATGCTTCATACTCGTCTTAAGTGATAATCGGAGATATAGGGTTCAAGGTTGTCCCTTTCTAAAGAGATTATGAAACCTTTAATGGAAGGAACGATGTAAAGATAGAATCTTTTACACCGGTCCGTTCCAAGGTTGCTAATGGGGACATGGGGGAATGCATGTAAAAAATGACATTTTTAGTGAAAAGATGACATTTTTGGGTTGCAAAGGATGCATTTGATTTAAAGGAGTGATCTTTATTTGCAAAGGATGCATAAAGACATGATTTTTATGCAAAGGATGCATTTTTATGAAGAAATTGGGATTTAAATATGCAAAGGATGCATGAAGATTGCATTTTTAAGAAGCAAGGGATGCTAATTTAGGATAAAGATATGATCTTTAATGCAAAGGATGCTTGAAAAAGGATTTCATGTGCAAAGGATGCATTTTTATCATAAAGATTGGATTTTTATATGCAAAGAATGCATGAAGGTGGCATTTTTATGTAAAAATAGGTTTTTTAGGTGCAAAGGATGCACCTTTGATTCAAAAGATTACATCTTTAATGGCAAGGGATGCCTAATGCATGCAAAAGGGGGAAAGGGGGTATAAAGATATGATCTTTAACTATGAATGCCAAGTCCCAAGCAAAGATAATAACAATATATGAAATGCAATGAGCAATTAAATCATATAGAGCCATTAGGATGCAAGTTTAGGGAGTGAGAGGTTACCAATGGTGGCCTCTTCTTCTTTGGGTGGAGCTAGGTGGAAGGACCAACTTCTAGATCTTCAAGGAGGAGGGAGGAGGCTTCTTGGCACCCTTTTGGCTTCCTAACTTCGCAGCATTTGCTTGAGTATAGTGTATTGTGTAGTGGTTGATGATATTGTGTATGTAAAATGGGTAGAGGAGGGCTCTATTTATAGGCAGTCTGGGAATAGCGAATGAAGCCGTGCGGCTAGAGGTCCTTGGCTAATGCAGCCGTGCGGCATTATCCCTTGTGACTCAGCATGTTTCTAGAATCATGCAAGGTGGAAAATTCTAGAACATTTCCTAATTAAGAAAAACGTGTTTCTTAATTAGGAAGCTTCCCCTTCAGCCCTTAATTGTTTTGGAACAGTTCCGGAATATTTCCGGAACACTAGGAAGGTCCGGGGAATTACCGGGAAACTTACCGAAATTTTCGGGAAATTTAACCGGAAGGCATGAGCCAGATTTGGGTACTTACACCAACGCAGTCCTTTCCCTAGCCCTATCACGAGCTGCCTCTTTTCGTCGCCATATCCGTGCTCTGATCGGCCAACCGACTAGCATTGACCTCATAATCAGCCATATCATCCCCAGTACAATCCTGAGGGTTAGCCATCGCTTCGGCCCTCCTCAAAGTCGAGCTGTCACGGTGGTTAAGGCCCAATAGTACACTTCGTCTCCACAGAAAAGCCATTTGTGTCTCCCCTATACACTCCTCGTACCAGTTCAAATATTGAGTAGACAGAACAGTACCCCCTCTCCGGTGAAAGAGAACCCTGGCAGGAAAAGACGCATATTGCCACAACCACATGAAAAGCAATAACGTCGAAGGATCTGAAATTGTCTATGGCTTAGCAAAGTGAGGCGAAACTCACAAAGTGAGACGAAACTCACAAGTGTTGTCCTTAGTGTTGGCAACACGAACAACAACACACACCAACTCAAAAAAACACAAATAAATAGAAATAAATCTAATTTGCAGTGGAAGAATAAAAACAATACACAAGAATATAATTTTTATCAAGTTATATAAATATATAACTTGATGGGTGCCAGAAGGGCAAGACCTTTCTATATATATATGAATTCAATACAAGGTCAAAGAAGTTCCCTTAATGATAAATAATCATTAACTCAAGGAACAATAAACAAAGAACTCTCTCTGAATACAATCACTCAAAACCTCACGAAAATATGAAAATATATGTGAAACTCTCGAGTGTCAGACAGAGTGTTGCCAACACTGAATGGCAACACTTGAAGAGCAAAATTCTTTTCTTGTGCAGATTTGCATTTTTTGAATTGGGTGATCTTCAATGAAGATCTACTGCACTATTTATAGGCCTCCAAAACTTGGAGCCTACTCAAAATGATCAGATAACAAGCTTGAGTATGTTTCCTCCTTTTTAGCCTTCTCGCCTCATTTGTAGAAGACTAGGTCTTCATGGCTTCTTTTGCTTGTACCTCTTAGCTGTAGATGCCTTGTACTCTGACTTGATCTCCCCCTGAATAGCTAAATAATATCTCCTTTACTTGGTCATTAATTAATCATATAAACCACATGTTTATATATTAATTTTCTTCTCTTCTTCGTGAATCACGCCTTGACACTTTTTGTTGACCTATTAAAGCTCATCTAAAGCAGACTAACAACTGATATTAAAACATTAATTTACACATTATTATTTGTGAAAAATACAGTAACTATTTTGGTGTTGCCAAATCCAAATGGCAACACTTGTGGCAACACCAGTGGCAACACTGGTTTGCAACACTTGGGACAACATTCATGGCAACACATGATCTAACATTAACAATCTCCCCCTTAGTTACTGATTTCTTCACAAAATACCAATGTGATGATCTTTACAAAACAGTTAGTCATACTAAAAAAATACAAAAATGCCACGTGATAAATAGTGACAACATCAACCTTCAGGCAATGTTGAAAATATTTTTCAATCAAAGTATCACATTCCAAAGTGTGGCAACATCAACCTACAGGAAAACAAAGTCACATAATTTCGAATTTATCTCCCCCTTAATCACGGAAATTAATAACTAACCAAAAATTAATTATTAAAATCTTCAACCAACCATCCAAACATTTAACCAAACCACCCAACAAAGTTTGAAGAAAATTTCAGCCGAAACAAAGAAAAAAAACAGAAATAACATTGTTTTAAACATCACAAACCAAATCAAAACAAATAAAATTGTTTTTGTTACCAACCACCAAATCAAGTAACCATTCGAACCAACTTCAACCTTCTGTATTTTCAGCTCCTTCTTCACCTCCCTCAGCTGTGCCACTTGGTCCAGCTCCATCCGCTCCATCATCACGCCTTGGCCTTGATTGATCTCCCCCTATTTTGGTAGAAATCAATTCCACCATTTTCATCATATCTGTACGCATGTCCAGCCACCCCTGTATCACTGAGTCGATGTGCTTCACCTGACTATTGAAAAAATTAAGAACCATAGCAGCATCAATCATCACATGTGCAGTGTTTCCTGGAGTGTTGCCAATTTCAGGGGCAACACTGGTAGCAGGGGCAGCCATTGGAGGAGCAGTTGAAACCAAAACCCATGGCAAATCTCTGTGCCTATCACCTTCAGTAAAACGTTTGCTAATTCTATAGTAAACAGGCTTTTCGGAGATATTGTTCGCATTCCAAGGTTTGAGATTTTGGTACAAAAGGACATTGTAAATGAGGGAAGGAAAAATGAAAGAGGAGGTTTTTCTCTTTTTGGCCCATGCAGCTACGTGTGAAAATACTAATCTCCCAAAGTTGACTCTCTGTTTATTACCTAATTTGTACAACAAATTGACTTGCTCGAATGTCACCGTGTTTTCATTGGTCGTAGGGAGCCAATTTGTTATACAAATTTTATGAAGCACACTAAACAGAGATGAAAGGTGAGTAGATTTAAAGTGGTCACCCCAAACTGAGATTCTCCCTCCAGTCAGAAAGCTAGCTAGGGTATTCGGTTCAACTTCCAAACACTCATCTTCAATACTAGGGAGGCCGAATGTTTTGTTGATGATCAAAGGATTAAAATCATAAATTTTGCCCCTAACAAAAATATTTCCATAATGAGGGGTGTTCCTATCATCAATATCCTCCCTAAGATGAGCAAAAAAATTCCTAACCACACTTTCGACATAAACGGAAACTTTAGTAACCGTAGGAAGAAAATTCCTATCCTCCAGAAATTGGTATACCCCTAACTCCTTGAACTGAGTCATATACATGTTCCTTTCATTCAAAATCTTTTTATCCGAGTCTTGAACCCACTTATCTAAGCTAGATTCACTATAAAACTCTTCGGAAAGGAATGGACGTTCATAGTACCCAAATGACTCATAATCTGATTTGGAATCTTGAGAGGGAGTAGGGGTAGTTACCTCAGGCCAGGAGATGGGAGAATAAGATGGAGAGCTTGATTGGGCTTTGGACTTGGCTACTGGTGTTGTCTCAGGTGTTGCCTTTCTATTGGCAACACTTGGGGCAACACTGGTCTGAACTTTCTGTCTCTTGGCAATTTTGAACTGGGCTTCAGCTAGGGTTTCTTCATCCTCAAGCCATGCATCCTCATCATCATCAGACGTAGATGAAGGCTCCTTGGTTTCTTTGAAAATTGGGTCGGAATTTTCCTCAGACGAAATGTTGAGCGAGGAGCTTGAGTCCTCCACATTGACTGGATCATCAGCTGTATTTGATGGGATTTTAGACCTGAACAATGTCTTAATCCTCTCGGATTGTCGACGAATTCCACCCCTAAATAACGAAGAAGCATCTAAGGCTTTTCGTTTCTTTGTTTTATTTTGAGGTGCAAATGTGAGCTTTATGGAAGGGGTAGCTTCATGAAGACTTATGGTAGTAGGAATTGGAAGAGGATTGTACACAATGATGTCTAAGCTTGTAGAGGTTGAGGGTGTTGCTAAGAAGGTCGTCGGAGATGTCTCCATTGGGACGGCGACATTCGAGGCGACACTAGAAGGGGCGAAAGGTGGTAAGAATTTTTGGGACTTGCCATGAAAGATCGAAGGAAGACGACGAAGAGGGAACAGGGGAAGGGTTTACGCCTAGAGAGAGAGAGACGAGGTGAGAGAGAGAGGGTTTTAGGAAGATGGAATTTTAATGGGTGAATAGTGAGTGTTTTAAGTTGATTTGACAATTTCAAATCAACTTAAATCCCTTTTATCCCAACAAACTCAACACACATTATCCAGCCATTTTTAAAAAAAAAACTGATTTTTTTTTCATTTTTTAAAATATAATAACTAAAAATAATTTTAGCAATATCCATAAAATTGTGTTTTTCAAAATCCAAACAATGAATTTTAAAAAATAGATATTTCTAAATTAGTTAGACAAAAATTAAATATTTTTGCTAAAAACCTTTTAAATTTCACAAACTCAAAATATAAAAAAATAGACTTTTGGAAACTCAAAATTTAATTAACAAAAACAAAAATAAGAAATAAAAAAATTAATGTAGCATCTACTAATGTGTTACTAGCAATGTTGCGTGATACACAAGGCAACATTTTAAATAAAATCTCCTTGATATTTTTTCAACATATATAACTTATCATTCCTTAGGCAATTTTAAGCAAACTTTACACTTCTTCGGCAAGGCACCTTGGGTGAACGACGATCCGTTCTTCCCAATGGGTAACTTAACCTCCGAACCCATAAAAATCCTTTTTTTCAAAGTTTTGAGGAAATCAAAATGGCGTGGCGACTCCGTTTTTCAAATTAAACCGGATGTCTTCAAACTCGCGTGAATCCAACAAACAAAAATTTGGGCACACATTCACAGTTTGGCGACTCTGCTGGGGAATTCCCAAAGGAGAAAAGCTTTATTTTCAAAACAAAAATTGATACTCGGTATATAGGTGGAAACCACTTGCCCTTCCTGTACACTCCCTGATGTGGGAGTTGGGATAACCGGTGGTTTAACAATCCCACGTACCAGTACCCCTTTTCGAAAAAAAAGTTTTTGAAAAAAAAATAAAAGAAAGCTTTTCCCTTTGAGCGGGTTAGACTCCCGTCGCCGATTTCATTAATCGTGCTTGCTTTCTTTACCTTGCATTGCATCATTTGCATCTTGGAATCTGTGCATACTTTGAACGGGAAACAACCCGAAAAATAGCAAAAGGAGTGGAACCTGGAAAATTGATCCATGCAGTCGTACGGCTCAATCCTCCTTGGGTTCTGACCGGGCGACCTCAGTGGCAATTCCACCAGGAAAAATCAAGGTTAATCTGGCAGTCCTAGCAGCTTGGGGCTACTCAGCTCCATGACTGACTGGGGCTCCCAGAAAATTTACGTGCTTACATGTTGCATTTTCCCCGTCCCAAAAATCATTCCTTTAAAACACATTATGAAAATCTCTGTTTTTAACTCAAAAAAGGAACATTTTTAGGAGACCGCACACTATGCGCACCTGATATATCCTGCACACTTTGCACGCACGTCCTTCAAACCCGAGGGTGGTTCCAGCTGCAGTCACGGACAGCCTTACGATGCTCCCGGGCGCGCACGGAACCATCCCAACCTCCCCACGGCAAACTTGTCGACCAATGCACAGTCCGTGTCACACGTTTCAAAAAAACCGTGACTTTTTTGGTTGGTTTTTGGTCTAGTCCGTGTCATATAGGCCAGTTGCATACCCTCGTAAAGGTCAAGCCTTAGTTCATAACGGAAGAGGAACTCTGCCAAAATTCCGACAAGGAAAAATTGGCGAGATCTCGACTCCGACATTGACTATTGACCTTGACCTGCACGGAATGCGTAAGAGTCAAGACCGAGTCTTTGCCAACAAATCAAAAGATCTTTCGCTCAAGCGAAGCTCTGCTAAAATTCCGACAAGGAAAAATTGGCAAGATCTTGACCCGGCATTGACTTCGATTCTAACTCACGCCCGGCGTATGCAACGAAGTTCAAAGTGACACTGTGTCATCCGGCTTTTGCCGCCCGACCCATGCCTATTATCTTCTCGGACATTACCGAAAGTCAAACGTCATTCGCTCAAGCGAAATTCCCGCCAAAATCCTATCAAGGCGTAAAGACGAGGCTTTCTCGGTATTGCCTTGACTATAATCCGCATCGCTCGTGCGTTGAAAGTTCCTATGACCCGCTAGACCCGTTAGGAGCGTTCTTTACCCTCGATCGGTGGGATCCGCGTGCCCTATAGGACCTCGCCCGGGGCTGTCCACCCCGGGAGGTCGAAATACTGAGTGGAATATGAGGGGCTTATAGACGTAGTGACGGAACCCACCGATCCAGGATCTAGAGTAGTTACGAAAAGAAGGGCAAATCCTTTTCCAACCAAATAGATATTAATAAAAGACACTGCATTTTAAGTAAACCGGAAGATTCTAATTTGCATATTGCCCGAGCCTTCACTCTAAACACCTACCCCGAGTCTAAACCTTTCCTATCCCTTTCCCAGCCGAGAAAGAAGCAGAGAACACCGGCCGCCGACTTGTTAGCGCGAGAATTCTCGCACGCTTCGCGGAATCCTCGCCTTTGGTCGACCCAGAGAGTCGAATGTCCGATTCGGACAGAGAACAAAGACCGGTTTGGGTAACCAGATGACTGGGGAAGAAGAGCTAGCCTTTAGCCTTGAAAACATTCGTAAGGCTCCATGAGGAACAAAGCGAGGCCATGCTCATTGATGTGCTACGCCGTCATGGGGTCCAGATAGTGGTAGAGCCCAATGGTTCCTTGGTTATGGTAGAAGATGAAACTCCAGAAGTAACCATCTCGGCCCCCTAGCCTATAACCGGTGCCCTCCTCTATCCACATATGAGCTTTTGCCAAAAGACTCGTCCCTTTTCGGCCTTTTCCGGTATCCCAAGCCATTAGTGGTCCCAACACCCTCTCCTCCTCGAGATAAGACCTGGCTTTGTTCCCTACCAACAGAGAACAAACGCCACGGCTATCCCGAATCACGCGGCCTCATGCACTACCACATGGGATTCACTCCTTCTCCCCGGTATGGGCCATCCCGAGACAACTTCCGGGCCTCGAGAATCAATCAAGTGACCTTTTTAACTCCTGCTGCCACAAAGAGATCTTCCACCTCCAACTTTGCCAATAGGATCCCACGAGGCTCCTTTTTCCTACTTCTGCAACTATGAGCCTAATTCCTATGCCTCTGGTCAGCCTCGGGAAACACCGGACCGGGCCAAGTTTACACCTATTTCCCTTCTAAAGACTCCCAAGCCATGGTACCGCCTACCATTTGTGCCACCCACAGTCCTGCCACTCAAATCTCGACAAGCACAAGCTTCGGGAATCGAAACCGTCCCCGACCCCAACATGACTTGGTTGATGGAACAAGTTAAGTCCATGCGAGGAGAAGTTCGAGAACCGAACACCAAAAGGCGGCATATCGTATTGCGATCCCCGAGCAAAATTGTCCCTCTTCCTCCAAAATTCCCGGATGCCGTAAGATTGAAAAGTTCAACGGCACCGATTGTCCCCGGACTCATATTGAAAGCTACCTTCTTGCCATGAGAGCCGGGCTGTACACATCAGCAAATGGCCGACCATTTCGGTTGTCATTAAAGGGTTCGGCTCTTAGATGGTTCACGCACGTAAAACCGTAAGCCCGAGCCACCGGGACCAAATTAAGGAAGCCTTTACTGAGAAGTATAAGGCCAATTTGAATTCGGGAAAGTTCAGCGGTGAATGACCTACAAGGCACTCTACGGCGCCCGCACGCACGAGCCGGTGAGTGAATTTTTACGAGTGAGATGGAAGCTGGAAGCTCAAAGTGAAGCCTGAATGATGACCCCGCTAAATGAAGAGGAACAGACGTGGAGATCTTTCCAATCCTCGCTTAAAGCCTCAAACTAAGTGGTCTAAATTGGCAATTACTATTATCCCGACTCCTTCGAGCAATGGTAAATGCTGGTCACCAAGATTTGAAAATGCCTTGGCAACATGGCCCCGACCACGGGATCGCCCGGCTCTTATCGCTACAAAGCACCGGTGTCAAACGCCCATTTGTCACTATAAAGGGAAAAGAAACTAGCCGTTTCTGCGGCGCTGTCTAATTACATCCCGAGAATGAGAAAGTGGGACAGAATTGCATCTGCCAAGTAGTTGGGCGAAAGTGGAATGGGAATTCAAGCGAGTAGTTGCGAAGCCGAGGACCTCAAGTTTCTATACCGCGGAAGATTTCTGGAATGCCACTAGAAAAAGGTCTTTTGACTCGGTTTGGTAGCCGAAGGACTCATCGACCTTTGGAAACCTGGAAAACCCAAAACCCTAGTGTCGAATGGGACGAAACCAAACATTTGCCGCTTCCACAAATATCATGGGCATAACACCAATGGATTGCACCTACCTCGAAACTCCCGATCTCTACTTAGCCTAATTGAAGAAGGCAAGCCTGGAACCACCTCTGGGTCCTAATGTGGTCAAGAATCCTCTTCCGCCTAACAACCGAGTCCAACATGGTCGAGTCTCGGGAGACAAATGCGAGTCCAATCCTTTTGGAAATCCGCAGAGATCATAGACATTACGAAGTTCAGTATGTTCCTTATGCTTGAATTGCAAGGAAAAATGGAAAAGATTTCGATTAATGCCGCCGCCATGTGGAAGGACTTGGAGTTTGGGCCCATAGCTCGGAGCTTGATTTTGTTAATGTTGTTCCAGCTCGGCCTCTTTTCTTATGATATCGAACCAAAAGTAACTATGGTCCAAGATTACGGAAGGAAAAGAGCTCTCACCTTATGAAGGCTGCGAGTTTGAAGTAAAACAAGCCATGTTAATGAAAGTTTCTTCAGAACCCTTTCATCACCCATGATGAGCATAATGTATTTGTAATGGCTCTTACCACTCCCAGAGAGATCGAGTCCCAAATTTCCTATTCGGGGAAAAGGTGGAAAAGAAGAGTGAACCGACCCGGAAGCACTTTTGGGATGAAGAAAATGTTTGTATCTCGGATGCCGAAAGCACAACCGGTCCTACTGTGCCCCGAGAGGTACGAGACGGATAAAGTTAAGTTCGAAAGGAGATTCCGCGGTATCGGAGTCGAGGCCGTATTCCCCATGGAAATGGTGTCAACAAAGGCAATTATGATCCACAGGATGCACGCAGTACCAAAAGAGAACGGCGACATTAAGACTACTACTCCCGGCGCGGCGCGTGAAAGGAGTGAGATCCCGGTCCAACCCATTGTCCAAGCCACCCTCGAGTCAATAAGTAGTGTAGGGTCCAAAGAGGCCGCAGCGTCTGTTCCGCCGAGTCGGGAATCTTTGAATTCCGACCTGGGTTCTCTCGAGTCATCCGAGAAGGCCTCACTGCTGAGGACTATCAAAATGTAATCGATGTCATCTTTCCCCTTATTTTGAATGAAATGATTGAGATCTTTCCGAGTATCCTCTTACGCTTGCCAACTTTTAACAAATGATGAATTAACTCAAAACTTAACAACGATGCTTAATAAATTGAATCATTTGAACAAGATGCAAACACACTAAATGAATAATACATTAAAGAAATCTTTTAAGGAGGTCTTCGTAAAAGAGGAAAACCGGGCCCAAGTCGCGAGGAGGTTTTGACGAAGTGTGAACTTGGAGTGCTTGTCGAGGAACCTAAAGAGACACAGATCGGAAACTCTCTTCTAGGGGGTTTGAGACGGGACAGACTGCGATCGATACGCTCGGTGTGAATACGTCGACGTGTTTGCAATGGTCATACGGGGATATCACGCGGGGCTAGGCCCAGGTTCGATAGTAGAGCACGAGAATCCCTCTAGCACCGGATGCTAAGCGGTGCGGCGAGCGGAAGATCAAGCCGAGAATGGTCTCCTAACGGGTCAAAGAAGAGATTGAGAAGCTACTGGTGGGATTCATCGAGTCATGGAATGTCGACATGGTTATCCAATATTGTGACCATCACGAAGACGATGGGAAGGTGCGGCTCTTTGTGTGGATTTAGAGATGCGAACGAGCCGGCCCCCGGGACGATTACCCTTTGCCAAACATAGACATCTGGTGGACTCACGCCAGCTGACGACGAAGTCAAATCCTTCGTCGATGGCTCTGCGCTACAGACTGCTTGGTCAAGATGGCCGAGAAGACCAAGAAAGGCTGACCTTCGCGCCGTAGGAGACTTGCGTTGCTTATACGGTGATGCCATTTGGGCTTAAGAACGCCGGGGCTACTTACCAAGAGACGCGCGACCGCGCTTTTTCATGACATGATCCACAAGGAGATTGAGGTCTACGTAGACGACATGATAATCCACTCCAAAGGCGGGGACGGGCGACACTTTGTTGACTGCGGAAGTTCTTTGAGAGGCTGAGAACAACATTCCATGAGACTAAGCCATAAATGCACCTTCGAAGTGACAAGGGGAAAAGTGCTTGGGTATATGGTGCGGAGCGAGTATCGAAGTTGCACCCCAAAAGATCAAAGCCATTATGGATATGAGGCCACCTCGGACCCATTTACGAAGTCAAGAGCTTTATGGGAAAACCGCTACTTGAGACATTAGCCGTTTAGTCAATCGGTTGACCACTATGTGCGAGCCCATCTTCAAGCTCATGAAGAAGAACGTAGCACAGAATGGACCGAAGAATGCCGGGATGCTTTTGACCGAGATCAAGGCATACTTGGTACATCCTCGGTGCTATGCCCCCACATAGACAGAAACCTCTTGCGCTCACATCTCGCTGTATGCTACGGCGGTTGGGGCTATGCTTGCTCAGAGAAGAAAGACTCTCGGGTGGAGAATGCCATTTACTTTGTCGGCCGGAAGCCGGCACGGGAAGTGAGCTCAATTACTCGGCATGTGAAAGACACGTGCGGGGCGAGTGCAGGTAGTCGGCAAGTTGAAGCATTATATGCAAGCCTTTTGTGAATTTGGTCTCAAAATGGACCCCATCAAGTACATCTTTGATAAGCCTTCCCTCTCGATGCGTCTAGCAAAGTGGTCCTTCTTCTTAGCGAGTACGACATCAACTATGTGACCGTAAAGGCCATCAAGGGTCAAGCGTTGTCGACCCCGGCGAACTTCCCGATGAATGAAGACAGAGGGCCCGAACCCCAATTCCCGAGATGAAGTGATCTTTGCGGTCGAGCAAAACCGATGGCAATTGTTCTTTGACGGAGCCGCTAACAAAAGAGGAAACTATCGGGATGCTCTTCGGGTCGATCCGAAAGATGAGCATACACACATAGCCCTCAAGTTGAACTTCCCCGCCACGAACAATGTTGCCGAGTACGAAGCTTTGCATTCTATGGTTTGGAAGCCGCTTTAGAAAGGAAATGTCAAGGAGCTAGAAGTTTACTGAGACTCGGCCACGGTCATCAACCGGGTTTCCAACAAATGGAAGGCTGTGAACCCTAACTGCAGCGGTATCATGCCCATATGGAGGAGTTATTTGGACAGTTCGAGAAGTGACCTTCCACTACTTGCGAAGGAAAAGAAGCAGATTCGCAGATGCCTTAGCTACTCTAGCCTCATTGGTAGAGATCCCAGGGGAAAAGCCATAAAACCCTTCTCGAGTGGGTAGAAGAGAAGCCCCGGCTATACATTTGTGAAGTAGACCTGGGACCCGAGCCTATAAAGGAACCACAGTACAATCAAATTTACCAGTTCCTCAAAGATGGAGAGTCGGCTTTCGTAGACAAAGAAGGTAGACCAAAAGAAGGAGTCGAGCCAAAGAGCTTACAATCCTTGAAAAGGTTGGCCTCCCATTATGTCATTCTAGGAGGCAGCACCGTACAAGAAGCGGTACCAAGGACCACTCCTCTTGTGCGTCACTCAAGAAAAGGCCAAAGAGTTGATGACCAAAGTCCACAATGGTCCCTGCGGTCCTCATATGAATGCGAGCCACGATGCAAGTGATCCTCGGAATGGGTTACTCTTGGATTTCCATGGAAACGGCTGTGTCCGGCACGTCCGAGCATGCGACAAGTGCCCGGCGGTTTGCCAACCTCAACCATCTCTGCCTCATGACTGTGTATTGCGCTGGCGACTCCTTGGCCGTTTGCAACTTGGGGTATTGACGTAATAGGGAAAATAGCCCCGGCGTAGAAGCAATGGACATGAATTTGCGCTAGTAGCCATCGACTACTTCACCAAGTGGGTAGAGGCCAAGTCCTACAAAGGTCCTCACTTCCAAGAAGTGCCCCAATTCATCAAAGAAAACATAATGTGCGGATATGGGGTGCCCAACGAGGTCATTTCCGATAATGGGTCGCACTTTGAAGGGGACTGCGATAGGTTCTTTGTCGAGAATTCGAGAATCACTCGCCACAAGTTGTCTCCGTACGGACCTCGAGACTAATGGAGCCGTGGGAAAGCTGCTAATAAGACGCTCGAACGGATCATCACAGGAAAATGGCCACCCGTGGTCGTGATTGGCCCGAAAAGGCACTTGGCACTCTGGGGCTCACAGACCTCTGTCGTAAACGGCTACGGGAGAAACTCCTTTTGCCCTAACCTACGGGATGGAAGCGGTGTTACCGGTGGAGTTGGAAATCCCGTCATTAAGGGTCCTCCTGGAAAGCAGTGTCAATGAAGTAGAATGGTTGCGCCAGGCATGATGAGTTAGCCTTTGCTTGATGAAAGAAGGCTAAAAGCCATGGAACACACCCGGAGCCTACAGGAGGCGGATGGCCGAGAGCGTTTGATAAAAAGGTCAAGGCCGGAGACATCAAAGAGGGTGACTTAGTGTTGAAAGTGAAGCCCCTACCGAGACAACCCCACGGGAAAATGGGAACCCGTTTGGATCGGCCCTTATGTGGTGCAGAAGATACTATCGGGGAGGAGCCATGAAGCTTGCGAGACTGGACGGCAATCCCTTTGTCCACCCGGTCAACGGTGATAAGCTCAAAAGATACTATGTCTAAAAGAAAAATAAAAAAGGGTGCAAAAGAGTAATACCCGGCTAGTGAAAACCCCAAAAAAGGGCGGTCTAGGCAAAGAACAAGGTTGCACATAAAAAAAAAAAGAAAAAAATCTTAGTGCAAAAAGAGTAATGCCCGGCTAGAGAAAACCCAAAAAGGGCGGTCTAGGCAAAAAGCAGTGCACATAAAAAAAATAAATAATAGTTCACCAGAATGAACTACGAAGACCTGAGCCCCTTAGTCTTTCTTGTAAAAGGGGAACGTAGGCAGCCATATATGGTTCGGTCTAAACAATAAAAAAGGGACAATCAAGCTTCCATGAAGTGCGTCCTAAACAATAAAGGGTATTTCAGTTTTCATAAAACGGGTCCCAAGCAATAAGACATTTGAATTTCCATGAAATGTGTCTTGATTAATTTCTAAGATAATATTTCTTGTTCATTACAAGTTAAAAACTTCTTGATGAGTTCAAGCACGGTCTACTCTTGACTCTGCTAACCTGCTACAAAGATCTAAAATATAAAAAAAAATGCCTAAATAAACTAATGTGTTTGCAAAATGGCAATAAGGAAATCCTAAGAAAAGATCTGTCAGTCGTCATTCGCTGAGTCTTCTTTGGTCTTCTTCCCTTTACCTCGACCCCGCCGAGTTTTCTTTCTCTTCTTCTCTATAAGGTCGGTATCCCTCATCCCGATCTCCGGTATCCTCATTGGAGCCTCTGCAAACCCGTGTCAATAAGTGCCCTCTCTACACGAGCACGAGTCCGCACTTCCTCCCTGCGAACCTCGGTCGAAGGAGCGACCTCGGACAATCTCTTGTATCGAGCCTCCATATCCACGATCAGAGTCACCCGGGTTATGGCGACTCGCCTTAGCCTCGGTCTCCCTCAGTAGTCCTACTCGAGTCGCGATCGGCTCCCAATAAAGCCCGACGTCTTTCCCCCAGAATGACCTGAGTCGCTCCCATCTCCCTCTCGTACCCGATTGAGTAGGCAGTGGTCAAGATGGTGCTCTTCCTGCTCTGAAGATAGCCCTGGGTGGGAAAGCGGCATATGTCCAAGCCCTCGAGAAGAATGAGAAGCCTGTTTGGATCTCTCATGTCCAATGGCACCACCTCCATGGTCCGGATGTCCTCCCAATCACTCGGTGGCTCCTGTAATGCCCCTTATTGCTGGATACCAAGCGCAGGGAATGTAGAAGGATGACCAGCAGAACCCACGGAACCCTCACGACATAAGACTCCTGAAATATCCTCCTGATCACCGCAATCTCCACGGTGAGGTATCCACCAACGGATGTCCGAAGTGGATAGCCTATCCATCGTCAGCTCCCAGCTACCCCGGGTCCTGTTGCCTCGGTGCACCTCTCAGAAATCACCCGAGGAACCGAGTCGGCAAAGCCCCTGGCAAAGCCCCAGAGCCTCTCCTGCAGCCACAAAGTTAGTACAGCCGGACTCCCAGACCTCATGAAATGGTCTCCCCTAGCCATCCTATCGATGCCATGAAGGGTCTCACCCAAAACCAATGGTACAATATCCTTCCCAGCCCTGCAGTCTCTGACCATGTCCAAGAGACCACCATGACAGATCCCCACGGACTCAATGGTGAACAGAGCAGAAAATATGCAGAGAATGAAAGCATCCATAGCCACCGTGGTCGCAGCCATAGCCGGAGACCCAAACCTGCCCGGAATACCAGAAAGGTCAATCCTATCCGGGGCTATCATCATCCCCTCAGCCTCTTCCAAAGAAATCTGCAGAAAAGATGCAAGCTTTACCGCCACCGGCACGTCTCCGATCAGCGGAATAGATATAGCCTCAATTTCTGGACCCCCAATCAAGGCTCGGAAGTCTTCATGCGTTGGGACAATCTCGTTGTAAGAAAAGCAGTAAACATGTCTCCGGACGTCCCAAAACCTTCTTCTTTGCTCTCAAAAGGTCCCAATCGGGCGGGAGATCCCTCAAATGCCATAAAGACTTGATCTTGAAGGAAGAATCAAGCAGCCCCTTGTGAGATTGGAAGTTATGCTTCACCCAAGATTGAAGATCGGACAAAAAACGGTCTCACTTCCCCCTTTGCAATCTGACGGGCTTCTCCATTGCAAAATGACCAATGATGGTGTCTTTAAGTCCAAAATGTGCTCTGGGAACAATTGGGACAAGTCTAGAGTGAAAATGAAATGAAATGGCCAAGCCTTGCTTTTATTCAGAAAATAACCGCCTCATGAATCGTAAGCCGCACGGCTTCATTTGCCCTTCCTGGACAAAACCGCACGGCTACATTAGCCATCTCTCGTGAAAAAATTTTGCAAAGCAACCAAGTTGCTGCCCAAGGAGTTTTCACCCCAGTTTTTCAACCAAAACCTGTACAAAAACATATCCAGAAGTCATTCAAGCATTTATATACCATTATAAATCATTTTGGCCCAGTTTCAGCCCCAATTCCAAGCAAAAAGCTGCCCCGAGGCTCAGATAATATGCAAATTTAAAAAGCATAAATTAGGAAAGTAAATAAAGCATTACTACAATGTCTTCGCCCCATCGGCGCCCAAATAAAGCAAAAAATAAACAAAGTGTGCATCAAATGTGTTAATTGTTTGTTTTGTTCCTAATTCCACTCTAGAGACCTCCTAGGCCTCCGATTCTTCCTCTTCCTCATCACTACTCAGCTCATAGACGCTAGCCTCCCTCATCAAGTCCTCCGGGTCGCTCACATCAGACAAATGGACATTATCGTGCCCGTACTCAGCCAGCTGCTCCAGAATGTCAGCATTGGGTCCCCGCCCCCGAGGCATGGCACTGGAAGAGTACTCCGAGGCCGATGAGGTAGACGATGTGCCCCCGACATGCCGTCTCTTGCGCCCGGGCTCCTGTGCATCCGCTGCCGCCTTTGAAGCGCAGGCCAGCTTCCTCAGAAGAGACCGGCACATGTCCTTCCAGCCCCTATTCTGCCTGACCAGCCTATCATAAGTGCGAGCTTGAACCTGAGAAAAAGAAGAGAAAAATCTCAGAAAAATCTCAGAAAATCTCAGAATTGCAAAAAGCAATGAAAGCTGAAAAAGGGAAAGACCCTAAAAGTATACTTACAGTGCTGTCAGGCGGCAGGGTATACTGGGGCTCCCTAGTCTCGGGGACAGGAATCCTCATCCTCCGTGGAACTCCGTGGACCACATAGGACAGATGCGCAGGAGGGATCGGCGGGTCAGTAGGCTCATCCTCCCCATATCCCTGAGTGACCGCCAGCTTCACTAGCTTCTGTGGCATCCTCAGTCGCTGCTCCACAAACACAGCGTAGGGGGTATCCATGTCAAAGTACTCCTCAGCGGCCACGCCTGCCTGGTACCTAGCAATCTCATCCTCTGGCCAATCCCTGGGCTGCAGCATCCGTGCTGGAGGATCCTGAGGAGTAATGGCGTCCAATGGAGGGACATGGCCATGCTGCCTCGAGAAACGGTCCCCCAAATATATGACATCACATGTCAGCCCAGTAAGCCATCTCCTCTGCCTCGTCGCCTCAATGGCATCTCCTAGCAAGATCTCCGGATACCTGCCCCAAGGGTAGAAGTCCACTCCGTCGTGCCCATCCCTGTTGATGACCGGCCTCACCATCTTGTAGTCGAAGGTAATCCGGGTCTTTCCCGTGAACTTATCTCTCGCATCCCCCCTCCAGCGGACCATAGCAGGGAAGATGGTGATATCGCTCTGTTGGTTCCACGGAAAGAACCCGATCACCTCACGTAACTGCACCGCATGTTCAAAACATCAAAAGAGTCATTTCTCTTTCATAAAAGTCTCAAGGGCAGAAAGTGGAAAGAGAAAAGAAAGAGGGACTACCTCAAGGTCAAATGAAAAGCAATCCATGGAGGCAGCCTTGTTCCGGCTGTACAGATCCAAGGAGAAGTACAGCTCCGCCAATCCGGCCTCTCCCCAAGAGACCGTCCCTATCCCATCAACATCCTCCAGAGAGTCGAGGAGGCTAGTCATGGCCAGTGTCCCAGAATTAGCAAAAATGGTGACTGATAGCATCAACCACACAAAGGCTCTAGCCAGCTGCTGGGAAGTCACATCGCTAACGGCAAAGTCCCGTATGCAGTTCTGGACTGCCACCTCAATATTCCGCGTCTCCATACCAGTCCCTTGGGAATCAGCTCAAACCCAACCAAATCTCTGAACTCTTCAGCTGTAATGTGGTCTCTCCAAGTCACGGGCCTCCCGGTGAACTGTAGACCAGTGATAGCCGTGAAATCAGCGGGAGTCACTGTCAGCTCTCCCGGCTCGAGATGGAAGCTATGAGTGCTATCCCACCAAAACTCAGATAGGGCTGGACCAAGCCCTTGCTCTTAGAGGTGATGTGGATCCCCGCCGATAGCCTCAATGAATAAATCTAGGCGCAGTAGCCCGCACCAACCGGCTTGGGATTCACCCCATTCTTCTCGAAATCGGCATCCTCTACCAAAGTCCGATCATTGCCTCGGATGGTCCTCTGGACTTGTTCTCCTGTAGACAAGCACAACAAAGAAGTGTGTCAATCATTCATCATTTTCAAAAGCATGCATATATTCAAAAAAGTGCACATGTTTTCAAAAGAAAAGCATTCACAAAAGTTTTTCTAGCATCATTTGCATCAAAAAAGCGTCTTTCATCACTTGAAACACGTCATGTCAAGTCCCATTGCTTTACTAAAGCACAAAATCACAATTTTCACAATTCTTTGCACATAAGCATTATTCTTTCAAAAAAGGCGTGCATGAATCCTTTTCATCTTCCAAAAATCTTGATAATCAAAATTTTGACCTAGTTCTAGCACATGCAAGAACTCCATCTCACTTTAGACAATTATCATTCTTATTTTATTTTCGAGAAAAAAGTGGGTCATTCCCATTATTTTTGTCAAACAAATTGCACATTGCATATTCTTAGCCTCATAGGTTCATCGTCAATGTCTCAAAGTCATTCAAAAATCTTAGGAAAATCCTAGAAAATTCTTAAAATTCGGGTCAAGCCCTAAATCAATGAAAATTCAATCAAAATCGACGGAATCGAGCCAAATAAGAGTGCTTACCCCAACCGATCGCGGGTTCGTCGATTTGTGCTCCCTTCTCCCCGGGTAAAGCTCCGACGGAGGCGTAAGAAAGTCATACTTTCTCTCCGTCCGAACGAGCTCTTTCCTCCTCCTTCTCGCAGCCGCGGAGATGTTTCCTCTTGCTTGCCTCGGTATAGGATTGCCCTCCGGATCCATTCCAATCGATAGAAGCAAAGGGAATTGAAGAATTTTGCAGAAATTCTCTCCCTCTTCTCTCTCTTCCTCGGCAGCTCTTGGGCGGCAATAATGCCCAATGCCCGTTCAAATCTGTTTTAAATAATCTGGAAAAATCAAGCTTCTAGCCGTACGGCTTCTTTTTCTCCATCTCATGCCGGGCGGCCTCATTCGCTCTGAGCAGAAAATTACAATCCTGCCCCTGGACCTTCCACTTGGGCATGCAATTCCCGTTATCTTTTAACTAAGATAACATCTTTTTCAGAAGATATCCCTTATCTCCTAAGCAATTGAGCTTTCTTCCCAGTCGCCTCCGTTAATTCCGTTATAACGAGATAATGCTAGGTGACAACCTCCGAATTGTCAAAACTCTAAACTTAGCTTACCTCTATCCCGGATAGCGACGTATGCTAAGTTCTCTAAACTTAAGCTACCTCTATCCCGGATAGTGACGTATGCTCGAGTTCCTCTTAACTTAAGCTACCTCTATCCCGAATAGTGACGTATGCTAAGTTCTCTAAACTTAAGCTACCTCTATCCCGAATAGTGACGTATGCTCGAGTTCCTCTTAACTTAAGCTACCTCTATCCCGGATAGTGACGTATGCTCGAGTTCCTCTTAACTTAAGCTACCTCTATCCCGGATAGTGACGTATGCTCGAGTTCTCTAAACTTAAGCTACCTCTATCCCGGATAGTGACGTATGCTAAGTTCTCTAAACTTAAGCTACCTCTATCCCAGATAGTGACGTACGCTCAAGTTTCTCTCAACTTTAGCTACCTCTATCTCCTCGATAGTGACGTAAGCTCTAGTTTCCTCAGGTGACAGCCTCCATTAATTGTCAAAACCTTCAAGGATCCTAGACATCGTTCCTAACTATCTAGTGATGCTTGAACTACGATCAAGGCTTGATTCCTCCGGGATACGTAGGTAGCCTTTTATAAAAGGTCCAGCCAACCGACCACTTTGGTCACCCTGTTCCTTCGTCACTCATCAGCGATGAAGTAATCCCTCATAGAGGTTCAGATATCTGACCACATCGGTCACTCCTAGCATATCCCCAGTAGGATCAATTGCTTGACCTCCTAGGTCATTTTCTTTTACTTCCCCAGCAAGAGACCAGTTTCTCTTCTCCATTCCTCAGCGGATCTATTCCGAACTACGGCCTGGCTTGATTCCTCCGGGATACGTAGGTAGCCTTCCAGAGGTTCAGCCACTCGACCACTTCGGTCTCTCAATCCGTCTCGGCATTCGCCAGATCGGATCCTTTTCTATCGACAACCCCACTCGCCTTGCAAGTGACGTTGCCGAGGGGCTTCTGTAAGTACCCAAATCTGGCTCATGCCTTCCGGTTAAATTTCCCGGCAATTTCGGTAAGTTTCCCGGTAATTCCCCGGACCTTCCTAGTGTTCCGGAAATATTCCGGAACAGTTCCAAATTGAATAAAAGGCTGAAAAGGAGCCTTCCCAATTAAGAAACACGTTTTTCTTAATTGGGAGGAAGCTTCTAGATATTTCCACCTTGCATGGTTCTAGAAATGCTGAGTCACAAGGGATAATGCCGCACGGCTGCATTAGCTCGCGGTCCCTAGCCGCACGGCTTCATTGGCGATTTCCAGACTGCCTATAAATAGAGCCCTCCTCTACCCATTTTAAAAAAAAAACGAAAAATCATCCACAAATACTCATAATACGTGAAGAAACCTCCCAAGAACAGCTGGAAGTTCAAGAAGGTGAAGAAGAAGCTCAAGAAGTCATCTCCCTCCTCCTTGAAGGACCAAGATCAATCCTCTCCTCCTAGCTTCATCCAAAGAAGAAAAGGAAGCCATTGGTAACCTCGCACGCCCTAACCTTGCATCTTAATTGCTCTATAATTGCTCATTGCATTGCTTTTATCTTGCTTGGGACTTGGTAGATTAAAGATCATATCTTTATATTCCCCCTTCCCCTTTGCATGCATTAGGCATCATTTGCCATTAAAAATGTAGTCTTTATCCATAAAGGTGCATCTTTTGCACCTAAAACCCCTATTTTCCAATAAAAAAATTCATCTTTATGCATCCTTTGCATATAAAATCAAATCTTTTCAATAAAAATGCATCCTTTGCATTCAAAATCCCTTTTCCAAGCATCATTTGCTTTAAAGATCATGTCTTTACCATAAACTAGCATCCTATGCTTTTTAAAATGCAATCTTTATGCATCCTTTGCATATTGAATTCCAATTTCTTCATAAAAATGCATCATTTGCATAAAAATTGTGTCTTTATGCATCATTTGCAATAAAGAACATTTCTTTAAATCAAAATGCATCCTTTGCAACCCAAAAATGTCATCTTTTCATTAAAAATGTCATTTTTACATGCATTTCCCCATTCCCCCATTAGTAACCTCGGAACGGACCGGTGTAAAAGATCCTATCTTTACATCGTTCCTTCCATAAAGGTTTCATAATCTCTTTAGAAAGGGACACCTTTGAACCCTATATCTCCGATTATCACTTAAGATGAGTATGAAGCATCTATATGAGCTCGACCATCTTAAAGTGTAGGATTGATGGGCTAAGGACCCTCCTTTTCTAAAGAACCTCATCTTTGACTATAAAGGGAGTCATTCTCCCGATCACGCAAGTCCCAAGGTCCAAAAATGCGATGATCACAAGTCTAAGATGAGGACGGGATCATAATCCCGAATACATAAAATCCAAGAAATCCCGAGCGACAACCAACAAATGGTTTGTACGTCCGGAAGACAACATGGGACATTCCCTCCCCTTTATTTTCAAACACATGCACACAAGAAAGCACGCAAGCAAGCACGATTAATGGGATCTTGGGAGACTTGCTTCGGCAAGGCACCTTGGGTGAACGACGATCCGTTCTTCCCAAGGGGTAACTTAACCTCCGAACCCATAAAAATCCTTTTTTTCAAAGTTTTGAGGAAATCAAAATGGCGTGGCGACTCCATTTTTCAAATTAAACCGGATGTCTTCAAACTCGCGTGAATCCAACAAACAAAAATTTGGGCACACATTCACAACGAGGAGCTTGTTTCAAGCCATATAAGGTTTTATCAAGTCTGTATACATGATCTGGGTGGAATGGGTCTTCAAACCCTTTAGGTTGCTCAACATAGATCTCTTTATCTAAGTACCCATTCAAGAAAGCCGCTTTAACATCCATTTGGTGCAATGTGATTTTAAGGTAGCAAGCTATAGCAAGAAGAAGTCTTATTGACTCAATTCTAGCCACAGGTGCAAAGGTCTCGTCAAAGTCGATTTCTTCCACTTGTGTATAGCCTTGAGCCACAAGACGAGCTTTATTACGAACAATATTACCCAATTCATCAGATTTGTTTTTGTAAATCCATTTAGTTCCAATAATATTTGTATGTAAAGGACGTGGAACTAAACACCAAACCTCGTTACGGGTAAATTGTTCAAGCTCTTCTTGCATAGCTTGTATCCAGAAATTATCATTTAAAGCCTCAATCACATTCTTTGGTTCAAGAGAAGAAACGAAACAGGAGTGTTTTACCTTAGAGTATGTGGAGGACATACACACATACCTTACCATATCTCTGTAGTCAACTGGCTCCTTATTTCTTGTTCGAACCCCTTCATTAACATCACCAATTACCTGAGTAATGGGATGATAATTTCTAATTCGAGCTGGGGGATCTCTCCTGCCTTGATGGTACACCAATCCATCTTCTTCTTCTGAGTCACTACTCTCAGAATTTCCAGCCACTGTTCTGTTCTCCAGTGTTGCCTCATGTGTTGCCATTTCAGGGGCAACACTCGGGGCAACACTTGAATCTGTGGCTGTACTGGTCGAACCAGTTTCTGTTTCAGCCCTTTGTTCAACTTCTTCCAGCAAAGTCAGAGGTATATCTTCGGCTGGTTCTCCTGTGGCACTCAATTAATCGTTAAATTCAATATTTACCGACTTTTGAATCACTTTTAACCTCAAATTATAGACTCGATAAGCATGACTGTTTTGAGAGTAGCCAAGAAAGATAGCTTTGTTACTCTTAGAATCTAGTTTTCCTAAGTATTCCCGGTCATTTAAAATGTAGCACAAACACCCAAACACGTGAAAATAGTGAACCGTAGGTTTCTTTCCATTTAAAATCTCATAGGGTGTCATAGTAGTACCAGGTCTTAAGAACACTCTATTCGTAGTGTGACATGCTGTGTTTAATGCTTCGACCCAAAAACCTTTAGAAATATTTCTAGCAATTAGCATAACATGAGCCATCTCTAACAAAGTCCTATTTTTCCTTTCAGCAATACCATTTTGTTGTGGTGTTTTGGGTGCTGAAAATTTATGGTGTATCCCCTTTTTACTACAAAATGTAGAGAAGGAGATGTTTTCAAACTCTCTACCATGATCTGACCTTATTCGAAAAATAGGAGAACAAAACATGTTTTTAATTTTAGAGACTAAGTGAGTAAATTTATCAAAAGTTTCAGCTTTTTCCCTTAAGAAATAGACCCATGTAAACCTAGAAAAATTATCAACTATAACATAAACATACTTCTTACCTCCCAAGATTTCTGCCTCAATAGGACCCATCAAGTCCATATGTAAAAGCTGAAAATAATGTGTTGTTTCTGAGTGTTGCTCATTGTGTTGTCCAACACTGTGAGCAACACGAGTTTGCTTACCCTTTTGGCAGTCACCACACATCACGGTGTCTTTGAGATTTAGTTTAGGAACACCTTGAGTTTGATAATATTCTCAAGATTCCTATAATGAGAATGACCTAACTTTTGATGCCATAACCTTATGTCATCAAGTTTTGTCAAATTGCACACTGGTTTATTACCAACGAGGTAGCAATTATCACTTGATCTTATTCCAGTCATGACACAAAAGTTAGTATTATCCAACACTTCACAGGCATTTTTATTGAATTTTACCTCCTAATTGTCATCACATAATTGGCTAATGCTAATTAAATTAGCAAGTAGACCATCTACATGCAAGACATTTTTCAAAGGAGGAAAACCAACAATATCCAGTATTTTTTTCCAACTATTTCACTCTTGTCTCTACCACCATAAGTCACTGAGCTCCTTAAATAGGTTGGTACTCCGTTAGGAATGATCTTGTTCCCGTCATATGACGTGAACAACCACTATCAAAGTACCAAGCACCTGAAACATTAGTCCTTAAAGTTGTGTATACAACATAACATTTCAGTTTTTCTTTGGGTAACCAAGCCTTTTTTGAAAATCTGGATTTCTGTTCACCAGTGTTGTCCTGAGTGTTGTCCTGAGAATTTGGCGACACTTGAGGCAACACTTGTAGACTGGACATTTTCTTTTGGAAGAATAAAGCAATCTGATTTTTTATGTCCAGGTCTGTGAAATTATCCACATTCAATGGATTGATCAGAAGTATCACTAGGAATACTACCCTTTTCCTTGACACGCTCTTTTACAAAATAATTTTTAGTTTCAACATCAAACAAGGAAGAGGTAATACTTTCTAGTGATTCTTGGAACCCAAGACCAGCTTTCAGAGGCTTACTCAATTTGAGTATTTCATACAATTTGGATGAACTCGTGTTGAGTTTTTTGAAGGTGGATTCGGCTAGGTTGAGTTTAGCCTTGAATTTATCAAGATCCAAATCTCTCCTACTGAGTTGAACCTCCAGCCGAGTCAAGGAGTTTTTAAGATCATGATTTTCCTTTTTCAAGAAAACCACCATCTTGTTCTCCTTTTTCCATTCTACAAGGAGAGACTTATAGAGGTTTTTTAATTCATGAATGAGCTCATCTTTACAAAGATCATCCTCTATAGACTCCTCTGAATTTAAACCAGCAGAACCATGCAAGCAAATATCATTTAAAGAATCATACCGGCTGAGTGTTGTGTCAAGTGTTGCCATTTCATGGACGACACTTGAGGAAACACTTTCTAAAGATGTCACAAGTGTTGTGTTAGGTGTTGTCATTTCTGGAACAACACTTGAGGTAACACTTTCTGTCGAAGGCAGCTCCTCTACCGTGGCCATCATGACTACTTGCTCGGCCTTCTCATCTTTCTCCGTTCCTTCCTCCTCTCCGTCACTAAGAGACACCCACATATTTTTGCCCGCCTTTCTCAATGTATTAGCACATTCATTGGTATAGTGACCCCAACCGGAACAAGCATGACATTGAATAGATTCAATGTACTTAGGATCGGACTGGGACTTTTCCGAGGATGTACGTCTAGGTGGGGTATCTTTTGGGTTCGGAGGAGGAACTCTCCTTGGCACAAAACTTGACGTTTTGGATTGTTGGTCCTTAGCTTTCACCTGCACACTGTTAAATTTTCTAAGCATGGAATTATATTTCTTTGCAAGTAAAGCTACACTAGTATTTTCATCTAATTCCTCGAAGGCTTCATCTTCATCATCCACACATGTGTCCGAAAATTTGACTTTTAAAGCAATGTTTTTGCCTTTTGAAGCCTCGGTTTGCTCATTCAAATTTAATTCAAAATTTTTTAAAATACTCATCAAGGAATTAATGTCCATAGTTGAAAGATTATGGGCCTCTTCAATGGCTGATACTTTGATATTAAAACATTCGGGAAGAGTACGAATGGCTTTTGAAACAAGTTGTTTACTAGTAAAAGGTTCTCCTAATACTTGACAAGCATTTGAAATATCAATCAACTTTTCAAAATAAGACGAGATGTCTTCGTTTTCACCCATTCTTAATCTTTCAAATTTACTAGTGAGACCCCTAAGCTTTGTTTCTCGGACACTACCATCTCTTTCACAAAATCTTTGTAAAGTATCCCAAGCATCTTTTGCAGAGGGACTATTTTGAATGAGTTTGAACATATGCATGTCAACCCATTCATAGATGGCATTCAGTGTCTTTTCATTGAAACTAGCAAGACTATTTTCTTCAATTGTCCATTCAGATTCAGGTTTGACTTGAACGTCACCATATTCATTCGGAAGGAGTAATGGAAGAGAATAACCATTTAAAATAGATCGTCAAGCTCGAAGATCAATTGATTTGATATGCGAGCGAAGGAGAATCTTCCAATAAGCATAATTTGACCCATTTAAAATCGATAATCTCTTTTGATTAGGGTTGGCAGGATCATAAGCCATGACAAAAGGATCAAGACACTTAGTATATCAAGAACCAGGCTCTGATACCAATTGAAATTGTCTATGGCTTAGCAAAGTGAGGCGAAACTCACAAAGTGAAACGAAACTCACAAGTGTTATCCTTAGTGTTGGCAACACTAACAACAACACACACCAATTCGAAAAAACACAAATAAATAGAAATAAATCTAATTTGCAGCGGAAGAATAAAAACAATACACAAGAACATAATTTTTATCAAGTTATATAAATATATAACTTGATGGGTGTCAGGAGGGCAAGACCTTTCTATACATATATGAATTCAATACAAGGTCAAAGAAGTTCCCTTAATGATAAATAATCATTAACTCAAGGAACAATAAACAAAGAACTCTCTCTGAATACAATCACTCAAAACCTCACGAAAATATGAAAATATATGTGAAACTCTCGAGTGTCGGACAGAGTGTTGCCAACACTGAATGGCAACACTTGAAGAGCAGAATTCTTTTCTTGTGCAGATTTGCGTTTTATGAATTGGGTGATCTTCAATGAAGATCTAATGCACTATTTATAGGCCTCCAAAACTTGGAGCCTACTCAAAATGATCAGATAACAAGCTTGAGTTTGTTTCCTCCTTTTTAGCCTTCTCGCCTCATTTGTAGAAGACTAGGTCTTCATGGCTTCTTTTGCTTGTACCTCTCAGCTGTAGATGCCTTGTACTCTGACTTGATCTCCCCCTGAATAGCTAAATAATATCTCCTTTACTTGGTCATTAATTAATCATATAAACCACATGTTTATATATTAATTTTCTTCTCTTCTTCGTGAATCACGCCTGGACACTTTTTGTTGACCTATTCAAGCTCATCTAAAGCAAACTAACAACTGATATTAAAACATTAATTTACACATTATTATTTGTGAAAAATACAGTAACTATTTTGGTGTTGCCAAATCCAAATGGCAACACTTGTGGCAACACCAGTCGAAACACTGGTTTGCAACACTTGGGACAACATTCATGGCAACACATGATCTAACATTAACAGGATCATCCATGGAAAGCGATCCTACCTCAAAGGTAGCGGCATCACTCAAGCCCATCAACGGAACCTGCTCCAGCCCGAACTATCGCAGCACCAGAGACAGAATGTAGAAAGAAGACTGGGACAGCCCCAAAACTCTGACAATGAAGGACCTTCCTGAATGGTTCGACAAGTCTGCAACTTCCAGTGAGGAACCCACCATCGCAGACGATGTGTGCGGAGTTTGGCCATCCAAAGCTCCAAGTCAGCCTGACTGCCTCCTATCACCAAGGGTCACCGAGAGAAGAACCAAGGATCACACGTCACTGGAACCTTGGGCATAACTTGCAACCTCTCCCTCAACCACAAAGTAAGCATAGCGGGACTTCCTCCCCACATGTACCGGCTACCGGTCGCCATCCAACCTATGCCATGGAATGTTTTGCCCAAGATCAAAGGCACGATATCTCCTCTGCTCCGGCACTGCCTCACCAGGTCCAGAACACTGTGATAGCACACTCCTAAGAACGTGAACGTGAGCAGAGTAGCAATCATGCACAGAGCAAAAGTATCCCATGCAGCAACGCTCCCATCAGCACTTGCAAACCTATCTGGCAGCCCCGAAATGTTGACATGGTCAGTGTTCGGTATCAGCATCCCGTATGCTTCTTCAGCAGAAATGCCAAGCAGAGACATCAACTTCTCAACAGTGGTCATGCCGCCTGTCAAAGGAAGAACAATCTGCTCCACCTCAGGTCCTCCAAGAATAGCCCAAAAGTCTTCGAGCATAAGCGTGATCGCATTATACGAGAAACTATACACATGCCTCCTTTCATCCCATAAATGAGCCGCAGCTCTCAAAAGATCCCAATCCGGCGAAAGCTCCTTCAAAGCCCAAATCGCCTTCATCCTATAACAACCCTCGAAAAACTCCTTGTTTTGCCTCATGTGGTGCCGTACCCACGTCTTGAACCTTTCCAGGAATCGCTCTTGCATCTGAGACGACAATCTTGGAAACGTGGCCATGGAAAGCGAAGAAAGCTTCAAGTTTTGAGAGAGAAAATAGATTTCAGCTTCAAGAACAAGCGTGAGACTCCTGAATCTGCAGAAACTGGACTACAATTTAAACAAGTCGAAACTGAAGCTCTGGCCGACCGGCCTGTCTCTCAGTTTGACTCAGTCAAACCTGCAGCCTTGCTGCACCAATGTCCCTCGACATTTCCAAAGTGAACCATGTTCATTCCTTGACCAAATTTGCCAAACCCGTGATCAATTCACCTTTTGCAAATACCAAATCCACCCCGGGCTCATGCAACAGTTCAAGTAATAAATAACAGTGCATAATAGCTATAATTTTTGCCTGCTCAAATTTGTTATTCAATGCATTTCATGTCATTATTTATTTTTGATCAACCTACTTGCTTATCTGCCGAGAATAAGTGAAAAGTAATCATGATAAATATTCAAATGTGCAAAGTTTTTGCCCTAAGGGCCTTTCGAGTACAAAATAATATCTATTGCAGGCAGTGCACACAATTGTCTAAAGATATTAACAGGGCTACTCAGAGTCTTGCTCGTCATCCGAGCACTCAACATACTGCGCCACTGCAGCAGGATCCGTGGTAGACAGATAATCCACGAAGTCATCGAAGCCAGAATATGAGGAATGACGGCCCCGCGCCTGTGCTCCTGAAGACTCCCCATGCTCGAATCCCAAATACAAGGAATAGCGGGCCCCAAATCCAGCAGTCTCACCGGCAAACTGACTAAAGCCCTGCCCAGCATCCATCCCACCAGTCGTGGAAGTAGATGAGTCCCAGGAAACGGACAGTCTGGAAGGCATCGGCTCATGAACAGCCGTACTTCTTCGAGAACTGCACCGCAAGAAGTCAACAAGCCTCTTGGCAAAACCAGTCACCCCATCCAGACGTCTGACAGCCTGATCGTAGGTACGGCCAGAAACCTGCAAACCAGGAAAGCCATCAAAAGACAGAAAGGACAGCACAGATGCAACATTTGCAGAAAGCTACTACAGTGCAGAAAGGATAGCACAGATGCAACATTTGCAGAAAGCTACTACAGTACATAAAAAGCAGCAAGATACTCACCAAAGCACTGGGCTCAACTCTATATGGAGGCCTCGCCTGCTCAGGAATGGGAATCGTCAACCGCCTGCGAGAACCACCAACGGCCTCATATGCAAAGCGAGTGCGGGGGAGCAGATAATCTCTAGGATGTGCAGGGTCCTCACCCTCTCTGGCCAGCACCTGTGGGCTCCTCAGCCTCATCCTTCGAAAATGTCATAGTCAGCCTCTTCAATGACATTCTCAACAAAAGGCACTCCCTGCCTATACCGCTGCAACTCCTCCCCAGCTATGGACAAAGGAAACAGCATGTGGAGGGGAGGATCCCTCGGAACCATGGGACCAGATCCCGAAGCATACTGGAAAGTCACCCTCTCGCCTAGATACAGGATGTCACTGTGAAGCCCCACTAGCAGCTTCCTCTGACTCGTCACCTCCCTGGCAGCGTTTACAACCGCCTGATCGAACCGGCTCCACCAAGTCAAGTTGATCCTCGGCGAGAAGTCTCGGTCCATAGCTAAAGACACCTCCTCGTAAGTCACCCGGGTGCTCTCCCTCGACTTCACCGGCTTCCTAACCGCCTTCTGCCAAGTCAGCATAGCGGGAAACAAAGGAGCATACTCCTCCCTAATGCTCCATCGATACGGATGGAACACTTCAAAGCACCACACATGTAAGACGACAGGAAAGTTATGTCAGCTACAAAGCAGATACAGACAAGTACAAGAAGGAAGAGAAAAAGGAGACTTACATCCAGCACAAACTGGAAACAGCAGAACGAGTTATCTCCCCCTGAGAATACTTGTCCAAGGCAAAGAAAAGCTCGGCCAGGTGTGAGTACCCCAATCCAATTCGCGACCCTTTATAAGTGCCTTTTAATATAATAAAATTGCACTAGGGGCATTTTGGTAAATTTCTGGTCCATTCCGAGACTTTCGGAAACTTTTTATAAGTTTTTGCGAAGGAAGTGCTTTTAAGTCATTTTTCCGTGCAAAAGGACCTACAGGGAATTATTCAGTTTGGACCTGTTGGGAATTAACTCGGAATGTTCCAGAACAGGTTGTTTGGCACCAGAAATGGTTAATGGCTCATCTAGTTGTGCGACACAACGAGCCACGGAAAGTCACAGCGGTGGGTCGTGCGACACAACTAGCCCCTCACCAGCAGGTTATAAATAAGACCCTCCCCCTCTCATTTTGGGGGCCCTTCCAACCTCCCTAAGGTTACTCTGCCAAAATCCCTCCAGAACCTCATTCCTACTCAAAACACACATCAATCCTCTCAATTCTCTCTCTCTCTCTCATATTCAATTCAATACACACTTCACATACACATTGAAGATCTAAGTCCAGCACTCCATCTGTGTTTGAATCCTCATTCAAAAGCTGATTTGAAGGTTCCCTATACCAACTTGGTATAGTGAAAGTGGACTACAAGGGTAACGATCTCTATCCCTCTCTATCTCTCTTCATTTTCTCCATGATTTCATGTACAAGCTGCTAATGATCTGATCGCAATCTCTCTGTTTAAGTCTCTAATGACATAGATAATTACATGTTCCATGTTTTTGTTGGTTTATAAGATGAGTTGATATAACTGTGCTTGTTCATCAAGAGAGTGTGGATCTCTCGTATCCACCCCCTCTTGAAGGTTGTTTGTTAAATTCTGTGTTCTCTGAGATCCATTCATGGTGTAATTTGTGTTATAGTTACTTGATGTCTCTGTAATTAATCCTTGTGAAACCACTGCAAGGTGGCCATTAGTGTCACGTGACACAACTGGACATGTGGAGTCCTGGGTCGTGCGACATAAGTAGCCCCTTGCAGAAGGTTCAGTTCAGTTGTAATTTCTGTTCAATCTTCATTGTAATTGGGATGTGGCCTCCCTTACCAAATGGTTCACAAGTTGTTTCTCTCTCAGTTTATCAATAAAAGCAAAACATATTTATCATATATTGTTTCACACCTTTGCACACACTTATGAATGATTGGATGTTATTTTTATAGAAAGACTCGTTAACGAGGCATGTTGGGTGAACTCTCGATTCTTCCCAACACGTAACCTGACCCTAGAACCCTTTCTCTAATTTCAAAAGGTTTTTCAAATTGTACCTCTTAAACATGGCGTGGTGACTCCTTTTCATGCACTTTTACATATCTCCCGTCCTATTTCCAAAACCATCAAAACCTGATTTCCTTATCATTCATTTGTCGTTTTTTTTGTTGTGTGACTTTTATGTGTACATGTGCTTTGCTTGCATTGATTGCTTTGTTCTTTGTGTTCTGGTTCCTGTTTTGATGTTCTGAGAGGGCCATAGTCTTGATGTTTGCATTGATTGGAGGCTGAGGATTGCTCTGTTTTTTGGTTCTGGAAAACTAGCCTTCCTAGTCGTGCGACACAACCAGCCGGGTCTGTCCTGTGTCACGCGACAGAACTGGCCAGTTTGCAGAATTGTTCAAGTTTTGATTCAGGACTGTCCTTTGATCGGTTTGTGACTGTTGCTTATTGTACCCTGTTGGATTCTAGGGTGTGAGTGGTGTTTTCCTTTTTAATCTAACTCAAAATAAAAAATAAAAAATAAATCTTTTTCGCAAATAATGGAATATAGTCACCCGCCCGCACACTACGACACTAGATCTAGAACCATTTGGTGCGATTGACGGCATCGTGGACGGTAATGTATGTCGCCTACGCTTGAGCGCCTAAGATCAATCATTCCCCCTAGCGCATCATAGGTGGAACCACACTTTTCAAAGCTTACCCAACGGTTGGTTTTTGACACAACGTTTTCAAAATATACTAAAGTGAATTGTTTCAAAAATTAATCATAGACTTTCATACCTATCTCAAAACCTAGCACGTGTGGGCATGTTGCCAATGCAACATGGTTTCAAGTATGGACATGTCATTCTCACGGCATGTTCCGACGAGAGATCAAGCCGCATTGTCAACGTGCACCGACGAGAGGTCATGCCGGATTTTTTCTTGAAATTCTTCAGGAATACCCGTCATGCTGCCCAAATTTCTCCAGAAATTTGGACTGCTTGTCCGTCCCATAAATGCTTCGGTTTTATTTAGTTATTATTGCCTGTAGCGTTGTGAGAAAGAATTTTATCTTTTTGAGTCGCCACCTATATTATTCGCTTGGAAACATAGGAAAACCATTTTGAAAGAGATTTGGGTTCGGGGCTTAGGTTATGGAATGGGTAGGTCAAGGAGCATCCATTCCACCCAATCCGGAGATCGGTCTTGCTAAAGAAAAGAGAGGTTTTCAATCTTTACAATATATAGAATTAAAGAAAACAAGTAAACCCTAATCAATTTCTTGATTAGGAATGTCGGATTGTATGCTTCGAGATCGCCTCCATTGACTGGAGGGACTCTAGGCTAATCCTTTTGATGGGATTACACTACTCTAAAATCAATAGAGGGGTTGAGAAGAGAAACGAAAGTTAAAGGATGATTACCTTTTGAGGAGAGATTCGGACAGAGTTTCGACTCAAGTTTAGAGTTGAAACTTGATACGGACAGAGCTTCGCCTCGATCCTTGATTTGGATCTTGATGCGGACGGAGCTTCGCCTTGGTCCTTTGATTTGGGATTCGATGTTTGTTAATCAACAAGGTCAATGAACAAACTTTGGGAGTTGTTTGTGAGTGATTTGAAGGAGTCTTTCGTGGAAAGAAACCAATAAAATGTGTGTGTTGTGTGTTTTTTTGATCAAGGATCAAAATTGTCGACCTCCGAAACACTGAAAGTCATCCAGTATTTATAGGAGGTTGGAGAGGTGAAGGTGGAGAGGTAAAATCCCCTAGGAAGGTTCCAGAACTCAGTTCTGATTGGATACCCAAATTGATAAGGTTTTATCCAAAAACAGAGTTTGAAACGGAGAAGGAGAGTGATTTTTGCACATCCTGTCGAGGGGATTCTCGCGCGAGATATGATATCTCGTGCGAGATAACTAGTCTGATGACTATTTTGTCCTCTTCAGTTGTTCCGTTAGTCAGTTAGGTCCAAAACTAACGAGGTTAGTTAGAAACTTAACGAAACATGACGAAACTGATATGCTTTCATCAAAACATAAAAGAGAGATGAAGAGTAGTGTAATCATGTAATTATGAGTTCAGAATGGGGTGTCTACAGAGCCCCTCGGCGACAGGTCTTATTAAAGAAGAAGTGTCGTCGATAGAAAAGACATCATTCTGAACACTGGGATGGTCGTGCCGCACGGCTGCCTACGTATCTCTATCGGAGAATCAGACCATGACGTAGTTCGACTCCAAAACACGAAAAGGTTGCTTTAGGTATTTTGAAAATCATTTTTTGAAAATCGAGGAGATTTTTTTTTTTTTTTTTGAAAAGGCAAATCCATACTGAGGAATCAAATCATGACCCAATTCTGAATATACATGTCTGTCTGATGATTTGCCTGTCTGGGCTCCGAACCTGCGGGGAAAGATGTTAGAAGACAAAGGTTTACCTGTCCGGTCCTTTGCGTCCTGTTGGTTTGTCTTTTGAGACTGGAGTGAGGTGACGATCCTGGCGATTCAGGACCGAGCTTTTGTTGAGGTGACGATCCTGGCGATTCAAGACCGAGCTTTTGTTGAGGTGAGTATTTGACATACTAACCCTAGATGCTTGACACACCTAATTGGTAACGATCCTGGCGATTCAAGACCGAGCTTTTGTTGAGGTGACGATCCTGGCGATTCAAGACCGAGCTTTTTGTTGGTGACGATCCTGGCGATTCAAGACCGGGCTTTTTTTATGAGGTAAGTATTTGACATACTGACCCTAGATGCTTGACGCATCTTAGATGTTTGACACACCTAATTGGTGACGATCCACCTGTCTGGGCGTTGAACCGGGCTTTTGATAAGGTAAGTATTTGACATACTGACCCTAGATGCTTGACACACCTAATTGATGATGATCCACCTGTCTGGGCATTGAACCGGGCTTTTGATAAGATAAGTATTTGACATACTGACCCTAGATGCTTGACACACCTAATTGATGACGATCCACCTGTCTGGGCATTGAATCGGGCTCTTTGTTGGAATATGCTTAACGCATTGCACTTGACGTGATGGATACTTGACGCGATGGTTGCTTGACGCAATGGATGCTTGACGCGATGGATGCTTGACGCTTGGTTACTGGACGCAATGGATGCTTGACGCTTGAAGAGATGCTCGACGCACTTAATTGGATGCATTGCTATATGGAAAGGTAGATGGTAGGCGAAATCCAAACACTCAACATGTTTGATCTAAAAGTAAGCACTTGACGTGCTTTAATTCCTGCAAGAGGGTTAGTGAAAGCATTTGCATAACAACATATATTCACTTAAGCATTTGTTTGTTCAAGACATCAATGTGCACTCGACCCCAAGAATCAACGGGGAGAATGTGAGATTGAAAATTGTTTGTGTGACTTAGATTTTGGTTCAGAAGACCAACTCGTGAGGTCCATCTAAAGATCGAATGAGACAATCGTCTAATAGGATTCCGTTGAGATAACCCAAGTTCAACACTAAGGTTCAGGATACTTTAAGAATTCTTCGTTGTCGCAGGACTTTTTCATCGTCAAGCCCCTAAGTTTTTCATGTGATGATCATTGACTGAACAAGGTCTAAACCACTCCAATGGCTTTTGCTATGTAGAACTTATGCCGCCTAATCCAAAGCAAGCGTTTTCCAAGGCTTCTCTCGACACCAAGCCCCAAGACTTCTTGTATGTTGTAGATGACTTCGCGAACAGGCTTGTGAGGCTGCGTGAATTGAAGAAGGATCCCCTCCTTTTTCCCTCTGATTTTTTTTTGTGACGCACCCTGGTTTTTGCCTAGACCGCCCTTTCGGGTTTTCAATCTAGTGGGCATCTCTTTTGCGCTTTTTTTGTTTTTGTGCTCTAACTTTTGCCTAGGCCGCTCTTTACGAGTTTTCAACCTAGCGAGCAATTTTTTTGAAAAGTATGTGTACTCGAAGAGAACTCAGTTGGAAGAATCTCATTAAGGAGAAAGATGAGATCTCAAGTTAGTTGAGGAGAGACGGACTCTATTCTTTGGAAGGTGATCCAAGCATTGACTCTTTTTTATGGAGGAGTATATTCTCTAATGATGAGAGTGAGAAGCAAAGGTGAAAGCTTCTAATGCAGATTTGGTTACTCTTGAGATTTGAGTAGAGATTGACTGAGGAAGGAAAGGTTAGGAAGCCCCAGTTTTGATGCTTAGATTTCAAGAGTGTGTATGAGAATGGCTAAGAGGAAGCCCCTAGACTCAACAAAGAACGCTACATGGCTCAAAGGTCTAGAAAAGTTGTTTTACCTTTAATGGACCTTGCATCATCTAGAAATTTCTTAACGAGTTTGAAAGGAAAGTCAATCATTAGCACGACTTAAGGCTAAACATTTTTCTTTATGGATTGATGTTGAAAGTCTTCTTCATTTGCGTTGCCATTCGGGCTTCATTGTAAGAGGATGTTGAGGGATCCTCTTTTCTTCATTGATATCACTTGACTCTCCTTCTTTGCAGGAGAGTCCTTCTTGCCTTTGTTGAAATTTCATCCTTGTTGTGGGGCGATGAAGGCTTTGAGAGTTTTTTTTTTTTCCTTTTTTTTTTTGATGCTCTAATTTTTGCCTAGGAGGAATTGAGGAGTTTCGACCTAGCGAGCTTTTTATTTATTTTTGTACTCTCAAAGCCTTGAATTGAGTAGCCCCACTCTTCTTGGGATGAATGTTGATAGCAGCGCCTTTGGCTTCCTTCGTTTGTTGATCTTCGACTTTCAACATGAGTAATGTTTAGCCTTAAGCCTTCTAAGGATAGTTTTCATTTCAAACTTGTTTAGAAGTTTCTATTTTTCGTGACGATTTAAGGAATGAAGGTCCACTATTCAGCATGGATCAAATGATACTCATAAAGAAAAACAACTTTTGGGAAAGTGTTTAGGATAAAGAGATAACTTTTATTGATAAGAAAATTTGAAACAGACTCGATAGTTCACTTGACACAAACTAGAGAGGATAGAGATGGACTAGAATGACAGAACGACTCTTCGAGAACATACTAGGAAGTTGACCTAATCTATATTCTTATTTCTTTTTTTTCTTCTTCTTTTTTTTTCAAAGGAAAAAGGGAGAGGACAATCGGAGCCCCAAGGTGGTGATGCTTCAGTTGATCTTGCCGGCTTCATACAAGTCTTGGATTGCATCCCTCAAGTTGTAGCAATTGTTGGTGTCATGACCACTAAACTGATGGTAATCACAAAATTTGTCGTGGTCCCAATCTTCTCTCATTTTCTTAGGATGATAGTATTCCATTGGCTTCAATTTTCCTTGGCCTACTAGATCATCGAACATCTCCTTAAGAGTAGTCCCTCCAAAATCATGATAGGTACGACCGGTGCTCTCCTTTGTTGGACAATTCTCCTTTTCTGAATTCTTTCTAAGACGGATCAATTCATCAATTCTAAGGCCCGATTTATGGAGTTCGAGGAAACTAGGGAAGTAATTGTCGGCAAGCTTTTCTTGGTACTCTTCGCGGAGACATTGAAGTAGGATATGAATTTGTTCGTCTAGGCTTGGCCTATCAACGATTTCAGTCAGTTTGGTCCTCCATCTTTTGACGAAGTCTGCGAATGATTCATTCGGAAGTTGCTTAGTTTGCTCAAGGTCTCTCCTAGTAGTGCGGTAGGTAGTGTTGTCCTCAAATTGTTCTTGGAAGGCACGACTGGCGAGTGGCCAATCAAGCCTTGTGGAGAGTGGAAGAGTCATGTACCAATCTCTAGCGGCACCATCAAGGGTTTGAGGAAAGCATTGAACTAGCAAGTTGTCATCGACACCCATAGGTAGCATGGCCCAAGAGTAGGTTTCCAAATGAGCTTTAGGGCAAGTAGAACCATTGAATTTTGCAATGTCGGGTGTCTTGTACTTTCTAGGAAGCTTTGACATGGATTGACGAAGGGTGTCATAGTCGATAGAGAGCGAGGCTCCCTTGCTCACATCGAGGAATGCAAGTTTCTTTTCTAGCATTGCCATGGTAAGGGGTTCGTCCTTGCTTTCTTTCTTGGAAGCATAACTCTCATTGTCAGATGAGGAAGATGATGAGCTAGACTCATACACCTTTTTCTTGTGCTTGCGGTGCCCTTTAGCTTTCTTAGTGTATGATACTTCATCATCGGAAGAGGTCTCATTCGCTTTCTTCTTTGAGCTTAATTCGGCCAATTTTAGTTTCATGGCTCGGAGTTCATCAACCATGGCTTTCATTTCCCCGGCTTGGATTCTCCTTTCAAGTTCTAATCGGGCCTCCATTTCATCGGATTGGGCTTGTAGCATTTCTTCATATCGAATCCTTTGATCCTCAATTTCCTTCTTGAGTGCTTCGAAATTCATCGTGTCGGAAAGAAATTGAGTTGTTACCGTTGGAGAGGTAAGGGAGCTTGACGACCTTAGAGATGAACTCGAGATATCCTAACGAAACGTCTTTTCGAATATTAGCCCCAAATGATCCTAGATGGAGAAAAGGATGATGGTTAAAATTACCTCACGAGTGATTTTTTTTGAAGTTTTATTTTTATTAGAGACGGAGTTTTGACTCAAGGAGGGAGCGCACATCGATTACCAATCACAAACACAAAATCTGCAAATAATATCTCGCGCGAGACTAGGTGATCTCGCACGAGATAACCATTCGGAGAGATGGATTTATTCCTTTTTTTTATTTCCTAAATTCATGGTCGGACGGACAAAGATCCGTTTTTCTATCTAGCATCCTAGGTAAAGCTTGCAGGCATACGTAATTCGAACCAAACCTAGAGACTCGGTAATTAACCATTCTTTGTAAAATAAAGCCACGTAAAATTAACCGGAAGGATTTTTTTCTTTAAAGGGACTTCCGAAAGGGTCATTCCGAAGGAACATTTCCGAAGGGACTTTTTTCTTTTTCCGAAGGGACTTTTCCGAATCCTTTCTCGATTGTCAATTTTACATTAACTTTATTTTGGTCAAACACAAGAAAAATTACCGAGACAAAATCGACCGGTCACGGAGTGTTCCTAGAAAGACAATCTACATGATATGTGGCGATGCAGGGCTGGAAGGCTAGGCTCCCCGCGATATGACAATCTAGGTGGATTGAATACGCGGAGTGGGATTGTCCAACTTCGGAGAGACCGGCGACTAGGTGGTTACCGTCATCCGTCCTTAGTGTGGGTCCCGGGTTTATAGAGGGTATGTAGTGCAATGACAGATATAGTATGATGTGCGCGTGTGTGATAGTCAATCTAGGTGATAGAGAAAAATAGAGATTTTTTTTGAAAAAAAAAAAAAGAAAAACAGATAGTGGCCGCACCAAGTGGTTGCCTACGTTTCTCCCAAATAAGGAAGACTCAGGCCGTCGTAGTTCCACATAAAGGGAGAGAGAGAGAAAGAATAAATTAAATTACAACTCCCGAATCCCCAATGGACCGGACTTTAATTAAATAAAACCCAATCACACGCAGTTCATAAATAATAATCAATTATTTAAATGAAATACAGATTCGAGTTCTACATCTTAAGGGAGGCCTTAAGATGCGGGAACTCTGCAGATAATGAATTCTGGGATCCCCCTTGCGTGTTCGACCCTCGTCTTGGACCACGGGATGAACAGGAGAAACCAGAAAACAACCAGATTGCCGAGGCGATATCTCGCGCGAGATATGATATCTCGTGCGAGATATCCCTGATCTGGGAACAGAAAATCGAATTTTTTTTTTGAAAACCTCTCTTTTAATTTTGACGCAAGTTTAAGCCTCTTAATTTTAAGTCCCCAGCGGATTCGCCACTGTAGCGTTGTGAGAAAGAATTTTATCTTTTTGAGTCGCCACCTATATTATTCGCTTGGAAACATAGGAAAACCATTTTGAAAGAGATTTGGGTTCGGGGCTTAGGTTATGGAATGGGTAGGTCAAGGAGCATCCACTCCACCCAATCCGGAGATCGGTCTTGCTAAAGAAAAGAGAGGATTTCAATCTTTACAATATATAGAATTAAAGAAAACAAGTAAACCCTAATCAATTTCTTGATTAGGAATGTCGGATTTGTTGGTGTTATGCCCTAGGCCTATGATTCATAGACTTATGTGTTGACATTATTTATTATTATATGAGATGTTTATCAATTGATTATTATATGTTTTGTATATTTGTTAATAATAATCTGCGTCCCTAATTATTAAGAGAATAATTAGTATAATTGTCAATGGATAATCATGTGATGATTATATGCATAGAGATGCACATTGAAATTATGAGTACTTGTTAGAGAACAAGTGACTGGACATGACCCGCATGAGATTTATGACATGGTCAAGTGTCATAAGTAAATCTCATAAGGTTACTTCATTTAGTCCCTAGACCTGAGATTATCATGACCTTACATATGATGAAAAGTCATGTTTGATTTTAGTCTAACGATATCTTAACACGATATCCATAAAGGCTATCTTTGGCATGATCGGATTCATGATGGGAAGGATGATAAGTCAAGATGGAATTTGTCCCTCGAAAGAGAGATGTTTTGCTTGGACCCCTCGATGAGTGATAATGATGAAAGTGTATGGCCGTACCCCAATATGATTGGAATTATCATTATACTCAAGAAATCGAGAAAGCATTGAACTTAGACAAGTTGACAATGACCATGACTTGTGTTCAATATAACATCGTGAGACAAAGGGAGAAATGGAAGTACACCGTTGGAAACGTGAACTCTTACGTTACATTATTTGGGTAGACATAATGGCTTGCTAGAGTCCGCTTATGTCTTATGAGGTTCGATATGATCGAACTCATTGCCAACATAATGTAATCCTATTGGGTCACACACAACTAGAATGAATTGGTTAAACCGGAGGAAGATTGATTGAGAGTTTCAGTATCTGGCTATATATGTCACGCGACATATTAAGCCAATGGCTTAATATACCGCGCGACATAATAGGCCCATACGCGTTTTGACAGCCTGTCTCTCCTAATACGATTAGGAGAGGTATTCCTACTATTGTAGTATAAATACAAGGGTTCTGTCAGACCTAAAAGGTCAGCCGAAATTTTTCAAGCAAAATTCATAATTAAATACTCTCAATATTCTTCAAGGTTTAGATCTAGCAATCATCAAGAAGTTGTTCTTGGATTCATTCAAAGGTGTGGATACCAAAAGAGGGTATTCGCTCGTTCATCGATCAAGGCCTAGAGTTCAAGCAAGTTGAAGAACGAAGTTTGTGATTCGATATCACATAATCAAAATCGTTCGATAGCTCAAGACCGGAAAGCGTTTCAAGGTTGGTTTAATTCTATCTCATAGGAATTTAAATTAATTGTATAGAACGGATCCTAGGGCTTCTTGGGTTTTATGTTTTAATGCTTAATTCCGCTGCGCATGGACCCGTAAAACCCAACAGTGGTATCAGAGCCCCGTTCGTATGATTAAGTTTGAATTAACATGCTAGATTTAAGATATAAATTGTTTATATGCTTAATGCATGTTTTGTATGCGATAGAATTTTAATTGTTTATGTGAAACAATGTGAAAATCGTTTTCGAATTATGCTGAATTAAATCAGAAAAGGTCGTTTTATATGATTTAATTGGTTGTAATCTGTATTGGTTCGATCTGAAATCTCGTTACTTGGCTACTTTAGTCGCGCGACATGATGAGCCATGAGGAATTCAGTTATCTGGCTGTTAGGTCGCGCGACATATCAAGCCTTCCGGCCGATGTTGTCACGCGACATAATAAGCCAAAACCGGCGTAATCGCTTGTTCAATTTTTCTGCTATTCTCGTGATTGTGTTTACAATCCGATATGTTCATATGAAAACTGGATGTTATAAAATTGAGTTTATAATGACATGCTAGATTGATTCATTGATATGCATGATTAATTGATTAAAATGTGATTTTAATAATTATTGCGATGCATGTTTTAATTGTTCTTACATGCTAAGAATTTTTAATTAGATGTTTAGTTGAAACATGATATTTAGTTTCCTAATATGTTTAGATTTAGACATTGTAAATTTTGGATCTTATGATTGTTTATGGAAACAAGTCATAAATACGCGAAATTTAAAAGGAAACTGATTGTTTATAAAAGGTAGGGATTATGTTGCCTAATCAGAGTTGATTTCTAAATTATGCATGTCTAGGAGAGTTCTGCCTAAGAAAGAGTTGGTACTTAAGAAGTCCTTGTGGCTCACCTATCTTCCTGGGAACTTACCTAGTGCATGATTTTGACTATCTTTCTGATATGCTTATAATCTACCTTTAAAGAACCTTCATTTAACTTTTAAGTTCTTTATGCCAATTCATGATTAAACACTTGAGACCATTCGGATAGTTTTGGGTAGGCTTGCCATAGCAAGGTGCTTTGATTCTATTCGAATGCGAGCAAGATGAGGAAATGGTGGTTCCTATAAGTTTAATATGAATGAACTTAATTGGGTTATCAAAATGGTTTTGGACCCAAGGCATAAGATGAGATTAAAATATGCCTAGACATATGATGTCTTGAATGAATCTCATAAAAGATCTAAGAGTCATATATGTGATATGATTGATGTTTTCTACCTAATTAATTTAATTTTGAGCGGTTTGCCATAGCAAACTTGAAATTGAATTAAAGTTGGATCTTAGCCCATTAAATGTATATTATGCTTATTTGCATTTGAAGGTGTATAATTTAGTGGGAGCATTTATTTAAATGCATTATACTTCACATATAATATGTTTACTTATATGTGTTCATATTTTATGTATATCTTTTTGTAGAATAAATGGCATCAAACAATAATCACTTTTCACTGCGATCTGTCCTTGAGAAGGAAAAGTTGGAAGAGAATGGTACAAACTATATGGATTGGATCCGTAGTTTGAGAATTGTTCTCAAACAAGAGGAGAAACTGTACGTTCTCGATGAACCTATTCCACCCGAACTCCGCTCGCCAATGCCGCTAGGGCAATAAGGGAACAATATCTCGAAGCACAAGCGTGACTCTACGATGTTGGTTGCCTTATGCTCTCCGCCATGTGCAAGAACCTTCGAAGGATCTTGAGCACTTGGGGACAAATGAATTAAACAATCGATCGATGGAAATGTTCCAAGTTCAAGCTAGGCAAGAGAGGTACAACACAGCTTGCGGCCTTGACCTCATGCAAGATGAGTGAAGGACAAGCCGTTGGTCCCCATGCTCTCAAGTTAAAGGGCCACATTGAGCATCTTGAAAGGCTCGGTTTTCCAATTAGCCAAGAGTTGGCTACCGACATAATATTGAATTCATTACCTAAAAGGTTTAGTCATTTCATAATGCACTATAACATGGGTGGAATGAATAGAAACCTTTCCGAGTTAGTTCAAATGTTGACTACTGCGGAAACCAATATTGTCGAGAAGAAAACCGACCAAGTGCTAATGGTTAACAAGGGGAAAGGGTTCAAGGGTAAAGGAAAAGCAAAGGTTGCTAATCCTAAGGCAAAGGTTGCCAAGCCCAAAGAGGCTTTCAAGCCTAAAGAGGCTAAGCCTAAGTCCCAAGAGGACGCAGCCGCTTCCATTGCAATGAGATTGGACATTGGAGGAGAAACCGCGCAAAATACAAGGAAGCACCGAAGAAGGGCAAAGGAGTTGCTTCAACTTCGTGTATCTTTGTTATAGATATATTCCTATCTACTTCTAGTTCTTGGGTATTGGATACCGGATGTGGAACTCACATTTGTCTAAATGTGCAGGGTCTAAAGAAACAGAAGGATGCTTAAGGAAGGCAAAGTAGACCTACGTGTGGGGAATGGAGCAAGAGTTGTTGCATTAGCCGTAGGAACTTATGAAGTTACTTTACCTAGTGGACTAATACTTGTTTTGAACAATTGTTATTACGTTCCAGCTTTAAGTAGGAATATTATTTCGATTTCATTTTGGATGATGAAGGTTTTAATTTTCTTATACGTGATAAGAAATTTTCTATTTACAAGAGTGATATGCATTATTGTATCTGTTTTCATTCAATGGCCTTTATATCCTTGATGTTGAAAGTCAAGATAATGATGTCTATAACATTAATAAGAGATCTAAACCCAATGATGTAAACCACACTTACTTATGGCATTGTCGTCTTGGCCATATAAACGAGAAACGCATTTCTAAACTCCACAAAGATGGATTTTTGGACTCACATGATTATGAATCATATGAGACATGCGAGTCTTGTTTACTTGGAAAGATGACCAAGGACCCATTTACCAAAACCGGTGAAAGGGCGGGCGACTTACTAGGACTCATACATACCGATGTATGTGGGCCTATGAGTAGCGATGCTAGGGGAGGATTTCGGTACTTCATAACATTCACTGATGATTATAGTAGATTTGGATATGTTTATCTAATGAAACATAAGAGTGAATCTTTTGAGATATTTCGAATATTTCAAAATGAGGTGCAAAATCAACTTGGCAAAACTATTAAGGTACTTCGATCCGATCGAGGTGGTGAATATTTGAGCCAAGAATTTGACAGTCATCTTAAGAGTTGTGGAATCAAGTTTAACTCTCTCCACCCGGAACACCACAATGGAATGGTGTGTGAAAGGAGGAATAGAACTTTGTTGGACATGGTTCGTTCTATGATGAGTCAAGTTGAGCTTCCTTTATCCTTTTGGGGACATGCACTAGAAACTGCTGCTTTCACTATAAACAGAGTTCCTACCAAATCGGTTCAAAAGACCCCATATGAGATGTGGCATGGAAGAAAACCTAGTTTGTCTTTCATGAAGATTTGGGGTTGCGATGCATATGTCAAGAAGTTAACTTCTGACAAGCTAGCACCTAAATCCGATAAATGTGTTTTCGTGGGTTATCCTAAGGAAACCAAAGGATACTATTTCTACAACCGAAACGAGAACAAAGTGTTTGTTGCTCGAAATGGTACTTTCTTAGAAAAGGAGTTTCTTCGCAAAGGAACCAAGTGGGAGTAAAATAGATCTCGAAGAAATTCGAGAACCCGAAAACAACATTGAACCAATGGTAGAAACCTGAACCAAGTTCACAAACCGTTGTGGAACCGGTTCAAGATGCACAAGTTCTTCGCCGAAGTGGTAGGTCACGATCCGAACCCGAGAGATATGGATTTCTCGTTACGGAAAGTGATGAAGTGGAGTTAATCGAAAACGATGAACCCACTTGCTATCAAGAAGCGATATCCGCTCCCGATTCGGAAAAATGGCAAGAGGCCATGAAGTCCGAATTACAATCCATGGCCGATAATCAAGTTTGGAACTTGATTGATCCACCCAAAGGTGTAAAAACCATAGGGTGCAAATGGGTCTTCAAGAAAAGACCGACATGGATGGGAAGGTGCACACCTATAAGGCTAGGCTAGTAGCTAAGGGATATAGGCATTCATGGCATAGACTATGATGAAACCTTTTCGCCCGTAGCTATGCTTAAGTCTATTAGAATTTTACTTGCCATAGCCGCATATTATGACTATGAGATATGGCAAATGGATGTCAAAACAGCTTTCCTTAATGGGAAGTTACTTGAGGATGTATACATGATACAACCCGAAGGTTTTGTCACCCAAAAAATTCTAACAAGGTGTGTAAGTTGCGTAAATCCATTTATGGATTAAAGCAAGCTTCTAGGAGTTGGAATCTACGTTTTGATGAAGCAATCAAGGAGTTTGGCTTTATCAAGAACGAAGATGAACCTTGTGTGTACAAGAAAATTAGTGGGAGCGTAGCACTCTTTTTAGTGTTGTATGTCGACGATATCTTACTCATTGGAAATGACGTTTCGCACTACTGCATCGTTAAGTCTTGGTTAGGAAAGTGTTTTTCAATGAAAGATATGGGCGAAGCCGCATATATCCTTGGTATCAAGATCTATAGAGATAGATCCAAGAGGATGATTGGTTTAAGTCAAAGTACTTACATTGACAAAGTCCTTAGAAGATTCCAAATGGAAAATTCTAAAAGAGGGAATTTGCCAATGTTGCATGGTATATCTCTTAGCAAGAATCAAAGTCCTAAGACTAATGATGAGCGAAAGAGAATGAATGGTATTCCATATGCTTCGGCAATTGGGTCTATCATGTATGCTATGTTATGTACTAGACCCGATGTCTCGTGTGCTCTAAGCATGACGAGTAGGTACCCAATCGGATCCCGGTGAACCACATTGGATAGCAGCCAAGAATATCCTTAAGTACTTACGAAGAACTAAGGATGCATTCTTGGTCTTTGGAGGAATGGAAGAAGATCTTGTAGTAAAAGGCTACACGGATGCTAGCTTCCAAACCGACAAAGATGATTTCGTATCGTGATCTGGATTTTTGTTTACGCTTAATGGAGGAACCGTGAGTTGGAAAAGTTCCAAGCAAAGTACCGTCGCCGATTCTACAACCGAAGCCGAGTACATAGCGGCATCCGATGCAGCCTAAGGAAGCAGCTTTGGATCAAGAAGTTCATTAGTGATTTGGAAGTCGTTCCAAGCATCGTAGACCCTATTGAACTTTACCGTGATAACAATGGTGCCATTGCACAAGCAAAGGAACCAAGATCACACCAGAGATCCAAACACATACTTCGACGTTTCCACATTATCCGTGAGATATGTGAAAGGGAAGACGTTAAGATATGCAGAGTAGACATCGATGACAATGTGGCGGACCCACTAACTAAGGCTCTCTCGCAAGCTAAACATGATGGTCATGGTAGGTCCATGGGTATTCGATACATGGTAGATTGGGCCTAGTGCAAGTGGGAGTCTGTTGGTGTTATGCCCTAGGCCTATGATTCATAGACTTATGTGTTGACATTATTTATTATTATATGAGATGTTTATCAATTGATTATTATATGTTTTGTATATTTGTTAATAATAATCAAGGCCCCTAATTATTAAGAGAATAATTAGTATAATTGTCAATGGATAATCATGTGATGATTATATGCATAGAGATGCACATTGAAATTATGAGTACTTGTTAGAGAACAAGTGACTGGACATGACCCGCATGAGATTTATGACATGGTCAAGTGTCATAAGTAAATCTCATAAGGTTACTTCATTTAGTCCCTAGACCTGAGATTATCATGACCTTACATATGATGAAAAGTCATGTTTGATTTTAGTCAAACGATATCTTAACACGATATCCATAAAGGCTATCTTTGGCATGATCGGATTCATGATGGGAAGGATGATAAGTCAAGATGGAATTTGTCCCTCGAAAGAGAGATGTTTTGCTTGGGCCCCTCGATGAGTGATAATGATGAAAGTGTATGGCCGTACCCCAATATGATTGGAATTATCATTATACTCAAGAAATCGAGAAAGCATTGAACTTAGACAAGTTGACAATGACCATGACTTGTGTTCAATATAACATCGTGAGACAAAGGGAGAAATGGAAGTACACCGTTGGAAACGTGAACTCTTACGTTACATTATTTGGGTAGACATAATGGCTTGCTAGAGTCCGCTTATGTCTTATCACTACAAGAAAACTGACAGATACTGACGGAAATTAGTGACGGAAATAAATCCGTCACTAATACCGACGGATTAGCGACGAAATAGCAACGACCTGGGGTGAAAAATAAAAAACGAAATTAGGACGAGATTACCGACGGATTTAGTGACGGATATGCCGACGGATTCCATTTCGTCTCTAATCCGTCACCATTTTGGCGCCAAAAATTTGCGCACTTTTTTAGCGACGAATTTGTGACGGAATGGCGACGGATATTTTTACTGACGGATTTGAGTCGTTGCTAAATTATTTAAAACAAATATTAAATTTATATTTTAGGTTAGCAACGGATTAGTGACGGACTTAATTACCGACGGATTAAAATCCGTCGGTAAATTAATTACATATTATTATCGACGAATTTGAGTCGTTGCTAAATTATTTAAAATAAAAATTAAATTTATATTTTAGGTTAGTGACAGATTAGTGACGGAATTAATTACCGACGGATTAAAATCCGTCGTCGGTAAATTATTTAAAATAATTATAAAATTTATATTTTAGGTTAGCGACGGATTAGTGACGGATTTGATTACCGACTGATTAAAATCCGTCGGTAAATCAATTACATATTATTACTGACGGATTTGAGTCGTTGCTAAATTATTTAAAATAATTATTAAATTTATATTTTAGGTTAGCGACGGATTAGTGACGGATTTAATTACCGACGGATTATAATCCGTCGGTAAATTAATTACATATTATTACCGACGGATTTCAGTCGTTACTAAATTATTCAAAATAATTATTAAATTTATATTTTAAGTTAGCGACGGATTAGTGACGGATTTTTTATATAAAAAAGTTAAATTTTTAAAGAAATAAAAGTATATAATAGAAGAGGGACGGACAATAACATATAAACTTTTTTAATTTTATATATTTTTTTTTGATAAATAAAATTATTTGAGATATTGGTTAGTAGTGGATTTTTTTACAAATAAAAAAACTATACATTTATAAATAAAAAATTAAAGAATTTTACCCGTCTCTGATTTCTTTATTATACTTTCATTTGTTTATTTTTTATCTAACTTTTTTATATAACTTTTAAAAAAAATAATTTAATACTAAAAATGTCCAATATATTTATTTATATTCATAAAAAATAAAAAAAAACTATACATTTATAAATAAAAATTAAAGAATTTTACCCGTCCCTGATTTCTTTATTATACTTTCATTTGTTTATTAATTTTCTAACTTTTTTTATATAACTTTTTGAAAAAAACTTCAATACTAAAATATGTCCAAAATATTTATTTATATTCATAAAAAATAAAAAAAAATGTACATTTATATATAAAAATTTAAAAATTTTACCCGTCCCTGATTTCTTTGTTATACTTTCATTTGTTTATTTTTTTCTAAGTTTTATTATATAACTTTTTGCAAAAAACTTCAATACTAAAAAACGTCCAAAATATTTATTTATATTCATAAAAAATAAAAAAACTATACATTTAGGATATAGGGTATAGTATATTGGGTATATGGTATAGTATATAGTGTATAGGGTATAATGTATAGTGTATAGGGTATAGGGTATAAGGTATAGGGTATAGAGTATAGGGTATAGGGTATATGGTATATGGTATAGGGTATAGGATATAGGATATAGGGTATAGGGTATAGGGTATATGGTATAGGATATAGGGTATAGAGTATAGGGTATAGGGTATAGGGTATACCCTATAGGGTATAGGGTATACCCTATACCCTATACCCTATAGGATATACCCTATAGAGTATAGGGTATAGAGTATAAGGTATAGGGTATACCCTATAGAGTATAGGGTATAGGGTATAGAGTATAAGGTATAGGGTATACCCTATAGAGTATAGGGTATAGGGTATAGAGTATAGGGTATAGGGTATACCCTATAGGGTATAGGGTATACCCTATACTGATGTCAAGTAAACGCAGCGGAACAAAACGAACAGAAAAGATTGAATAATTCCTCGTCAAAGGATCTTAAACAACCAAAATAACGAACAATTCAAAGGGAACGTTCGACCTCTTCGAATCCACGAATAGGGTTTAACAAGCCAAATTGACTTCAAGGAATAACCTCAATTTTGCAAAGCAAAGTAATTCAATAATAAGAGTTCTACCCTAAACATAATGAAAACAAGTATTTATATGACCTAGGAAAGCAGGAAAACCTAATTAAAACGGAATTAAAAAAATACCCAAAATAACCCTACTTAAAAGTTTTGTAAACTGAAACAGAATAAAATTCTCGGTCATAAACCCGTCTCGAGCGCGGTCGCCCTCCTCACGAGCGCGGTCGCGCAACTACCCCGTAGCTTCTGCTCTGATTTTGTCAATCCAGCGCGGTCGCCCTTCCCTCGAGCGCGGTCGCGCACCTAGGGCCGAGATAACGCCTTCGTCAATCCTTCCTCGAGCGCGGTCGCCCTCCTCTCGCGCGGCCGCGCACACGCGTAATTTCGTGCTTGATCGCTGGAATATGAACTTGTGCTACATCATTTTCCCCCACTTTAAAAGGATTCGTCCCCGAATCCGCATCGCTATATAAAGGATCATCCGGGTAAAAATCAACCAAATCCGAGACATTGAAAGTAGGCGAAATGTTCCAACCAACCGGCAAATCCACCACATACGCGTTGTCATTTATCTTCTTCAACACTTTGCACGGACCAATCTTCTTCGGATGGAGCTTGCTATATGTTCCTTGAGGGAAACGTTCCTTTCGTAAGTGAACCATAACCATATCCCCCACAGAAAACACCTTTTGACGCCGTTTCCGATCCGCAGCTTCCTTGTACTTTGCGTTGGACTCTTCAATGTTCCTCTTCACCTCCGCTTGCACAGAATCAACCATCTCAGCCAAATTTTTCGCAGCAACACTATACCCCGGTAAGCTAGGCAACGGAACCAAATCCAAAGTATGAGTAGGAGCCCTCTGATAGACTATTTCGAATGGAGACATCTTTGTAGTTCGATTGGTCATGTTGTTGAAGGCAAATTCAGCAGTAGCCAACACTAAATCCCACTTCTTGGGATGATCACTACACAAACAATGGACCATGCTACCCAAAGTTCGATTCACCACCTCTGTTTGGCCATCAGTCTGCGGATGAAAAGAACTGCTAAATTGCAAACCTGTACCAAAAATCTTCCAAAGAGTACGCCAAAAGTGACTGAGGAACTTCGTGTCACGATCGAGGTAATAGTCTTTGGAACCCCATGCAAACGAACAATTTCCTTGAAAAAACAACCCCGCAATATGTGCAAAGACGCAGCCTTTCCTACAAGGAATAAAATGAGCCATCTTCGAAAAACGATCAACTACTACAAACACCGAATCATTGGACCTCGAGTACGAGGTAACCCAAGCACAAAGTCCATAGAAATATCCACCCACGGCTTATCGTGAACCGGCAAAGGAGTATACAACCCCGTATTTTGTGATCGCCCTTTATTCGTCTCGGCACACCATACACTTCGCACAATCTTGTAGGTATCTCTCCGGATTTGTGGCCAAAAGTACTTCTTCGTAACTAACTCAACCGTCTTGTCACGCCCATGATGACCATCTCTATGAATCTCATAAATAAGACTCTCACGGACGTAACCCCGTGGAATACATAACTTGTCCATGAAGAACAAAAACCCATCTTGCAAAGAAAATAAGCTAGCTTGAACACCATCACGACACTTGGCCCAAGCATCCGCAAAATCAACATCAGCCTCATACAAGTCCTTCATACACTCAAACCCGATAACCACATTCTTCATAGTAACTAACAAATGTGCCCGACGACTCAAAGCATCCGCAACCTTATTAGTCTTCCCACTCTTGTGTTTGATAACAAAAGTAAACCGCCGCAAATAAGCCACCCAACGAGCATGCATACGTGAAAGAGATTTGACCATTCATATACTTCAAAGCCTCATGATCAGTGTGAAGAACAAATTCACGATGCAATAAATATTGCTCCCATTGCTTAATAGCCTGAACCACTGCATAAAACTCAAGCTCATAAGGTGTCCACTTTCGTTTAGACTCCTCCAACTTTTGACTCATGAAAGCAACCGGCCTCTTCTCTTGAATCAAAACAGCCCCTATCCCAATCACAGAAGCATCCGTCTCAAGCTCGAAAGGCTTAGAAAAATCCGGTAAAGCTAGTAAAGGAGCACTAGTCAATTTCTCCTTAATTAGAGCGAAACTAGCATCCGCCTCATCACCCCAATGGAAACCACCTTTCTTCATACATTCAGTAATCGGAGCCACAATGGAACTAAAGTTGCGAATAAAACGACGATAAAAAGTAGCCAAACCATGAAAGCTACGTACCTCGCTAACAGTAGTGGGAGTAGGCCACTCTCGAATAGCCTTTATCTTGTCTTCATCAACTTGGATACCCTCTGCAGAAACAATGTATCCCAAGAATAATAATTTATCAAGCATAAAACAACACTTCTTGAGATTTATAAACAATTCATTCTCCCTCAATGCCTGCAACACCGACTGTAAATGCCCAACATGTTCCTCCTCCGTCTTGCTAAAAATCAAGATATCATCAAAATAAACAACCAAAAACTTACCATTGAAGGGCTTCAATACTTGATTCATCAAACGCATGAAGGTACTAGGTGCATTTGATAAACCAAACGGCATCACCAACCATTCATACAATCCCTCTTTGGTCTTGAAGGCTGTTTTCCACTCATCACCCGGGCGAACACGTACTTGGTGATATCCACTCTTTAGATCAATTTTAGAAAATATCTTAGCACCACGAAGCATGTCTAGCATATCATCAAGACGAGGAATGGGAAAACGATACTTAACCGTAATTTTATTAATAGCCCGACTGTCTACACACATACGCCAAGTCCCATCTTTCTTAGGAACCAATAGAGCTGGATCGCACAAGGGCTCAAACTCTCCGAATATACCCCTTCTTCGCAAATCCTCCACCGCTCCTTCAAAATCGCATGTTCAAATGGACTCATTCTATAATGAGCTAGATTAGGAAGAGATGCACCGGAACCAAGTCAATGTTATGCTTTGAATATTTCGCAAGGGAGGCAACCCCGCAGTGCAGCTCATCGTGCATAACATCACGATACTCATGTAACAAAGCCTCCAAAGACTTGGGAACCAAACAAACCGAACCGGACACACCCTTTCGACCACCGCAAAAACACATGTAGCTTCATCAATATCACTCGAAATTCATTAGCAAAGGCAAAGAGAAACAATAGGCTTCTTCATCTTCTTAACATTAGGATCTCTATCTCGTAAAGGACACAAGTTAAAACGTGCACCATCTTTCTTAAATTGAAGAATATTGTCTCTCCCCTTATGTACCACATCAAGATCAAATTGCCAAGGTCTCCCCAACAATCAATTGCAAGCCATATATCAATAATGTCACAGAATAGCATCCTTATAACGACCGATAGAGAAAGGAACAAGACATTGTTCGTGTACCTTAATTTTGCCGACGGAGTTGATCCACCCAACGGAATAGGGTGTAGGATGGGGCAGGACCTCCAATTTTAACTTGTCCACCAAATCACGAGCCACCAAATTCTCACCGCTTCCATCGTCAACAATGATCCGAATATCGAAGTCCTTCACCTTCCCTTTGGTGCGAAAAATGCTGTGCCTAGCTGGATCCTCCTCCTCCTTCGGCGTAGTCAACATAAGTCTATTAACTACGAAAGACCCATGATCTTCCACACCCTCGTCATCTCCATTGGGATCCTCCCAATATTCCGGACCATCTTCCTCCTCTCCGCCATCACCGGTATCGTCACGATCCACCATATTAGTACTCTTACGGAGGTGACAACCACTAGAAATATGCCCGGTTTGCCCACACTTAAAACACTTGTTACCAAAAGTTTTGGCGTAAGGGTTAGTGTTTTGTTGGCCAGTAGAATTATTGGGCTTTCTAGTTTGTGTTGGCTGACTAGCTGCAGGTACATCATTCTTCTCCTCCGACACCTTAGCACCAATAGCCTGTGTCTTATCTTGAGTCAAACCCTTGTTTCCGGAATAAGAACCTCCAAAGTTCCTGACAATAGGGCGAGGTCTAGAAAGTTGTTTCTCCACCGTGGTAGCCCTGTCAATCGCGTCCTCCAAAAATTCATGAGCATGCAACTCCACCACATCTCTGATGTTGGCACGAAGGCCAGTAACGAATCTCGAAGCTTGCTGAACATCCGACTCACCCAAATCACAACGAGCTGATAGAGTATGGAATTCATGTGAATATTCCGCCACACTTTTCGCCCCCTGTCTACACTCCAAAAACTTTTGATAGATAACATGACCATAATTCTTGGGTAGAAAACGCTGACGCAAAGCTAGCCTCATCTCGTGGCCATGCCTCGAATTGGCTCCCGAAACTCCCTACGCAATTGATTACCCGCTTGCTTCCACCACGCGTAAGCACCTCCACGCAATTTATAGGCTACATATGGTACCTTCCTATCCTCAGGAATACTCATCAACGTGAAAAATTTCTCAACCTCTTCTAACCGGTCAAAATTCGATCATATTCAAATCACCCGAAAAAGATGGTAAATCAGCCTTAATTTTTGGTGACTGTTCATGAAAATTATTACCTTCTCTTCTCCCATGGTTTCTATCACCACCCGGCGGTTGACCTCGACGACGGCCCTCCTCTCGATCTTCCGGTTCAAAATCAAGATCATCTCTGTGCCCGCGATTGCCTTCAACCCTCAAACCGCGCAAAGCCTCCAAAAGTTCAGCATGTTGGCGATCTTGGATTGCTGCACGTTCCGTAGCTTGTCGCTCCATACGATCAAGGATTGCTATAACCGCGGCTTGGTTGTCTGCGTTGTTGCCACCGTTGTTTCCCGCCATCTCTTCCAAGGATTGACCTTGCTCTGATACCAATTGATGTCAAGTAAACGCAGCGGAACAAAACGAACAGAAAAGATTGAATAATTCCTCGTCAAAGGATCTTAAACAACCAAAATAACGAACAATTCAAAGGGAACGTTCGACCTCTTCGAATCCACGAATAGGGTTTAACAAGCCAAATTGACTTCAAGGAATAACCTCAATTTTGCAAAGCAAAGTAATTCAATAATAAGAGTTCTACCCTAAACATAATGAAAACAAGTATTTATATGACCTAGGAAAGCAGGAAAACCTAATTAAAACGGAATTAAAAAAATACCCAAAATAACCCTACTTAAAAGTTTTGTAAATTGAAACAGAATAAAATTCTCGGTCATAAACCCGTCTCGAGCGCGGCCGCCCTCCTCACGAGCGCGGTCGCGCAACTACCCCGTAGCTTCTGCTCTGATTTTGTCAATCCAGCGCGGTCGCCCTTCCCTCGAGCGCGGTCGCGCACCTAGGCCGAGATAACGCCTTCGTCAATCCTTCCTCGAGCGCGGTCGCCCTCCTCTGCTGCGCGGCCGCGCACATCGCCAGAATTTCGTGCTTGATCAGTTGGAATTGGAACTTGTGCTACATCATATACCCTATAGGATATACCCTATAACCTATAAGGTATACCCTATATCCTATACCCTATAGGGTATACCCTATACCCTATAGGGTATATCCTATACCCTATACTCTATACCCTATATCCTATAGGGTATACCCTATACCCTATACTCTATACCCTATACCCTATATTCTATACCCTATACCCTATATCCTATAGGGTATACCCTATACCCTATACTCTATACCCTATACCCTATACTCTATACCCTATACCCTATAGGGTATACCCTATACTCTATACCCTATATCCTATAGGGTATACCCTATACCCGATAGGGTATAAGGTATACCCTATACCCTATACTCTATAGGGTATACCCTATACTCTATAGGGTATACCCTATACCCTATACCCTATACCCTATACCCTATACCCTATATCCTATATGGTATACCCTATACTCTATACCCTATACCCTATATCCTATAGGGTATACCCTATACCCTATACTCTATATCGTATACCCTATACCCTATACTCTATACCCTATACCCTATATCCTATAGGGTATACCCTATACCCTATAGGGTATACCCTATACCCTATAGGGTATACCCTATACCCTATACTCTATTCCCTATACCCTATACCCTATACTCTATACCTTATACCTTATACTCTATACCCTATACCCTATATCCTATAGGGTATACCCTATACCATATACTCTATACCCTATACCCTATACCCGATACTCTATAGGGTATACCCTATACCCTATACTCTATAGGGTATACCCTATACTCTATAGGGTATACCCTATAGAGTATACCCTATAGAGTATACCCTATAGAGTATACCCTATACCCGATAGGGTATAGGGTATACCCTATACCCGATACTCTATAGGGTATACCCTATACCCTATACTCTATACCCTATACCATATACCCGATACTCTATACCCTATACCCTATACCCGATACTCTATAGGGTATACCCTATACCTTATACTCTATAGGGTATACCATATACCCTATACTCTATACCCTATACCCTATACCCTATACTCTATAGGGTATACCCTATACTCTATACCATATACCCTATTTTTTAGTGAATAAATATTTTTTTAAAAAATAAAAAATAAATATAGGGTATTTCGTCCCTTTTTAACTAAAATTTGGGATAAATCAAATAAAAGCATGTAAATATTTTAGATAACTTTTTGTAAATTTCAGTAATAAAAAAAGTCTAAAATATTTTTTCCTATTCAATAAAAAAAATAAAAATTAATAGTTATTATTAGTAGTATCATTAATATTATACTGTTTATATAATTAATACTAATATTAATTAATTAATCTATTATATAATTAATAATTCATTAATAAAAATTATTGATAATAAATATTATTATTCTTGATATTAGGCATAAATATTTTAGTTAGCATATAGTATAGTGTGAAACAAATATAAATATGTGATGTGACATTATTTAATTGGATATCAAAATTTTACGCGGATCATGAAAAAAGCAACATCTAACCGTTTATTAGATTCAATCCAAGGGCCATAATACTTTCAAACAAAATCATTTCCTTTCCTCTCTTTCTCTCATTTTTTTAAACCTACGTATTTCTCTATTTCTCTCTCTATTTCTCTGCTTTCTCAAAACAAACAACCTCCCTCCGTAAATTTTCACAAAATGGCCGGAAGAGTAAAATCACTGGGCTCTGCCGTCCCAAAGAAGGCCATCTCCCGGAGTAGCAAGGCCGGCCACCAGTTCCCCGTCGGCCGTATCGGTCGTTTCCTCAAAGCCGGCAAGTATGCCGAGCGTGTTGGCGCCGGAGCGCCTGTCTATCTCGCCGCCGTTCGTGAATACCTTGCCGCTGAAGTACTTCTCTATCCATTGATCTTTTATCTTTTATCTATTAGATTAGGTCTGATTTTAATTTTGATTTTAATTTTAATTTTGTGGTGTTCAATTTGGGAAATTAGGTTTTGGAATTGGTTGGGAATGCAGAACATTGAAGAGGACAAGATTTCTTTTCATTGTGAAAGCCTGAAAGGACACCATGCTCAGACGGTCTGATAATCAACAATGTTAGTAGGAGGATGGTTGCTTAGGTTTTTCTTGTTTTGAAGCATCAAGGCAGTTAATCTTGTAGAAAAAGCTGGATTCGATAGTTTTCCCAGTGGTTTCAAATCAGTACTTGAAGTTCTTTGTGGGTTTCCTTATTCTTCTCTTCATCTTCTTGTTTGGAAATTTATTATTTGGGATTTTTTTTTGGTATTTTTCCTTTTATGGTTTGTCAGACTAAATTAATGAGCTAAATATTATACTACGTTGATTTTGAGAAGAATTTCAGACGCAGACTTTACTCCGGCGAACACACACACACACACACAGAGTAGAGTCGAAGAAGAGAGATGGACGCAGTTGTCCTGAGCGTGAAGACAGAAGATCAGGAGGCCTTTGAGAGGGATTTCTTTCAGTTGAAACCTTACTATACCGATGCAGGGAGCCGTCTTCCACCATCTCCACAGGAGTACCCTATCTTAGGTCTCAACCTTTTGAGACTTCTTGTGCAGAATAGAATTGCTGAGTTCCACACTGAACTCGAACTTCTTTCACCTAGTGCTCTAGAAAATCCTTGCATCCAGCATGCAGTGGAACTAGAGCAATCTTTCATGGAAGGGGCTTACAACCGTGTGTTGACTGCGAGGCAGACTGTACCTCATGAAACTTATGTTTATTTTATGGACCTACCGGCAAAAACAGTCAGGGATGAAATAGCAGGGTGCAGTGAGAAGGCGTATGATTCTCTTTCAATTAAAGATGCCCGAGAAATTCTGCTCTTTTCTTCCGACCAAGAACTTTCTGATTACATCAAGGAGGAGCATCCCGAGTGGGAGGTAAAGAACGGATTAGTAGTTTTCCAGAAGGCAAAAGACCCGGCTTCTTGCAAGGAGATACCATCTTTGCAACTCATTAATCAAACCCTCAGCTATGCTAGGGAATTGGAGCGAATTGTGTGATCGATCAATAACTTCTCTACCATTGCGCTTTTGGTTCTTGAACTGCTATTTGTTTCCGGGATTCTAATGCCCTATTCTTCTGAGGACATCAAAATTCCTGACTGTTGCTAATGTTTCCATTTGTATTTTTTTTTTTTAAGTTATTGTTTTGTACACTTTAAAAAAAAAAATACTACGTTGATTTTACACTGTTCTGTAATTTTTATGCATGTCTCTGCAGATAGATTTTAGTGACTGTTTTGAGAATAAAAAACGTTAAGGGACTAATTTGAGAATAAAAAAAGTTGAGGGTTTGATTTGAGAATAAATATATATATATTTAAAAATATATATATATATATATATATATATATATATATATATATATATATATATTTAATAAAAAATATCAAATGCGACGGAAATATCCGTCGGTAATTTGATATATCAAAAATAAAAAATATTGAAAAAAGAAAATTTAAAAAAATTAATAAAATTGGGAAAATTTGGAATAAATTTTAGCGACGGAATGATCCGTCGATAATCCGTCACTAAATTGGTTCAAAAAAATAAAACGACCATTTAAATAGCGACGGAATGATTTGTCGATAATCCGTCACTAAAATGGTCCAAAAAATAAAATGACCATTTAAATAACGACAGAATAATCCGTCGATAATCCGTCACGAAAATGGTCCAAAAAATAAAACGACCGTTTAAATAGCGATGAAATTTTCCGTCACTAATCTGTCGGCATAATGCTTTAAATTGGTCGTTTATTTCACCAAATTACCGACGGATTTTAAAACGTTAGTGACGGAAATTTCCGTCACTAAATCTGATTGAGAACCGCGCAATCCGTCGAAAAATTTAGTGACGCACGTTTTAACATCGGATTTTTTACGTCTAAAATCCGTCACTAAATTGATTTAGTGACGGATTTTTGGCATTTAGTGACGGATTTTTCCGTCGGTAACTGTCGTTTTTCTTGTAGTGTATGAGGTTCGATATGATCGAACTCATTGCCAACATAATGTAATCCTATTGGGTCACACACAACTAGAATGAATTGGTTAAACCGGAGGAAGATTGATTGAGAGTTTCAGTATCTGGCTATATATGTCACGCGACATATTAAGCCAATGGCTTAATATACCGCGCGACATAATAGGCCCATACGCGTTTTGACAGCCTGTCTCTCCTAATACGATTAGGAGAGGTATTCCTACTATTGTAGTATAAATACAAGGGTTCTGTCAGACCTAAAAGGCCAGCCGAAATTTTTCAAGCAAAATTCATAATTAAATACTCTCAATATTCTTCAAGGTTTAGATCTAGCAATCATCAAGAAGTTGTTCTTGGATTCATTCAAAGGTGTGGATACCAAAAGAGGGTCTTCGCTCGTTCATCGATCAAGGCCTAGAGTTCAAGCAAGTTGAAGGACGAAGTTTGTGATTCGATATCACATAATCAAAATCGTTCGATAGCTCAAGACCGGAAAGCGTTTCAAGGTTGGTTTAATTCTATCTCATAGGAATTTAAATTAATTGTATAGAACGGATCCTAGGGCTTCTTGGGTTTTATGTTTTAATGCTTAATTCCGCTGCGCATGGACCCGTAAAACCCAACAGGATTGTATGCCTCGAGATCGCCTCCATTGACTGGAGGGACTCTAGGCTAATCCTTTTGATGGGATTACACTACTCTAAAATCAATAGAGGGGTTGAGAAGAGAAACGAAAGTTAAAGGATGATTACCTTTTGAGGAGAGATTCGGACAGAGTTTCGACTTAAGTTTAGAGTTGAAACTTGATACGGACAGAGCTTCGCCTCGATCCTTGATTTGGATCTTGATGCGGACGGAGCTTCGCCTTGGTCCTTTGATTCGGGCTTCGATGTTTGTTAATCAACAAGGTCAATGAACAAACTTTGGGAGTTGTTTGTGAGTGATTTGAAGGAGTCTTTCGTGGAAAGAAACCAACAAAATGTGTGTGTTGTGTGTTTTCTTGATCAAGGATCAAAATTGTCGACCTCCGAAACACTGAAAGTCATCCAGTATTTATAGGAGGTTGGAGAGGTGAAGGTGGAGAGGTAAAATCCCCTAGGAAGGTTCCAGAACTCAGTTCTGATTGGATACCCGAATTGATAAGGTTTTATCCAAAAAGAGAGTTTGAAACGGAGAAGGAGAGTGATTTCTGCACATCCTGTCGAGGGGATATCTCGCGCGAGATATGATATCTCGTGCGAGATAACTAGTCTGATGACTATTTTGTCCTCTTCAGTTGTTCCGTTAGTCAGTTAGGTCCAAAACTAACGAGGTTAGTTAGAAACTTAACGAAACATGACAAAACTGATATGCTTTCATCAAAACATAAAAGAGAGATGAAGAGTAGTGTAATCATGTAATTATGAGTTCAGAATGGGGTGTCTACATTGCCTATTATTAATTTTATCCAATGCATTTGGTATATTTTTTTGATGGTGTGTCCCTAGGTTCCCCTGAGGATTAGATTGCGAGAATAAAGGCTTATCCTTTCCCAACCATTCCTAGGACTTAAAAGACACTGATTTCTACTTGAAAGCAAATAAAATGCTTGCACGAGTCCGTCTCATTCCCCGTTATTCCCTCTCCCATACCTTCTCAGGTTTCTTTCCTCTACCACCTTATACAACCTCTTGACCCCTGCAGCTACGACAAGTTGGGTGTGTGCCCCTGTTCCCGGAGTTCGATTAGTCCGTATTCCCGAGACGGAAGCAGTTCAAGTGTCCGAGTGGTCCTTATTTGATTTGGAATCTGGTGCAGAGAATGTGTTGGCTAGCCAGTCTGGAGGTTCCCCTGCTTCGGGTCAGCTGGATTTGAATGATATGTCCGTTGTTGAGTTGCAAGCTTCTTTAGAGGCCACCTTGGTTCATGAGCGTGAGGCTCAAGTGCGTATTCAAGCTACTAGGGCTCAAAAAGAGGAAACGAATGCTAGATTTGTGGAAGAAATGCGTGTCCGAGGGATTGCCGTCATTCGTCATGAAGATGGGTCTTATGAGGAGATCCCCAGTGCTTTTAGATCGTCACCTGTGCAGAGTCAGTATTCGGGACCAACTCAGTATTTGACTGCTAGTGCTCCGTTTCAGAATCAAATGTCCTCCATTCCCATCATGACTCCTATCTGTCAAGTGCCAATACTTGAGTCACCACCAAGGCTGGTTCAGATGAAGAGGGAAAAGCAACACTATGACGATGTGGGGATGCCTATAGATGAATTTTTTGAAATCTTAGCAAGCGGAGGACTTGTCCAGCCACTGGTAAATTACAGCCCTGTTAAACCCAATCCCAAGCTGGACACGAGCAAGTTTTGCCTCTACCATCAGTATCTCGGCCATGTCACCAATGACTGCACCCCTTTGAAGTCGATCATTCAAAGGCTTATGGATAAAGGGAAGATTGAGAAGGTTCCTTACCACAGTGTTGTCGCCAATCCTTTTTCATGATGTCAACAGAAATCCAAGGGACCTCCCATCCAATGTTGGTGCAGTCAGTCAGTTATCGTAGGGTTTAGACGGTCTGTCATGTCACTAATGAATGTCCTTTGTTGAACACGAGTCTATTAAGTCCATGTTGGACTAGTCTTTTTCTTTCAATAATAATAATCTTTATTTCTCTTCTTACTAGACTTGAGACATCACTTGCACACCACATTACACTTAATTGAAATGGTTTTATTCTATATGATTACTTATGCTGCTCAATCACTAATGCATTGAAATGATTAATATTTAGATTAGTCGGAGTGAGAAAATCCACTGATATCCTTCTCAAATTGGGGCTCATCAATTCCCCATTTTGCATCTCATATGCTCACATCTCTTTCATCATCCTCAGCGCTTCGTTGATCAAGAATTTGCATGAATCCTTCGCAATTAAGCTTAAGCAAGCAATGAAGACTTAATTTTGTTTAGGTCATCCGGTAGAGATTGCGGTTGAAGCCTTTCACCCTAGGGAAGCCATTACCTCACCCTCACCAAACAATATCCCTTCATTTTCATTTCAAGATCGGCATGTTTTGAAACCCCGTTTAGCCATCTCCAAAAGGAAAAGGGACTATCCCCGAGGCTCCCATAATTCAAGAAAATTGATCGCCTCCAAGCTCAAGAATGGCGGAATGCAGTGATCCACCCTAGGGGCTAGCATAAGTTCTCTCTCAAAAAAAAAAAGGGAGAGCCTAGTCCCTAGCAATTTTCTCAAAAACAAAAATTAAAGGATCTAGTTGTTTATTCAAAGGGAGTCTCAAAGCAAATAAAGAGATAACATGGATGTCCCCTCACCATTACCTTGATCAATCCCAAGCCATCCTCTCGCTTTTAGAGGATATTCTCATTACCATTACCCTTGCCTTTAGCCAAAGCCGAGTCTGACCTCTCATACTTAGAGGCAGTAAAAATGCAATCACAATTCCCTCACCGTAGAAATCCCAAACACATCCTTGAAAGCCAACCTCTCATCTTTAGAGGTTCAGTCAGTAAAAAGCCCAGCCGACCTCTCATCTTAAGAGGTCATGATGCTCCAAATCACCCGATGGCCGATCGAAGCCCTGAAACCTAGCTAAAGTTTCTACCGGATAGCAGTTTCATTCTAATTTCATCAAGATCTAAATCAAATTAATACTTCATTGCTTGCTTAAATTCTGAACCTAATCCACCTTGGTTCGTGACCATCAATCAGAGATTATGCAAATCCAATTCATTTGACATTTCATGTGAGCGTATCTCATTTCTTCTCCACAAACACTTTCGGTGGATGCCTCACTGGGGATTCGCATCCGTGTCTTTCATTGACACTCCAAGGAGACATTTGCTTCAACTCTCCAATTCTCAAAAGAACCTCGAATTTCCACATTCCTTCTCTTTTCAATCGGGACTTGCCCGAACTACGGCGACCTGAGCTCCTCACCATGAGGGGAACGTAGGCAACCAGAAATGGTCCGGTCACAAATACATTCACATCTCAGAAAATCTGGTCTCATCAAGGGCCGTCCCTACACACAAATCCTATTTCCATCTTTCCAAGTTTGATTCTCGATATCAGTTGGTTTTCTCCTCATGATTAATCGAAATATTTGTTCATATCAGGATTAGTGGTTGAATAACCCGAGCATCATTAAAGGGTTTTAAGAAGTCTTGTGATCATCATGAATAAAACAAGTTTTCAAATGTCTCGACAAGTCTTCTTTTTTCTACATTCTAGGAATATAGAGCCAAACACTATCTTTCTGTCAGTAGGGGCTTCCATACACTTTTCCACACCTTGTCATCCTTATACTCTCCCAAAAGAGTCAAACCCAAAGCGAGTTTCTACACAAAATCGGGATTCATTCCCACCTTTCAATAAATATGCCCCTGCAGGTATATGTCTCCGAGTCGTTTCCAACAACTGTTTGACTAAGGAGGGTTAACCTTGTTCCGTAACATGGCAACTTGTCACTCTTGGGCTGCACCAGATTTAGTCCATCGGCTTATTTGGAAGTCTGCCTCATGGATTCACAAATACCTCCGGGGATTTCATCAGAAACAGGGGCTGCCTCCAGTTCACAATAATTTCTCCATATTGGGGCTTTGTCAGGCAGAAAAAGGATTGTGTGTACATAGGAGCTTCTGTGCAGATTCTGGGACTTGCTTTACAGTCTCAATCCTTGAGGCTAGCTTTGCACTTGAGGTCTACTTCATGAGGGACTACTGTAATTCTTTCCCTAGGCAAGGTGTTGTCTTGAGACAAATTTGAAGCTTGGTTGGGAAAACCTGTCAGTGAGGCTACTTGTGTCACGCGACAGAACTTGCCATCTGGTGTCCTGAGCTGTGCGACACTTCTAGCCCAACATCAGACATCAGCAACCTGCTACATTCAGTCCTTACCAGGGCACTCCCCGACTTGTCAATTGTTGCAACCATCAACCACCACTTCGCAAGCACATGGGAGAGGGTTCATTCATCCCATATACACATTCACCATGTATATACAAGCCATCATTCCATATACACACTCATCATAACCATCACCCTACCAACTTTCATTTCCCAAAGTGAGATGGACTCGTGCAATAATAAAAATAACAATGTAAATCAAACTAACAAATAACTAGTTCAAATCTTGTTCAGAATAGTGCATAGAAAAAATAGCATAGTTAAGAGTGTTTATTTCCTACGGGGTACAATAAGCAATAAGTCATAAATCTGATCTAGATGCTACTCTGAATCATCCTCGTCCTCCTACTCATCATCCTCCTCATCGTCATCCTTGGCCTCCTCGGGCTCATCATCAGGGTCATCTGAAGGAGCCTCGTAGGCCACAGGCCCCATGCTATAATAATCATCAGGCTCAGTGATAACAGTGGAAGCAAGCTCGTAATCAGCTGCGGTCTCGTCATCATCATCATCACTATCATCACTGTCGTCATCGTCATCACCGCTCTCGCTGGGTCTGGGAAGAAGCACATTTGCATTCTTTGTTTGAGGCCTCAGTCCACTAATTCCCACATCGTTAAAGCGGCCCTTCTTCTTCCTTGGTTGACCGGGCGGGGAGATATTTATCGCATCTTGTGATCGGCACTGGTTCTTCCAATATCTCACGCCTTTCTGGAGCTTGTCGATCATGCCCACAGCGCTGGTGAAAGCCCGAGTCAGATGCCTATAAGCCTGGGCTGACACCTGTTACAAGCAATCACAAGAATTGTCAGGATATAGTTCTTGATAACAAAATGGAACGCAAGCAGTCTAAAAGAGGCAGGGGCAGTACTTACTAATCTAGAACCCCGTGGAAGCAGCAGACGAGGATGAGTTTGTGTCATGTCAATGTGAGCTCGCCATGTACGGTCGCCACCCTGATAATCAATGTAAGTCAGGGGTAGAGGAGGTCTAGCCACATGTCCAGTCGAGGGCCCCGCACCCTGAACGTCATAACCTACTTTGACCTGGGGAGACTGCAGCCTCCTAGCCACATACAGAGTATAATCTCCATCCCGTGCAAAGTGATGGGCCGCCACACCCACGATCAAAGCATCCACATTCTCCAGCTAGCGAGGCAACCACATCCTAGCCGGAGGATCATCGGGGACTCGAGCATGTATATGGGGCCCATGTTGTCTAAACACCCTCTCTGCTAAGTACAGGGCATCTCCAGTCAAGCCCACCAGAAGCTTGCGGCACCTGGTCAAATAAGTCACGTAATCCAGGTCCTCATCCTGATACCTCTCAGCCCATGGGAACAAGGAGAGGTTGTGGGGAGCTCCTCTCAGAAGCGGCATCGTGTCAGCATACGAGGCAGTCACCCTACCCCTCGATCCGAATGCCCGAGTCTGCTTCCTAGCATCTTTAGTCCAGCGTCTGAGTGCAGGATAAGTACCGGCTGGAAACTCATCCCTGACTCTCCAAGGATAGCAGTTGAACACCTCATAAGCCCAAGCCTGCAAAAGACAAATCAGATAAGGTCAGAAATCGAAGATAATAGCTATTGATGCAGAGGCGGATGCAAAGAAAAGTAAGGGTGAAAAGCTACCTTAAAGGCCATCTGACAGCAATCAAATGACTTTGCCTCCCCTCGGTCAATGTCATCTAGAGCCAAATACATCTCAGCCAGCCCGGCCTCTCCCCAAGACAAGTTGCCCACATTCCCCCAGTTCCTCAGAAGCTCCAGGAGGGTAGTCAGAGCGGTGGAAGCCCCATTGGGGAATAGCATGTCAGAAAATCCTGCCCAGATAAAGGCCCTGGCCAGCCTCTCAGCCCTAAGTCGACTATCATCGGAGCCATCAAAAATAGGAGGGTAGGCTCGGCTCTGTGCCTCTATCGCTCCATGAATCTCCCCCAGCTCGTACCCATTGCCCTTCCTATCTCGGAGAGCAAACCCAACCAACTCCAACATCTCACCCTCATCCAGGGGCTCGGGCTCAAGGACAGGCTCGACGGCAAAGATAGGCTGACCGGTGAACCCAACCCTGTAATGACCGCGAAGTCGTAAGGGGTGACTGTGGTCTCGCCCCAAGTAAAGTGGAAAGAGTGGGTGGTCTCCCACCAAAACTCACGAAAAGCCTTCATCAGCTCCACACTCCTCTTTGTGTCCCCAATGGCCTCCGCCATCTCAAAGAATTGACCGAATCCGGCTGCATAGACTAAGCCCTTGGGCGAGTGCACCTCAGCTGCACTGCCAAGTAGGCTCCTCCAAAGCCGCCCAATCACTTCAGACGATCCCCGGGTGTGTAGCCCCTGCAGGTAAACACAGCACAGGTATCAAAGTATATCTCAGTCAATTACATATCATCATGTTTTGAATGCAATCATTGTTCTCTCTGGGTCCGTCCAAGGTGTTCAAAAATCTTTGGGTCCGTCCCAATCTTTACAAAATAATGGATCCGTCCCAAACTTTTCACAAAAAACATGGGTCCGTCCCAACCTTTTCACAAAAATCGTTATCTTTGGGTCTGTCCCACATTTTCTTTACAAAAATTAGTTTAATTCTTAGATTCAATTTATGCATTTTATCATTACAATCATTGCAATTTCATTATCCTAAGTATGCATTTTTCAAAAAATTCAAAATTTCAAATTCAATGAATATCAAGTTTTGCAAGAATCTTACCTCAGCTTTTCTACCGACCGAGGTATGTTTGTCCTCCTGTGGGTAGAAATGTCCTCGCGGAGCTTGAGGAACAAAGGGCCGGTAATTCCTCTTTATTTTCTTCCTTCGATCCGCCAACTCCGCTTGTTGTTCCGCCTTCTTAGTCGGGCGAAGACGGGGAGGCATTGTTGCAAGATGATTTCGAGATGGTTGGAAGAAATCTCAATCGAAACCCTAGCTTTTCTCTCTTTTTCTCCTCTTTCTCTCGGCGTTGGCTGCTGTGGTGTTGTGTTTTAATGTCGACTGCTCGTATTTATTTAAATCTGTCCGCCTGGCTGAGTAAGTCGTGCGACACAACAAGCCCCTGTGGCTGATTTTCCAATTTTACCTCTGTGGCCTATTCACCCTTTCACCCATATGGCTCGTGTTCCCATTTTACCCCTGTGACCCATTTTATTACTTTTGCCCCTGGCATTTTCAATTATATTTTTCTCAATAATCAAAAATTTCTCGGGTCAGTCCCACTCTTGTCAAAAATTCTCGGGTCCGTCCCACTCTTCACAAAAATTCTTGGGTCCGTCCCTCTCATCATCAAAAGCCCGTTCCGCACGGCAAGTCATTAACAAAGCCCGTTCCGCAAGGCAAGTCATCAGCAAAGCCCGTTCCGCACCGCAAATCATCAGCAAAGCCCGTTCCATTAAAGCTCGTCTGCACCGGTACGTCTTCATCAAAGCCCGCCTGCACCGGCACGTCTTCATCAAAGCCCGTCTGCACCGGCACGTCTTCATCAAAGCCCGTCTGCACCGGCACGTCTTCATCCAAGCCCGTTTGCACCAGCACATCTTCATCAAAGCCCGTTTACACCGGCACGTCTTCATCCAAGCCCGTTTGCACCGGCACATCTTCATCCAAGCCCGTTTGTACCGGCATGTCTTCATCCAAGCCCGTTTGCACCGGCACGTCTTCATCAAAGCCTGTTTGCACCGGCACGTCTTCATCAAAGCTCGTTTGCACCGGCACGTCTCCATCAAAGCCCGTTTGCACCGACACGTCTTCATCAAAGCCCGTTTGCACCGGCATGTTTTCATCAAAGCCTGTTTGCACCGGCATGTCTTCATCAAAGCCCGTTTGCACCGGCACATCTTCATCCAAACCCGTTTGCACGACAGATCTTCATCAAAGCTCGTTTGCACGGCACGTCCTCATCAAAGCCCGTTTGCACGGCAAGTCTTCATCACAGCTACAGGTAAGCACAGCACAGGTATAAATGCATATCTCTTTCAAGCTACAAATCATCATATTTTCATTGCATATCTATCTTCGGGTCGAGACACCTTAGTTCTCACTCAGTTTCCTCCTCGGGTTGAGACACCTTAGTTCACACTCCATTCTCTCTTCGGGTTGAGGCACCTTAGTTCTCACTCCATTCCATTGGCTACACGTCCTCGATCCGAGGCAGCCACATATTCTCTTGGCTACACATCCTCGCTCCGAGGCAGCCACACATTCTCCTGGCTACACGTCCTCGCTCCGAGGCAACCACACTTTCCATTGGCTACACATCCTAACTCCGAGGCTGTGAATGTGTGCCCAAAATTTTTGTTTATTGGAATTCACGCGAGTTTGAAGACATCCGAGTTATTTGAAAAACGGAGTCGCCACGCCATTTTGATTACCTCAAAACTTTGAAAAAAAGGTTTTATGGGTTCGGAGGTTAAGTTACCCCTTGGGAAGAACGTTTGGCGTTCACCCAAAGTGCCTTGCCGGAGCAAGTCTCTCTAGATTTCATTAATCGTGTTTGCTTGCGTGCTTTCTTTGTGTGCATGTGTTTGAAAATAAAGGGGGGGAATGTCCCAAGTTGTCTTCCGGACGTACAAACCATTTGTTGGTTGTCGCTCGGGATTCCTTGGAATTTATGTATTTGGGATTATGATCCCGTCCTCATCTTATGACTTATGATCATCGCATTTTAAACCTCGGGACCCTCGGGACTTGCGTGATCGAGAGAATGACTCTCTTTTGGGTCAAAGATGAGGTTCTTTAGGAAGGAATGTCCTTAGCCCATCAATCCTACGCTTTAAGACGGTCGAGCTCGTATAGAGGCTTCATACTCATTCTTAAGCGATAATCGGAGATATAGGGTTCAAGGTTATCCTTTTCCTAAAGAAATCATGAACCTTTAATGGAAGAAACGATGCAAAGATGAGAACTTTTACACCGGTCCGTTCCAAGGTTGGGGGAAAGGGGGAATGCATGATAAAAAAATGACTCTTTAATGAAAAGATGACATTTTGGTTTTAGCAAATGATGCCTTTTGATTTGAAGAAATGATCTTTATGCAAATGATGCATAAAGATTTGATTTTTATGCAAATGATGCATTGAAAAAGGGGTTTTGATGCAAAGGATGCGTTTTCATTGAAAAAGATTTGATCTTTATATGCAAATGATGCATAAAGATGACATTTTTATTGGAAAATAGGGATTTTAGGTGCAAAGAATGCACCTTTATGAAAAAGACTACATTTTTATGACAAATGAGGTCTTAATGCATGCAAAGGGGAAAGGGAGTGATAAAGATATGATCTTTATGAATAAATGCCAAGTCCCAAGCAAGATATATGAATGCAATGAGCAAGTATATCAATTAAAATGCAAGGTTAGGGCGTGCGAGGTTACCAATCGTTTCCTTCGCTTCTTCGGACGGAGCTAGGAGGAGAGGTTCTTCTTGGGTCTTCAAGGAGGAGGGAGATGGCTTCTTGAGCTTCTTCTTCACCTTCTTGGACTTCCAGCAGCTCCTTGGGGGATTTTCTTCGTATTATGAGAGTATTATGCTTTTTGTTGATCCTTAAAATGGGTAGAGGAGGGCTCTATTTATAGGCAGTCTGGATAAGGCTAATGAAGCCGTGCGGCTGCAGGCCCTTTGCAAATGAGGCCGTGCGGTCTTATCCACAATGACTCAGCATTCTAGAACCATGCAAGGTGGCATTATTCTAGAAGCTTCCCTCCTAATTAAAAAAACGTGTTTCTTAATTAGGAAGGATTCCCTTCAGCCTTTATTTAATTAAAAACGGTTCCGGAATGTTTAGAACATTTGAGAAGGTGCAGGGAATTAGGAAAACTTACCGAAATGCCGGGAAATTTAACCGGAAGGCATGAGCCAGATTTGGGTACTTACGAAGCCCCTCGGCAACGTCACTTGCAAGGCGAGTGGGGTTGTCGATAGAAAAGGATCCGATGCGGCGAATGCCGAGATGGATTAGGTGACCAAGGTGGTCGAGTGGGCCGAACCTTTTGGAAGGCTACCTACGTATCCGGAGGAATCAAGCCGGGCCGTAGTTCGGAATTAGGATCCGGGGGGAGGAAGAAGAGAAACTGGTCTCTTGCTGGGAAAAAGAAGAGAAAATGACCTAGGAGGTCAAGCAATTGATCCTACTGGGGATATGCTAGGAGTGACCCAGGTGGTCGGATATTTGAACTTTTATGAGGGGGCGCTTTATCACTGAGGAGTGACAAAGAAACAGGGTGACCAAAGTGGTCGAATGGCTGGACCTTTTATAAAAGGCTACCTACGTATCCCGGAGGAATCAAGCCTTGATCGTAGTTCAAGCATCACTAGATAGTTAGGAACGATGTCTAGGATCCTTGAGATTTTGACAATTCGGAGGCTGTCACCTGAGGAAGCTAGAGCTTACGGCGCTATCTCTTTATGACGGAGATAGAGGTAACTTAAGTTGGGAAACTTGAGCGTACGTCACTATTCGCGGATAGTGGTAGCACAAGTTGAAATGACTTGGGCATACGTCACTATTCGCGGATAGAGGTAGCACAAGTTGGAATGACTTGGGCATACGTCACTATTCGCGGATAGAGGTAGCACAAATTGGAATGACTTGGGCATGCGTCACTATTCGCGGATAGTGGTAGCACAAGTTGGAATGACTTGGGCATACGTCACTATTCGCGGATAGAGGTAGCACAAGTTGGAATGACTTGGGCATACGTCACTATTCGCGGATAGAGGTAGCGCAAGTTGGAATGACTTGGGCATACGTCACTATTCGCGGATAGAGGTAGCACAAGTTGGAATGACTTGGGCATACTTCACTATTCGCGGATAGAGGTAGCACAAGTTGGAATGACTTGGGCATACTTCACTATTCGCGGATAGAGGTAGCACAAGTTGGAATGACTTGGGCATACTTCACTATTCGCGGATAGAGGTAGCACAAGTTGGAATGACTTGGGCATACGTCACTATTCGCGGATAGAGGTAGCACAAGTTGGAATGACTTGGGCATACTTCACTATTCGCGGATAGAGGTAGCACAAGTTGGAATGACTTGGGCATACGTCACTATTCGTGGATAGAGGTAGCACAAGTTAGAGTTACGACAATTCGGAGGTTGTCACCTAGTGTTATCCCGTTATAACGGAATTAACGGAGCGGCAGGAATAAAGCTTGATTGCTAAAGAGATAAGGGATATTTTACGAAAAGATGTTATCTTGGTTAAAAGATAACGGAAATTGCATGCCCAAGTGGAAGGTCCAGAGGGCGGGATTGTAATTTATGCTCGGGCGAATGAAGCCGCCGGCATGAGATGGAGAAAAGAAGCCGTACGGCTAGAAGCACTGTTTTCAGTTATTTAAAATCAGGTTTTGAACGGGCATTGGGCACTATTGCCGCCCACTTGAGAGAGAGAGAGAGAGAGAGAGTATTTCGAAATTCTTCAACCCTTTTGCTTCCCTTTGATTTGAAATGGATCCGGAGGGCAATCCCATACCAAGGCAAGCAAGGAGAAACATCTCGGCGGCCGCGAGAAGGAAGAGGAAGGAGCTCGTGAGGACGGAGAGGAAGTATGACTTCCTTACGCCTCCATCGGAGCTTTACCCGGGGAGGAGGGAGCATAAATCAACGAACCCGCGATCGGTTGGGGTAAGCATTCTCATTTTGCTCAAATCCGATGATTTTGCTTGAATTTTGAATGATTTAGGGCTTGACCCGAATTTTAGGATTTTCCTAGGATTTTTGAATGATTTTGAGATGCATGAACAACCTATGAGGCTAAGAATATGCATGTGCAATTTATTTGATGAAAATTATGAGAATGACTCACTTTTTTCTCGCAAAATGAAGTAAGAATTTTTTTTTAAAATATGAGACGGAGTTCTTGCCTTGTGCTAGAACTAGGTCAAAATTCTGATTTTCAATGAGAAAACATGATTTTGGAAGATGAAAATGATTCATGCATGCCATTTTTTGAAAAATAATGCTTATGTGCAAAAAATTGTGATTTTGTGCTTTAGGAAAGCAATGACGCGTTTCAAGTGATGAAAGACACGTTTTTGATGCAAAAGTTATGCTAGAAAAACTTTTATGAATGCTTTTCTTTTGAAAATATGTGCACTTTTGAATATATGCATGCTTTTGAAATGATATGAAGGGCGACGCTTCTTTTGATGTGCTTGTCTACGGAGAACAAGTCTAGAGGACCGTCGGAGATAGCGGTCAAGCTTTGGCGAGAGGATGCCGGATTTTGAGAAGAATGGGGCAAATCCCAAGCGGTGGTGAGGGCTACGGCTTGGATGCATTTGTAGAGGCTATCGGTAGGGGTGTCCACATCACCTCTAAGAGCAAGGGCTTGGTCCGGGCCCTATCGAGTTACAGTGGGACGGTACACATAGCTTTCACAGTGGGGAGAGGCGACGGTGACTCTGCCGATTTCACCGCTATTACGGGCTTACGAGTTCATGGGAGGCCCGTGACTTGGAGGGACCACATTCTGCGGAGGAGTTTCGGGCTTTGGTCGGGTTTGAGGCTGATTAGAAGGGCTGGGGATGGAGACACGGAATGTCGAGGTGGCGATCCAGACTAGCATGCGAGAATTTTCTTTGCTAATGATGTGGCTTGCCCGGCCCGAGTGGCTAGAGCATTCATATGGTTGATGCTATCGAGTCACCATCTTTGCCAGTGCAGGACGATAGCTATGACTTGCCTCCTCGACTCTCTGGAGGATGTTGATGGGATTGGGACGGTCTCTTGGGGAGAGGCCGGATTGGCGGAGTTGTACTTCTCGTTGGACATGTACAGTCGGAACAAGGCTGCTTCGATGGACTGCTTTTCTTTTGCCCTTGAGGTAGTCTCCTTTCTTTTTCTCTTTTCTTTTCTCTTTTCCTGTCTTGAGACTTTTATAAGAGAGAGAAAATGACCTTTTGATGTTTTGAACATGCAGGCCTGGTTTTGCGAGGTGATCGGGTTCTTCCCTTGGAACCAGCAGAGTGATGTCACCATCTTCCTGCTATGGTTATTTGGAGGAGATGCGAGAGATAAATTCACGGGGAAGACCGGATTACCTTCGACTACAAAATGGTGAGGCCGGTCATCAACGAGGGATGGGCACGATGGAGTGGACTTCTACCCACAGGGCGAGGTATCCGAGAGATCTTCTTTGGGAGATGCTATAGAGGTGACGAGGCGAGAGGAGGTGGCTCGCGGGGCGACATGTGATGTCATTTATCGGGGACCGCTTCTCGAGACGGCATGGTCATGTTCCCCACTAGATGCCATTACTCCTTCGACCCTCCGGCCACGGATCTGCGGCCCGAGGGACTGGCCGGAGGATGAGATTGCTAGGTACCGGGCGGGCGTGGGCTGCGGAGGAGTACTGACATGGACACCCCCTACGCTGTGTTTGTGGAGCGGCGCTGAGGACGCCACGAAGCTAGTGAAGGCGGCGGTCACTCGGGGATATGGGGAGGATGAGCCCTCTTGACCCGCCGATCCCTCTGCACATCTGTCCTACGTGGTCCGTGGAGTGCAGAGGAGGATGAGGATACTGTCCCCGATGCTAGGGAGCCCCGGTACACCTTGCCGCTGATAGCCTTTGTAAGTGTACTCTTAGGGTCTTATTCCCTTTTTAGCTTTGATTTTACGCTTTTTGCTATTTTACGAGATTTTACGAGATTTTTCTCTTTTTTCTCGGGTTCCGGCTCGCACTTACGATAAGTGGTCGGGCGGAATAGGGTTTGGAAGGACATGTGCCGGTCTCTTCGAGGAAGGCGCTGCGCCCGAAGGCGGCGGCGGATGCGCGGGAGCACAGGCGCAAGAGACGGCACGTCGGGGCACGGCGTCTACCTCATCGGCCTCGGAGTACTCTTCCCGGTGCTATGCCTCGGGGCGGGGACCCAACGGCGACATTACGGAGCGGTGGTGAGTACGGGCACGATAATGTCCATCTATCGATGTGAGCGACCGGGAGGACTGATGAGGAGGCTAGCATCTACGGTGCGAGCGGCGATGAAGATGAAGAAGAATCGGAGGCCTAGGAGGTCTCTAGAGTAGATTTGGAACAAAAACAAACAATTTACAATTTTTATGCACACTTTGTTTATTTTTGCTTTATTTGGGCGCCGATGGGGCGAAAACATTGTATTTATGTTTTATTGCTTTTCTAATTCATGCTTTTTCAATTTGCATATTATCGAGCCTTGGGGCGACTTTTTGCTTGGAATTGGGGAAATTTGAAAATGGGCCAAAATGATTTATAATGGTGTATAAATGCTTGAATGGCTTGGATATGTTCTTTGTACGGGTTTTGGTTGAAAAAGTGGGGTGAAAACTCCCTTGGGCAGCAACTTTGGTTCTTTGCAGAATTTCTGAGAGGGCTAATGTAGCCGTGCGGCATGGCCTTGAGGGCAAATGAAGCCGTGCGGCTAACGATTCTCTGTCTGAGCTGGTTATTTTACGAATAAAAGCAAGGCTTGGCCATTTCATTTCATTTTCACTCTAGACTTGTCCCAATTGTTCCCGAGCATATTTTGGACCTAAAAGCACCATCTTTGATCATTTTGCGATGGAGAATCCCGTTAGATTGCAAAGGGAGACGAGACCATTTTCTATCCGGTCTTCAATCTTGGGCGAGATATAACTTTCAAAATCACAAGGGGCTGCTTGATTCTTCCTTCAAGATCAAGTCTTTATGGCATTTGAGGGATCTCCCGCCCGATTGGGATCTGTTGAGAGCATGACAAAGTTACAGGATGTCCCAGGAGACATGTTTCTTGTTTCTCTTACAACGAAATCGTCCCAACGCACGAAGACTTGAGCTTTGATTGGGGGTCCGAGATTGAGGCTATATCTATTCCGCTGATCGGAGACGTGCCGGTGACGGTAAAGCTTGCATCTTTCTGCGAGATTCCTTTGGGAGAGGCCGAGAGGATGATGGTAGCCCGGATAGGATTGACCTTTCGATATCCCGGGCGAGGTTTGGGTCTCAGGATATGGCTGCGACCACGGTGGCTATGGATGCTTTCATTCTCTGCGTATTCTCTATTTTGTTCACTGCTTGAGTCAGTGGGGATCTGTCATAGTGGTCTCTTGGACATGGTCGAGAGGCTGCGGGTGGGAAGGATATTGTCCGGTTTTGGGAGAGACATTTCATGGGATCGACAGGATGGCTCGGGGAGACCGTTTCATGAGGTCAGGGAGTCAGGCTATGTTGACTTTGTGGGCTGCGGGAGAGGCTCGGGGCTTTGCACGGGGCTTTGCCGACTCGGTGCCCTTGGGTGATTTCTCGGAGAGGTGCACTAGGCAGCGGGAACGGGGTAGGCGGGAGGCGATGATGGCTAGGCTATCCACTTCGGACATCCGTTGGTGGATACCACATTGGAGGTTGCGGAGACGGGGAGGATATTTCGGGAGTCTTATCTTTGTGAGGGTTCCGGGATTACTGCTGGTCGTCCTTCTACATACCCTGCTTGGTATCCAGGCGGTTTGGGGCTTTACGGGAGCCATTGAGTGATTGGGAGGACATCCGGACCATGGAGGTGGTGTCATTGGACATGAGAGATCCGGCCCGGCTTCTCTTTCTTCTCGAGGGCTTGGACACATCTTGCTTTCCCACTCGGGGCTATCTTCGGGAGCGGGAAGAGCACCATCTTGACCACTTTGTCTACTTGGGTGGTATGAGAGAGGAGATGGGAGCGACTCGGGTTATCTTGGAGGATAGACGTCGAGCTTTATTGGGAGGCGGCGTGACTCGAGTAGGACTACGAGGGAGGCGAGGCTAAGGCGAGTTGCCATAACCAATCAGGTGACTTGGTCGGGGATATGGAGGCTCGGTACAAGAGGTTGTCAGAGGTCGCTCCTTTGGCGAGGCTCGAGAGGGAGGAGGTGCGGACTCGTGCTCGTATAGAGAGCGCTCATTGACACGGGGTTGGTAGAGGCTCCGGTGAGGATACCGAGAGGTCGGGATGAGGGATCCGACATTATTGAGAAGAAAAGGAAGAAGACTCGACGAGGCCGAGGAAAAGGGAAGAAGGCGAAGAAGACTCGGCGAATGACGGTGACAAGTCTTTTCTCAAGATACTCTTATTGCCATTTTGCAAACACATTAGTTTATTTAGGCATTTTATTGTATTTTAGATCTTTTTAGCAGGTTAGCAGAGTTAAGAGGTAGACCGTGCTTGAACTCATCAAGAAGTTTTTAACTTGTAATGAACAAGAAATATTATTTTAAAAATTAATCAAGACACATTTCATGGAAATGCAAATGTCTTTATTGATTGGGACCCGCTTTATGAAAACTGAAATACCCTTTACTATTTTTTAGGACGCACTTCATGGAAGCTTGATTGTCCCTTTTTATTGTTTAGGACACATTTCATGGAAACTTAATCGTCCTTTTTATTGTTTAGGACACATTTCATGGAAACTTAATCGTCCTTTTTATTGTTTAGACCGAACCATATATGGCTGCCTACGTTCCCCTTTTACAAGAAAGGCTAAGGGGCTCGAGGTCTTCGTAGTTCATTACGGTGAACTAATAATTTTTTTTTCATGTGTAACCATTTGTCTTTTGCCTAGAGCCCTTTTTGGGGTCTTGGCCTAGCTGGGCATTACTCTTTTGCACTTTTTTTTTTTTTTTTCTTTTTTTTTTTATATATTTTTTTTTTCGTGCAACCTGTTTTTGCCTAGACCGCCCTTTTTGGGGTTTTCGGCCTAGTGGGTATTACTCTTTTTGCACTTTTTTTTTCTTCTTTTTTTTTTTTTATTTTTTTTTTTTTTTTTTATTTTTATCGAGACATAGTATCTTCGGAGTTTATCACCATTATTTGGGTGGACAAAGGGATTGCCATCCAAGTCTGCAAGCTTCATTGCTCCTCCCCCGATGCATATTTTACGCACCCACATAAGTGGCCGATCCAGACGGGTTCCCATTTTCCCCGGGGTTGTCTCGGTAGGGGCTTTACTTTCGGCACCAAGTCGCCCTCTTTGATGTCTACGGCCTTGACCTTTTTATCAAACGCTCGGCCATTCGCCTCGGTAGGCTCGGGTGTGTTCCATGGCTTTTAGCCTTCTCTCGTCAAGCGGGGCTAATTCATCATGCCGGCTGCGCAACCATTCCACTTCATTGACACTTTGTTTTCCGAAGGACCCTTAATGACGGGATTTCCAACTCTATTTTGGTAACACTTGCTTCCATCCCAGTAAGTTAGGGCAAAAGGAGTTTCTCCTGTGGGTACGTTACGACGAGGCGTTCAGTAGCCCCGCAGTGCTAGGTGCGGCTTTTCGGGCCAATCACGACCACGGGTGGCCATCTTAGGATGATCCGCTCGAGTGTCTTATTAGCGGCTTCCACGGCTCCATTGGTTTGAGGTGCATGTACGGGGACGACTTGTGGCGAGTAACTCTGAATTCGACGGCGGTCTATCGCAGTCTCCTTCGAAGTGTGACCCATTATCGAAATGATCTCGTTGGGCACCCCATATACGCACATTATGTTTTCTTTGATGAGCCGGGCCACTTTTACGGAAGTGAGGACCTTGTAGGACTTGGCCTCTACCCACTTGGTGAAGTAGTCAATGGCCACCAACACGAACTCGTGCCCATTGCTTCTATAGGATATTTTCCCTATCACGTCAATGCCCCAAGTTGCAAACGGCCAAGGAGTCGTCATGCGGTACAGGTCATGAGGTGGGAGATGGTTGAGGTTGGCAAACCGGCGGCATTTGTCGCGAGTTCGGACGTCTTGAACGCGATCTGTTTCCATGGAGATCCAGTAGTAACCCATTCGAGGATCACTTGCATCGGGGCTGCAGCATTCATGTGAGGACCGCAAGGACCATTGTGGACTTCGGTCATCAACTCTCGCTCTTTCTTGAGTGACACATAAGAGGAGTGGTCCTTGATACCGCTTCTTGTATAGGTTGCCTCCTAGAATGACATGCCGAGAAGCCAACCTTTTCGGGGCTTGCAAGCTTTTGGCTACGACTCCTTCTTTTGGTCTACCTTCTTCGTCTACGAAAGCGACTCTCCGTCTTTGAGAAATTGGTAAATCGATTGTACGAGTTCCTTTATAGGCTCGGGTCCCAGTCCACTTCCTGACGAAAGGCTGGGGCTTCTCTTCTACCCAGCTCGAAGGGCTTTATGGCTTTTCCTCGGGGATCTCTACCAATGAGGCTAGAGTAGCTAGAGCATCTGCGAATCTGTTCTTTTCCCTCGGCAAGTAGTGGAAAGTCACTTCTCGGAGCTGTCCGATCAACTCCTCCATATGGGCATGATACCGTTGCAGATTAGGGTCTACGAGTCTTCCACTTGTTGGAGACTTGGTTGATGATCATTTGAGTCTCCGTAAACTTCGAGCTCCTTGACATTTCTTTCTAAGGCGGCCTCAAACCCGGCAATGCGGGCTTCATACTCGGCGGCATTGTTCGTGGCGGGAAAGTTCAACTTGAGGGCTATGGGGGTATGCTCATCTTTCGGATCGACCAATAGCATTCCTACACCATTTCCTCTTTTGTTAGCGGCTCAGTCAAAGAACAAGCGCCATCTATTTTCGAGCTCAACTGCAAAGATCCCTTCATCGGAAATTGGGGTTCGGGCCCTCTGTCTTCATTACTCGGGAAGTTCGCTAGGTGATCGACAATGCTTGACCCTTGATGGCCTTTACGGTCACATAGTTGATGTCGTATTACGCCAGAAGAAGGACCACTTCGCTAGGCGCATCGAGAGAGAAGGCTTGTCAAAGATGTACTTGATGGGGTCCATTTTCGAGACCAAGTTCACGGGGTGGGCTTGCATATAATGCTTCAACTTGCCGACTACCGGACCGGTCTGCACATGTCTTTTCACACGCCGAATAATTGAGCTCACTCCCCTGTAGCTTGGCCGACAAAGTAAATGGCATTTTCTACCCGAGAGTCTTTCTTCTCTTGAGCAAGCATAGCCCCAACCGCCGTGTACGTGACGAGTGAGATAGAGCGGAAGAGGCTTCTGTCTATATGGGGGGCATAGTGCAGGGGATTCACTAAGTATGCCTTGATGCGGTCAAAGGCGTCCTGGCATTCTTCGGTCCATTACGTGTCCACATTCTTCTTCATGAGCTTGAAGATGGGCTCGCACATAGTGGTCATTGATTGACAAAGCGGGCGATGTCTTTGCAATTTTCCCATGAAGCTTTTGACTTAAATGCGGGTTTGAGGTGGCCTCATATCCATGATAGCTTTGATCTTTCGGGGTCAACTTCTATACCTCGCTCAGTGACCATGTGCCCGAGTAGCACTTTTCCCACTGTCACCCGAAGGTGCATTTGGCGGGGTTTAGTCTCATGGAATGCTTGTCTCGGCCTCTCAAAGAATTTTCGTAGGTCAACAAAGTCTTGCCCACCTTCTCCTTTGGAGTGGATTATCATGTCGTCTACGTAGACCTCCAATCTCCTTGTGGATCATGTCATGAAAAAGTGCGGTGTTGTCGCTTCTTTGGTAAGTAGCCCCGGCATTCTTGAGCTCCGAACGGCATTACCAGAGTGGGTCAAGAGGTTCCCTACGGTGTGGTGAAGGCATGTCTTTTCTTGGTCTTCCTCGGCCATCTTGATCCGGGTTGTAGCTCGCAAAACCATCAACGAAGGATTTGACTTCGTGAGTTGGCAAAGTGGAGTCCACCAGATGCTCCATGTTTGGCGTAGGGTAGTCGTCTTTGGAATGGCCGGGCCTTGTTCGGATCTCGGAAATCCACACAGCTAACAAGACCTTCCCATTGGCCTTGGTTACGGTCACGATGTTGGACAACCATGTCGGGTATTCAATGACTACGATGAACCCTACCCGCAGTAGCTTCTCAATTTCTTCTTTGACCTGTAGAGACCATTCCGGCTTGATCTTTCTCGCTCGCTTTACCGGCTTCGCATCTCGGTGCTAGAGGGATTCCGTGCTCTACTATCGAACCGTCTTCAGCCCCGCATATCTTTGTATGACCATGCAAACACGTCGACGTATTCTCTCGAGCAAACCAATCAATCTGTCCTTTCAACCCCGGAAGAAGCTTCCAATCTGTGTCTCTTTAGGTTCCTCAATAGTACTCCAAGTTCACACTTATCAAAACCTCCTCACTTGGGCCCGGTTTTCCTCTTTTTCGAAACATGCTTAAAGATTTCTTTAATGTATTGTTCGTTTAGTGTGTTTGCATCTTGTTCAAATGATTCATTATTAACCGTTGTTAAGTTTTTGAGTTAATTTATCATTTGTTAAGTTGGGCAATAAGAGGATAATCGTAAAGATTTGTCATTTCATTCAAGATAAGGGGAAAGATGACATCGATTACATTTGCCATAATCCTCAGGCGTGAGGCCTTCTGATGACTCCGAGGACTGGAATTCGAGAAGATTCCCGACTCAATCGAATAGACAATGTGGTGTTTGACACGACCAGGGTTGAGGAGGACGGGTACCAATCCAAGCTCCGTGATCATTTCTTGTCGTCGATCAAGCTATCGGCCCCGAGAATGTCTCCCAATTCTTCAATGGCATTTGCCGTCTTAGTCACCAAAGTGCGAGGATCAAAATGACTTTTCACCATCGTCTCCAATAACGGCAACTATCTCATCATCTCGAATCGAAGTCGATCAAGTCCGGGATTTGTGCTTCTTCGTCAAACAACTCTTGCAAACTCCCATCGATCTGTCTTCACGGCAGCAGCTTCTATCCGGCCGATCTTTGGAAGAGCTAACTCAAAGGCGGAGAAGTCCATTGTCCCTGATGCCGACCTTGACACCGGCCGGATTTCCTTTGAAGACGTACTCATTCTCGAACTGTAGTGGTAGCCCTGTGGATATCCGGCAAATCAAGGAACATTCTTCGAACGGGATTGGCCGGCTTTCCCTAACTTTCTCAAGGTTCTCTAGAAGGGTTTTCTCGCAAGGAGATCCGGCGATCACTTTCATCATATTGTGTCCCTCCTTTTATAAAGTAATGGGTCGAGACAGATCGTAAGGATGGAGCCGGATCCCTTCACCTTTCTTGCCTTCGCCTTTTCCGGCATCCCGAGAGTTTGGTTTGTACCCCAAGCCATATCTCGTAGTCCTGCTCCTTCACATCAATGATGGTGTTACGACCTTGAAGTCTTCTACCCAATCCAAGTCCCTAAGATAGCTCATTTTTCGCATCATTCTCATGGCAGGAGGGATCTTATCGGAAGTAATGGTGAGGTCAGTGCAACACACTTGTGCCTTGGAAGAAGCTACGGAGAATCCAGTCAATGCTAATCCTTCATCATCATGCTTGATTTCCAATATCGGGATGTCCCCTTGCCGGTTCCTTCTATCGTGACACTGCCCCCATAAATGGTGGTGATAGTTCCATCACTCGAACAAATTTGACGCACCGATGCAAAGTAGAGGCTACCCCATTTATCTCGGTGGATCCAAGGCCGTCCCAAAGAAGGCAAGAAATGAAATCGGAATGTCAATAACTTGAAAGTCAACATCCATGACCTTTTTCCGAACCACATCTTGAGAGTGGCGATCCCCAAAACCGATCGTGCAAAGGAGTCGTAGGCCTTAATAGTCTCGACTAGAAGGCTTTAAGTCCGTTGGCTTCAGATCCAATAAATCCATCATCTTAGCCGGCAAGACATTCATTACTGTGCACTTGCCAACTAGTACTCGTGGCAATCGACGCTCTTCTAACTGGACTGTGATGTAAAGAGGTTCGTTGTGACTAGCCCCATACTTTGGCGGTGTCCAATTCAAGGAAGGTAATGATGTTTCCATAGTGGATATTTCCAATCATTCGACGACCTCATCGGGGTGACATCTATGGGCACCATGGTCTTGGCCAAACTTTCTTCTAGTTTCAACTTATGAGGGTATGAAGAGGTTAACAGGGACCATAAGGAGATATTGGCTTGGGTACACTTCAACCGAGTTAGGACCGGATCCTCCTTATCGTAGTCGCTTTTACGCTTCTAGCTTATAAGGTCTTTTATCTCGTCTTTGGTTCCGAGACGGCATTCCTTTTGTCACCCTTAGGCCGCTCAATACTCATCCGTCTGCATCGAGTCATCACATAGACATTGGATTTTCCTTGGTCATCATTCCTACCGGAGGATTACGTCAATTCTTTCAAAGTCGAGGCGGATTCTTACCGGCGTATGGCCAATTTCGCGATTGATCTCGATTGACGGCGCCGTCGGAAGCATAGGCGGCTTCCCGAATCTGGGTCCTGTGTTACCGCTTTTTGACCTTTTCACATTCTCCGTTTAAAGCTTTCACAGCCTCATTCAAACTTTTTAAAGTCAAGGCATGCAACAAGAATTATCACTTCCGGATTTTGGAGCTTGGCAAATGGCTTTCTCATCCGATCCTAGCAACTTCTTTAACAGAGTAGGATCACATTCTCATCACCGTCAAGCATGTCTTTTCTTTCCCCGGGGGTCAACCTTTTGACGGCATTTTGGACATTGGCTAAACACTTTCGAAATGGGAAATTCCATCATCAATAAGGATTTCGAGGGTCAAACCTCATGGCGGGTTCCTTTTCCTTACCGTCGAGATATTTTCCGGGCTTTCGGCTTCGGGCTAACCACTCCTCTATTGTCCCTTCCGCATTTCGACCGTGTCTTCATCGTTGTCACTACAGTAGCTCTCGTGGGAACTTTCGTCTTGGCTCTTATGACCAATGAGGGCAAAAGAAGGTCGGGCTACTTGACGCCATATGAGGGGTATCTCAGACTCTCCCTCGGGCTTAGGGATTACCAGGAAGACATCATTATCATCGTAGGACATAAAGGGACCGGGGTCGCCTCTAAACTCGTGACTCTTTCCAAGGCATCCATACATTCTTCTTCGTACCAAGTTTCAGGAGTGACTACTAACACCGTGATAGAGTCTACCCTTCCGATGAGAGTTTGGCTTCAGCGACACTTACATGTTCTAGATCGGTGGGAGGAGCCCACTTCCCTCTTTGGCTAAAGCTTCGATCAAGTCTCTCCATTCACCTACCAAGTCCTTGTACGGAGTATTGAACTCTAGGATATAGGACTCATACACTACCTCATCCTTCTCCGAGCCTTTGCATAGGCCGCAGACCCACTTTGAAGTGATTTCATCCCCTGTTCCAGTCTCGTGGCTTTTGCCTCATCTTGCCCTTCGGGTTTCACTTCCGTTGGCTCCAAGTCCATTCCTTCTATCGAACTGTCATCATCACCGTAAATCCACCCATTCCTATTCTCATTCCCGACCGACTCTTCGCCGTAGCTATCCGAGAGGTAGGCAAATTCACAAAGCGTTGACAAAATTGGAAAGGTCAAACTGCACTGGGATTCCAAGGTAAGGAAATTTGGCTCGGGCCGAAAGGAGGAAAAGGGTCCTATGGGGGATTCAGAGGAAGCGAGGGTGTCGGGACCCTAACAACTTGGGGTATTGGATAAGACCGAGAAAGGACAGCTTTTGCAATGGGTTATATGAAGATGGGGAGGGCATTGGTTATAGGCTAGCTCTTCTTCCTCGGTCATCTCGGTTACCTAAACCAAAGATCAAGCTCTCGTCAAATCGGTCATTCTCGACTCTCTCGAACCGATGAAACCGAGGATTCTCGCGAACCTGCTCGAGGATTCTCGCGCTAACAAGTCGCCGACCCGGCGTTCTCACCCACTTCTTTCTCGCTGCGGGAAAGGGATAGGAAAGGTTTAGACTCGGGGTAGGTGTTTATCAAGGCTCGTGCAATATGCAAATTAGAATCTTCAAGTTTACTTAAAATGAAAGTTGTCTTTTATTAATATCTATTTGGTTGGAAAAGGGGTTCGCCCTTCTTTTTCACAACTACTCTAGATCCCGGATCGGGGTTCCGTCACTACGTCTATAAGCCCCTCGTATTCCACCTGTATTTCGACCTCCCAGGGTGGACAGCCCCGGGCGAGGGTCCTATAGGGCACGCGGATCCCACCGACCGAGAGTAAAGAACGCTCCTATCGGGTCTAGCGGGTCATAGGACCTTTCAACGCACGAGCGATGCGGATTATAGTCAAGGCAATACCGGGAAAGTCTCGTCTCTCTGCCTCGACGGATCTTTGACAGAGTTTCGCTTGAGCGAATGACGGTTTTTGACTTTCGGTAATGTCCGAGAATATAATAGGCATGGGTCGGGCGGCAAAAGCCGAATGACACAGTGTCACATTGAACTTCGTTGCATACGCAGTGCGTGGAGTCGAATCGAAGTCAATGCCGGTCAAGATCTTGCCAATTTTTCCTTGTCGGAATTTTGGCAGAGCTTCGCTTGAGCGAAAGATCTTTTGATTTTTTGGCAAAGACTTGGTCTCGACTCTTACGCATTCCGTGCGGGTCAAGGTCGATAGTCAATGTCGGAGTCAAGATCCTACCGATTTTTCCTTGTCGGAATTTCGGCAGAATTTCGCTTGAGCGAAAATCTTGGTTTCCGTTATGAGCTAAGGCTTGACCTTTACGTGGGTATGCAACTGGGCTATATGACACGGACTAGACCAAAAACCAACCAAAAGTCACGGATTTTTGAAACGTGTGACACCTGGACCGTGCATTGGTCGACACCGGGCCGCCATGGGGAGGTTGGGATGATTCCGTGGGCGCCCGGAGCATCGTAAGAGTGCTCCGTGATCGCACTGGAACCACCCTCGGGTTTGAGGGACGTGCGTGCAAAAGTGTACGGGATATATCGGGTGCGCGCGTAGTGTGCGGTCTCCTAAAAATGTTCCTTTTTGAGTTAAAACAGAGATTTTCATAAATGTGTTTTAAAGGAATGATTTTCGGGACGGGGAAAAATGCAACACATAAGCACGTAAATTTTCTAGGAGCCCCGTCATGGAGCTGAATAGCCCCAAGCCGCTAGGACTCGCCGTATTAACCCCGATTTTTCCCCGGTGGAATTGCACACTGAGGTCGTATGGTCGAATCCTATGAGGATTAGCCGTACGCATCGCATGGATCAATTTTCCGAGTTCCACTCCTTTTGCTATTTTTCGGTTGTTTCCGTTCAAAGTATGCAAGATTCCAAGATGCAAATGATGCAATGCATGGTAAAAGAAAGCAAGCACGATTAATGAAATCGGCGATGGGAGTCCTAACTCCGCTCAAAGGGAAAAGCTTTTTGTATTTTTTTTTTCAAAAATTTTTTTTTTCAAAAAAGGATACTCGAAGTACGCTGGGATTGTTAAACCACCTTGTTATCCCAAGCCCCGGTTAGGGAGCGATACAGAAGGGTAAGTGGGGTCCACCTATATACCAAGTATCGACTTTTGTTTTGAAAATAAAGCTTTTCTCCTTTGGTATGATCCCCACGGAGTCGCCAAACCGTGAATGTGTGCCCAAAATTTTTGTTTATTGGAATTCACGCGAGTTTGAAGACATCCGAGTTATTTGAAAAACGGAGTCGCCACGCCATTTTGATTACCTCAAAACTTTGAAAAAAGGTTTTATGGGTTCGGAGGTTAAGTTACCCCTCGGGAAGAACGTTTGGCGTTCACCCAAAGTGCCTTGCGGAGCAAGTCTCCCTAGATTTCATTAATCGTGTTTGCTTGCGTGCTTTCTTTGTGTGCATGTGTTTGAAAATAAAGGGGGAATGTCCCAAGTTGTCTTCCGGACGTACAAACCATTTGTTGGTTGTCGCTCGGGATTCCTTGGAATTTATGTATTTGGGATTATGATCCCGTCCTCATCTTATGACTTATGATCATCGCATTTTAAACCTCGGGACCCTCGGGACTTGCGTGATCGAGAGAATGACTCTCTTTTGGGTCAAAGATGAGGTTCTTTAGGAAGGAATGTCCTTAGCCCATCAATCCTACGCTTTAAGACGGTCGAGCTCGTATAGAGGCTTCATACTCATTCTTAAGCGATAATCGGAGATATAGGGTTCAAGGTTATCCTTTTCCTAAAGAAATCATGAACCTTTAATGGAAGAAACGATGCAAAGATGAGAACTTTTACACCGGTCCGTTCCAAGGTTGGGGGAAAGGGGGAATGCATGATAAAAAAATGACTCTTTAATGAAAAGATGACATTTTGGTTTTAGCAAATGATGCCTTTTGATTTGAAGAAATGATCTTTATGCAAATGATGCATAAAGATTTGATTTTTATGCAAATGATGCATTGAAAAAGGGGTTTTGATGCAAAGGATGCGTTTTTCATTGAAAAAGATTTGATCTTTGTATGCAAATGATGCATAAAGATGACAGTTTTATTGGAAAATAGGGATTTTAGGTGCAAAGAATGCACCTTTATGAAAAAAGACTACATTTTTATGACAAATGAGGTCTTAATGCATGCAAAGGGGAAAGGGAGTGATAAAGATATGATCTTTATGAATAAATGCCAAGTCCCAAGCAAGATATATGAATGCAATGAGCAAGTATATCAATTAAAATGCAAGGTTAGGGCGTGCGAGGTTACCAATCGTTTCCTTCGCTTCTTCGGACGGAGCTAGGAGGAGAGGTTATTCTTGGGTCTTCAAGGAGGAGGGAGATGGCTTCTTGAGCTTCTTCTTCACCTTCTTGGACTTCCAGCAGCTCCTTGGGGGATTTTCTTCGTATTATGAGAGTATTATGCTTTTTGTTGATCCTTAAAATGGGTAGAGGAGGGCTCTATTTATAGGCAGTCTGGATAAGGCTAATGAAGCCGTGCGGCTGCAGGCCCTTTGCAAATGAGGCCGTGCGGTCTTATCCACAATGACTCAGCATTCTAGAACCATGCAAGGTGGCATTATTCTAGAAGCTTCCCTCCTAATTAAAAAAACGTGTTTCTTAATTAGGAAGGATTCCCTTCAGCCTTTATTTAATTAAAAACGGTTCCGGAATGTTTCCGGAACGCTGGGAAGGTCTGGGGAATTACCGGAAAACTTACCGAAATTGCCGGGAAATTTAACCGGAAGGCATGAGCCAGATTTGGGTACTTACAGAGGCAGCCACACATTCCATTGGCTACACGTCCTTGCTTCGAGGCAGCCACACATTCCATTGGCTACACGTCCTCGCTCCGAGGCAGCCACACATTCCATTAGCTACATGTACTCGCTCCGAGGTAGCCACACATTCCATTGGCTACACATCCTCGCTCCGAGGCAGCCACACATTCCATTGGCTACACGTCCTCGCTCCGAGGCAGCCACACATTCTCCTGGCTACACGTCCTCGCTCTGAGGCAGCCACACTTTCCATTGGCTACACGACCTCGCTCCGAGGCAGCCACACATATCATTGGCTACACATCCTCGCTCCGAGGCAGGCACACATTCTCTTGGCTACACGTCCTCACTCCGAGGCAGACACACATTCCATTGGCTACACGTCCTCGCTCCGAGGCAGCCACACATTCTCTTAGCTACACGTCCTCGCTCCGAGGCAGCCACACATTCCATTGGCTACACGTCCTCGCTCCGAGGAAGCCATACATTTCATTGGCTACACATCCTCACTCCGAGGCAGCCACACATTCTCTTGGCTACACGTCCTCATTCCGAGGCAGCCGTACATTCTCTCGGTCACATGTTCTCACTTCTTCGAACTACGATCCAGCTTGATTCCCTCCTAGGGATACGTAGGAATCCTTTCCCAAAAAGGTCCAGCCATCCAACCACATCAATCGCTTGCCACATCCCCAGCAGGTCCGGCAAGTTGACCACTCTGGTCAATCTTTCCCATCAGCCGCTCATTAGGCTTGGGATCCTTCTTATCGACAACCTCACTTCTTCCATAAGTGACGTTGCCGAGGGGCTCTGTGAGTACCCCAATCCAATTCGCGACCCTTTATAAGTGCCTTTTAATATAATAAAATTGCACTAGGGGCGTTTTGGTAAATTTCCGATCCATTCCGAGACTTTCGGAAACTTTTTATAAGTTTTTGCGAAGGAAGTGCTTTTAAGTCATTTTTCCGTGCAAAAGGACCTACAGGGAATTATTCAGTTTGGACCTGTTGGGAATTCGTGCGACACAACGAGCCACGAAAAGTCACAGTGGTGGGTCGTGCGACACAACTAGCCCCTCACCAGCAGGTTATAAATAAGACCCTCCCCCTCTCATTTCGGGGGCCCTTCCAACCTCCCTAAGGTTACTCTGCCAAAATCCCTCCAGAACCTCATTCCTCTCCTCATTCCTACTCAAAACACACATCAATCCTCTCAATTCTCTCTCTCTCATATTCAATTCAATACACACTTCACATACACATTGAAGATCTAAGTCCAGCACTCCATCTGTGTTTGAATCCTCATTCAGAAGCTGATTTGAAGGTTCCCTATACCAACTTGGTATAGTGAAAGTGGACTACAAGGGTAACGATCTCTATCCCTCTCTATCTCTCTTCATTTTCTCCATGATTTCATGTACAAGCTGCTAATGATCTGACCGCAATCTCTCTGTTTAAGTCTCTAATGCCATAGATAATTACATGTTCCACGTTTTTGTTGGTTTATAAGATGAGTTGATATAACTGTGCTTGTTCATCAAGAGAGTGTGGATCTCTCATATCCACACCCTCTTGAAGGTTGTTTGTTAAATTCTGTGTTCTCTGAGATCCATTCATGGTGTAATTTGTGTTATAGTTACTTGATGTCTCTGTAATTAAGCCTTGTAAAACCTCTGCAAGGTGGCCATTAGTGTCACGCAACACAACTGGACATGTGGAGTCCTGGGTCGTGCGACATAAGTAGCCCCTTGCAGAAGGTTCAGTTCAGTTGTAATTTCTGTTCAATCTTCATTGTAATTGGGATGTGGCCTCCCTTACCAAATGGTTCACAAGTTGTTTCTCTCTCAGTTTATCAATAAAAGCAAAACATATTTATCATATATTGTTTCACACCTTTGCACACACTTATGAATGATTGGATGTTATTTTTATAGAAAGACTCATTTACGAGGCGTGTTGGGTGAACTCTCGGTTCTTCCCAACACGTAACCTGACCCCCGAACCCTTTCTCTAATTTCAAAAGGTTTTTCAAAGTGTACCTCTTAAACATGGCGTGGCGACTCCTTTTCATGCACTTTTACATATCTCCCATCCTATTTCCAAAACCATCAAAACCTGATTTTTCATACGGGGTATGTTCACCAGGCCAGCTTCTCCCCAGGAAAACCCTCTCATCGCCTCCAGATCAATCAAAGAGCTGAGCAAGGAAAACTGGCACGTCGTATCAGCATTGGGAAAAATGGTTGCTGACAGAGCAAACCACAAAAACCCCCTAGCCAACCGATCAGCTGTCATCCTCTCGGAACCATCCAGATACTCAACAATGCCTCTCCTCAGATGGCCCTCCATTGGTCCATACCGAATACCAATGCCCCTGGCATCCGTAATATCAAAGCCAAGCAGATCAGTCAGCTGCTCCAAGGTGAAACCATCAAACCACCCTATGGGATTGCCTCGGAACGACAACCCGGTGATCGCAGCAAAGTCAGTAGGAGTGATCGATGCCTCCCCCCACCTGAAGTGAAACGTGTGGGTCGTGTCCCACCAATACTCGCTCAAAGATACATGGATGACCTTGACCCTCTGCGTCGAAGCCACAGCAGCCACTGCGCTAACAAAGCCTCCCAGGCCAGAGTCAATCACCAGCTGTCGTGGACTCCTCTCTCCGTCACGAGCCACGTCCGGGAACATTTCCCACAGCACGCTGACAGCCTCAACATCTCCCCTACTCTTGGTAGCGGACACATCAACCGACCCTCGCCCCTGCAGGTAAACACAGCAAAGGTATGTTAATACAAAATAACGTACACAAAATGCACATGCAATGTCACATATCAACACAAAGATATAGCTCAATCATTTTCCTAAGATATCTCCGTCTCTAGTCGGAATATTAACGGTTCAAGTCTCAAAATCCCGTTTCATTAATGGTTCATTTTCCTAAGATATCTCCGTCTCAAGTCGGAATATTAACGGTTCAAGTCTCAAAATCCCGTTTCATTAACTGTTCATTTTCCTAAGATATCTCCGTCTCAAGTCGGAATATTAACGGTTCAAGTCTCAAAATCCCGTTCATTAATGGTTCATTTTCCTAAGATATCTTCGTCCCAAGTCGGAATGTTAACGGTTCAAATTTCAGAAAAACCCGTCAAAACCGAAACTTTCAAAACATTTCGAAAAACCCGTCAAAACCGAAACTTTAAAAATATTTCGAAAAACCCGTCAAACCCGAAACTTTCAAAACATTTCGAAAAACCCATCAAAACCGGAACTTTCAAAACCATTCGAAAAACCCATCAAAATCGGAACTTTCAAAATCATTTCGAAAAATTCGTCAAATTCGGAACTTTCAAACACTTTCAAAATTACTATGTCCCGAATTAAACTCACTTTAATTTTATAAAACATAGCTAGACATGGAATTTTTCTACCAAATTTTCTACGTTGTCTACACATAGCATCAATTGCACTAAGCTAAAGTCAATTTCGATAAAAGGGCATCGCAAGGTCAAAACCCCAAATCGGGCACCAAGGACCCTAAGTCAATTCAAATCAATTCCAAAATTTCAAGAATTCTAAATTCTTAAATTCAAAGGAATTCAAAGGATGTTTACCTTCCTCGCAATACCCTCCTTGGATTTATGGCTATCCTGAGCTTTGTAAAACTCGGTCGGATCCATAGGAAGCTCGGTCGCTCGCACCGTCCTCCTAAGCCTCTTCCTCTCGTTGCCGGTCCTTCTATGTCGACTCCTCCGGTCTCTTTTACAGGATGGGCCATTTTGGCCCAAATGGCCAATCAGCCCCTCATCTTTTCAAATTTGACACTTTTCCTCAAAAGTTAAAATTTCCCAGTTAGACAATCTCTAACGCCCCTCTCCCGAGGTTAAATTCTCAGTTAGACATCTCTAACGCCCCCCTCCCGAGGTTAAATTCTCAGTTAGACATCTCTAACGCCCCTCTCTCGAGGTTAAATTTCTCAGTTAGACATCTCTAACGCCCCTCTCTCGAGGTTAAATTTCCCAGGCCCCTCTCCCGAGGTTAAATTTCTCAGTTAGACATCTCTAACGCCCCTCTCCCGAGGTTAAAATTCCCGTTAGACCTTTCACGGTCCAATCAACAATCTCTCTGGCCGTTAATCGTAAGTCCGACCATCTCATTTCAACGGCAATCATTGTAAGCCCGTACAACAATCTTTCTGGCCGTCAATCGTAAGCCAGACCATCTCATTTCAACGGCAATCATTGTAAACCCGTACAACAATCCTTCTTCGGTCGCCGTCGTAAGCCCGAACATCCCTCCCCAGCAGGATCCTAAGACCATCCTTTTAATGGAACGTCAATTAATCTCCTCAGTTCCTAACTGACTTTGTTAGAACTATGGATGCTTTTCCCCAACAATGTGTCATCCTCCCCCGAGATCACATTTCGTTCCTAACCCCGTCGTTAGAACGTCAATCCTTCCTTCATGACTCAGACCGTGTTGTTAAAAATGCCAGTTTAACACAACCGTTCCTGTCCATTCCATTCCTAACCCCATCGTTAGAACGTCAATCCTTCCTTCATGACTTAGGTCGTGTTGTTAAAACGCCAGTTTAACACAACCGTTCCTGCCATTTCGTCAGATCTCCGGCAAGATCTCGTGACACAGCGTCAGTTTGTTAAGTCCCTTACACTTGACAGACAGGAACTACGATCGAATTGATTCCCCCGTGGATACGTAGGAATCCTTGCTATAGGGTCCAGCCATTTGACCATCTAGGTCTCTCCATAAGGCATCTCCCCGATTTGGGATCCTTATCTTTTTCAACGACCCCACTTTCTTCGAAAGTGATGTCACCGAGGGGCTACTGTAAGTACCCAAATCCGAATTGTTACAATCCTTTAACTAACGATTTCCAAGTTAACGAGAATCCGTTAACTTGCACCTTCCTGGTTAACGAGACTTTCCAGGACTGCCTCGTGCATCCAAAATCCAAAGTGTATTCAACCCACGTTCATACACGTGAAAATACCACTTTTCCAGAAATACGTAATTTCTGGGACTTTTTGGGACTGTTCTGACATTTTCTCGGACAGTTATTTAGAAAATAGTCAAAACTGGGATTAACGGACCAAATGGTCAATCTTAGCGACTAAGCTAGACACGTGGCTTACATGCATGGCCTCTCCTATCCCCATCAATCAGATTCAAGGGTGAAAAGTCTAAAGTACCCTCAAACTGAGTGACTGGCCGGACGGCCTGTTCTTCATGATTGACTGATCAGCCTCAGCAATTTCCAAAATACCCCAAAAGTCCCTAAAATTGAGGTTCTGGCCGGACGGTCTGTTCTTCAGTTTCACCCCCTATAAATACAGCCTCTCCCCTTTAGTAAATAAGGCCCAAATATTTACTCCCTCAGCTAATCCTCACAGTTCTAGCAACCAAAACCCCTTCTCGAGCCCCAAAAACGCCTCGATTTGCATGAAAACCACGTTTTCCAATCCAAACATGAGCCAAACACCTCCAAAACACCTTTCAAACACCCTTTCGTATCCTGTATACGTCCTCCCAAGCAAAGGAGTCAACTCCAAGCCATTGGTAACACTCTCACTCTCTAAATTTCGCTTCACCTCGTTTTACGCATCATACGCTACTTTCGATCCGATCAAAGTTCTCAAAATGTAGACGACACGCCATCTACGGGACTTGATACGTTTTAGTCCTCTATCATCTTTTCTCCCTCGAGAGAAGTAATTTAGGGTTAAAACGACATTCGAGTCCCGTTTTTACTTTTATGTTATTTACCGTCCGAACCGTTCGGTTCGTGATCGCACTTTTACCGTCCGGATCGTTTGATTCGTTGATTGCCATTTACCATCCGGATCGTTTGATTCGTTGATATCGCACTTACTTTATGCTCTTTACTAATCCGATTCGTTTGGCTTGTCGATCGCACTTTTACCATCCGGATCGTTCGATTCATTGATACCGCATTTTCAATACTGTCATTTACAAGTCCAAATCGTTTGGTTTGTTGATAGTATTTACTTTCAAATGTCCGAGTCACAAAATGACTCATTGATCGCATCTCATTAGCCATCATTTTCATCAAAATGGGTAACATCGTAATGCCCGGTTCAAAACTGAAGTTCTTCAATCGAACTCCTTTTCAAACTCCCTCAAAATCGACGTTTGTCATTCAAACGATCCTTTTCAAAATCAACGTTTGTCATTCAAACCAAGATTAAAGTTTGTTATTCAAACTCATTTTCAATAGTAACACGAACACACACACGCACACTTTTCGTGAAAGGTAGAAAGACTCGTCATGCGAGGCATTTTGGGTGATATCCAGATACTCTTCCCGAAACGTAACCTGACCTCCAAACCTAACAATCTATGTTCAAATAGTCTTTTCCTAAGCTTTGGCTCCCAATCAAAATGACCTCCTTTTCAAAAGCCTTTTCCTAAGTTTTGGCTCCCAATCAAAATGACCTCCTTTTCAAACTAGCCTTTTTCAAAGTTTAGGCTCATAATACAAAACGGCGTGGCAACTCTCTTTTCAGTGAAGTCCATCAAAAAACCGCTCGTCTCATCCGCGCGATCCGTGTAATTTCAACCTCGCAAAGAGGTAACAAAAAAAGGTCTTACAGAGGAATAATGGTAAGGGTCTCACGAAGAGGATCTCAGAAAGAGGGAATGGAAAAGGTTCACGAGGAAATAATGGGAGAAAGTCTCACGAAGAGGTATCGAGAAGGGTCTCATAAGGAGATAACGAGAGGCAAAGTCTCGGGAAGGAATCTCGCGGGGAGATGACAAGATATGAAATCTCGGGAGAGGATCTCACGCAGAGATAATGAAAAGATCTCACGAGGAGATAACGAGAGGCAAAGTCTCGAGAGAGAATCTCACGCAGAGATAATCGAAAAGATCTCACGAGGAGATAACGAGAGGCAAAGTCTCGAGAGAGAATCTCACAAAGAGATAACGGGATAGATTTCACGAGGAGATAATGGGAAAGGATCTCACGAGGAGATAACAGGAAAGGATCTCACGAAGAGATAACGAGATGCAAAATCTCGGGGAAGAATCTCACGGGGAGATGATGGGATAGACCTCACGAGGTCGGGTATCCCTTTGAACGGGTATTTATGCTGAATGGTGGTGGTGACGGGTCCAGGTATTGTAGTGACGTCGAGGAATGCTCCCCTTATTGGGTTGGGCTCGAGTCCTCTGAAACATTTGAGGTTCTGTGCCAGCTTTTCCAACTTTTTTGCAGTCTCTGTGCAGACTTTTATGTTCCTTTCTCATCTTCATCAGTTCCGCTGTAAGTTTCCTCAGTTCCTTTCTCATCTTCATTAGTTCCCTTGTCGGTTCCTTTGACGAAGTATCGAGCAAGGTCAAAGTCGTAAGGTTGGAGGTTGGGTTTGATGTAGGAGGTTCCCCTTTTGCGGGCCGCTGCTTTGGTGCTTGTGAGCTTCTTGTCTCCTCGGATGTCAGCTGGTGTAGGCACATAATCGAGCCCCAGGACTGTATTGTGGTCCTTGACTTTGATGACTTGGTGTTGCCCTTGTAACCTTTTGCCGAGCCCCAGTCCTGGGATGAAGTTCATGAGTTTCATCATCTTCATGGCAGGAGGGATTTTGTCCCAGAATAGCGAAAGGTCCACGCTGCATATTTGGATTTTGTAAGTTTCCAATGTGAATCCAGTTAATGCCATATCATTGTCATGCTTGATTTCTAACACTGGAATGTCGTTGGTGCAGGTCCCTTCGGTGGTGACGCTATCGCCGTAGACTGTTGTCAGCTCATTGCCTTGCATGAATTTGATACATTGGTGAAGGGTGGATGCCATGCCATTTATCTGGTGCAAGTATGGTCTTCCCAGAATAGCTGTGAAAGTGATAGGAATGTCCAACACTTGAAATTCGGTAGGCATCATCCGTTTACCGAACCATATGTTTAAGGTAGCAACCCTGAGAACTGTGTGGAAAGTAGAATCATAAGCTTTAACAGTGTGGATTGAAGGCTTCAAATATGTGAGCTTGATATCGAGCAGGTTCATAATCTTGGCGGGCAAGACATTCATTCCGGAGCCTCTGTCAACAAGTATTCAAGGAAGGCGGCGCCCTTCCAACTGAACAGTGATGTAGAGCAGCTCATTGTGATCAGCCCCAAATTTTGGCAGGTCTAAATCTGTGAAGGTGATGATGTTTCCATAGTGGATATTGTCGATCATCTGGATTACTTCTTCTGGAGTTGCGTCTACGGAGACCATGGTTCGGGCTAAACTTTCTTCCATCTTGAGCTTATGAGGGTATGAAGAGGTGAGCAGGGACCAAAGGGAAATGTCCGTCTGGGTCTGGTTTAGCTGAGTGAGGATCGGGTCCTCCTTTCCAGAACTTGCTTCTTTGAGTACGGGCTGACCGGGTTGCGGCTCTGGCTTTGCTGGCTTTTGTGGGGATGCATTGTGAGAGGGATTATATGCATGTAAATGTGTTGGGGATGTATCCGAAGGTGTTTTGGTAGTTGTTTTAGAAGGTGTTAGAGGTGTCATGAGGATTCAAATTCTGATCTTGGATTTAGACTTCGGATCTCGGTCAAAGTCTTTCTTTCAATCTCTATCTTTCGAAGTTGCATTTGAGAAGCCCAATTCTGATTAAAACCACAATGTCGAAAGATACTTCTGACAGGCCCCAGAAATCGGAACTCAAAGTAGACCCTTAAGATGAAAAACTCTCTTTGCGTGGCAAAGCCCCAGTCCGAAGAAATGGCTTAGTGAGCCCCATTTTGGAGGAAGCGACGGTCTTCAGTAGAGGTCCTGGAGTGAATCTGATGCAGCTCCAATCTGAGCTGAACCTTATGTGGCCAGACAAAGCAACCGTCCTTGATTTTTTTCGATTAGTCAACCAAAATGTAAAAGGAATGACTTGTAATGTACTCTCGCAAGGATGTGTTTTAGAGAAGTTGGAACGAATCCCATTTTATGTGGATGCCCAGTTTAATGCAGGCACCAAAACTCGCTTTGGGTTTGACTCTTTTGAGAGAGTATGAGCGTAGAGAGGTTTGAAAAAATGTATGGAAGTCCTTGCTGACAGAAAGACAGTGTTTAGCTCTATTTTTCTTATTATTGTAGAAAAAGAAAACTTGTCGAGACATCAGAAAACTTGTTTTATTTCACAATGATCACAAGATTGCTTAAAATCCTTTGTTAATGTTTGGGTTACTCAACCACTAATCCCAATATGAACAAACGTCTTGATTAATTATTAGGAGAAAGTCAAACGATGTCGCGGATCAAAGTTGGATGTGTGTGAAAGAAAGGTTTGTGTATAGGGGAGGCATTGATGAGACCGGGTGTATGGGATTTGTATGTGTTTATGACCAAACCATTTCTGGTTATCTATGTTCCCCTCAGTGTAAGGAGCTCAAGTTGTCGTAGTTCTGGTTGAACTGTGTTTGGCTTTGGGAAAGGGTATGCATATCTGTTGTCCCTTTGGTGAAAAGGCTCGGATAGGAAAGTTGGACGATGAGGCATGGGCCTTGAGATGTTCCTTGACAAGTCGTTTTACACGGCTTCTTCTGTGATTCCATTGCTTCTTGATCGTCGTCTTTCATTGGGGGAGAAAGAATTTGAATATAGCATAAGGGCTTATGATGTGTTTTTGCCTTTGCTTTGACTGCTCCCTTGTCATCGACAACTTCCGTTCTTCGGGCTTTAAATTTGCCCATCTGCCAAGCTTCTGATGGCGGTGCTGGGTCCTTGGCTTCATTTTATTTATTTTTTTGAAGCCCTTGCTTGAACTTTTCTCTCTTTTTTTTTTTTTTTTTTTGAAGCTCCTTGTTTGAACTTTTCTCTCTTTTTTTTTCTTTTTTTTTTTTTTTTTTTTTGAAGTTCCTTGCTTAAACTTTTCTCTCTTTTTTTTTCTTTTTTGAAGCTCCTTGCTTGAACTTTTCTCTCGTTTTTTCTTTTTTTTTTTTTGAAGCATTGGAGGATGAAGGCAGACCCCTGCTTGAATTTTCTTGATACACAGGAGGGCAAAGGCAAGCCTCTAGGTTGTTGTCGTCAGGAGGTTGATCTTTTATTGCTGAGTGACCTTTTGTCGTTCCTTGATGTTGTCGCCGTCGTTGACTTGGTCAAGGTGATGGTGGGGACATGATTTTGGAAAGTGTATGGCTTGAGGGAGGCCTTTGTGAGGTAAGGAAAGTGTATAGGGAGGGCATTAGTTGACTTTCTCACACCGATTAACCAGAACATTAATTATTTCCAGAGTTTATTTGTTGAGCAATGCAAGTGATCATATAGGATACAACCATTTCATTAGATGTAATATAGGTGTGCAAATAATGTCTCAAGTCTAGCAAGAAAAGAAAAAGACTCTTTTATAGAAAATTTAACTACTATGTCTGAGGAGGACTTGATTGAACGAGGAAAGCACTAGAACCTACGAAGGTTGACTAAAAGACAGTTTGACAAATCTTGAGGATAGGTAGCCCCTAATCCATCTGCTCTTCTGTTGCTGAACTTCCAGGACGCTTGAGCTTTCCGTCTTCTATTAACTCCTAAATCTCATACCGCATATCGAGCCAATTATCAGTTATGTGCCCATGATACTGGTGGAAGGCGCAGTACTTGCTTCTGTCAATGTTGGTTGTGGGATTCTTTGGCTTGTAGTTCTCCACAGGTTTGAGTAGGCCTTCTTTGACTAGCCCCTCCAGCATCTTACTCAGAGGCATATCTAGCTTGTCGAGGCACATGAAAGGTTGCTTCATGGAAGAGTCGTTGCTTTGCATGGTTGTGCTCCCGTTGCTTGACTGATATCCCTGATGGATGTGGTTGACAGTAATGTCTTTTCCTTTGCCAGGAGCCGGTGCAGGGTTTGATGATGTAGTTGCTGCTCCGTATTCATAAGATGGCTCTGTGCTCGGGGCCTGCTTTTCCTTCAGGTCCTTCTCGAACTGGGAATCCGTATTGACCATGGCTCGGAGATCAAGGCAGAAGCGATGGCTGACTGATGCTCTTACTAATGGCTTCAAACATGACTGGAAGATTTTCATTTGTTCATCCTCAGGCCTTCATGATTTCGGAAAGCTTCTGGCTCTGTTCCTTGCAAAGTTCTCCCGTAGTTTCGTCTGCCTTTTGTTCTGCCGGCATAACCACATGCGGGTCGATAGAAACCTCTGGACTACTGGAACCTGTAAACAGAGGTCCACTGATGGAGGGAACCATGATAGGGGGTTGGACAAGCAGGCTTTGAGGGAACGGAGCATAATTTAGTGGGTACTGTGGAAATTGAGGGATTTGAGGCCATGAAGCAGCTGGGGAAAATGCAGGTTGTCCGAAGTAATGGGTCATAAAAGTCATGGGGACGAAACCCAATGAATTATGAGCATATTAATAGAATTATGTGAACCTGGGAGGATTTTGAAGGATATTGGGATATGTTTGAGAGGGTTCGGCGATGCGCTGGTTGTATTGAGTGAAGGGGGTAGAACTGGCTTGGTCGTGTATGATAGGGGTGCCTTGGGAAGTGGCAATATGAAGCCTCGGTCGACTGTTTCCTTGGATTGAAGGATTCCCGTGATTCAAAGGCGGAGGAACCTGATTGAAGGCTTGGGGAACTGATCTGGGAGGATCGTCGTCCTCGATTAGAACGAAAGTACCATCTTCATGGGGGATATCTGCTATACCTCGCTCATTCAGAAGCTGTGCCACGAAATTCTGTTGATCTTCTTTCTATTTCTTGTGAACCTCATAGGCCCGGATGGCTTTTTCCAGTGTCATGTCGTCTACCGGTGGCGGGGTTCCGTTCCCATCACGATTTCTCGGTGAGTTTGACATATCGGAGAGTCTGGCTGTAGGAACTGAGGAAACTGAGGAACTGTCTGATGCTGCCATAACTGTAATTCTGGCGAGGCGCTGACCCGGGATTCTGAACCACTGTTTGTTTGCTGCAGGGAACGAGAGGTAGGGTTTAGGCTTCCTAAGGGGTATTTGGCTCAAGGCTTTTAGGCTTGTGCAACGTGCATTTACTACTTAAGTCTACTTTAAAACACGTTTTCTCATAATCCTAACTGATTGGAAAAGATTGGACCTTGAAAGGTCGAGATCAAAAATTAGACCGTGAAAGGTCATGATTAAGGATTTGAACATGAAAGGTCGGGATTGAATATTTGACCATAAAAGGTTGGGATTGAAGATCGGATATTAGACCATGAAAGGTCTTGATTGGAGATTTGACCATGAAAGGTTGATATCTGAGATTGGAGATTGGACAGTGAGGGTCTCGATTGGAGATTTGAGATCGGACCGTAAGGGTCGATTGGAGATTTGACCGTGAAGGGTCAGGATTGACTATTTGACCATGAAAGGTCGATATCGGAAATTGGAGATCGGACCGTGAAAGGTCTCGATTGGAGATTTGACCATGAAAGGTCGATATCAGAGATTGGACCGCGAATGTCGAGAACGGGAATTGGAGATCAGACCGTGAAAGGTCTCGATTGAAGATTTAACCACTAAAGGTCGATATCAGAGATTGGACCGCGAAGGTCGGGAACGGAAATTGGAGATCGGACCGTGAAAGGTCTCGATTGGAGATTTGAGATCGGACCGTGAGGGTCTCGATTGGATATTTGAGATCGGACTGTGAGGGTGTCTCGATTAGAGGATTGGACCGCGAAGGGTCGAGATTAGAGATCGGACTGAGAAAGGTCGCGATAGAGGATTTGACCGCGAAGGGTCGAGATTAGAGATCGGACCAAGAAAGGTCGCGATAGAGGATGGGACCATAAAAGGTCTCGATTAGAGATCGGACCGAGAAAGGTTGCGATAGAGGATTGGACCGCGAAGTTCAAGATATGAGATCGGACCGAGAAAGGTCGCGATAGAGGATTGGACCGCGAAGAGTCGAGATTAGAGATCGGATCGAGAAAGGTCGCGATGGAGGATTGGACCATGAAAGGTCTCGATTAGAGATCGGACCGAGAAAGGTCGCGATAGAGGATTGGACCGCGAAGGTCGAGATTAGAGATTGGACCGAGAAAGGTCGCGATAGAGGATTGGACTGAGAAGGTCGAGATTAGAGATCGGACCGAGAAAGGTTGCGATAGAGGATTGGACCGCGAAGGGTCGATATTAGAGATCGGACCGAGAAAGGTCGCGATAGAGGATTGGACCGCGAAGGGTCGAGATTAGAGATCGGACTGAGAAATGTCTCGATTGAGGATTGGACCGCGAAGGGTCAAGATATGAGATCGGACTGAGAAAGGTTGTGATAGAAGATTGGACCGCGAAGGGTCGAGATATGAAAGATTCCAAAAATGGGACCATGCAATTGTTATTCTATTAATTGTTTAAGTTTACTGAAAGCATGTCTTTCTCAGAGTCCTAAATGGTTGGTAAAGATTTCTCTTCTTTTTCGCAACTACTCTAGGTCTTAAATCAGTGGATCCCGACACTACATCTATAGACCCCTCGTTTTTCACCTGTACATTGCCTTCCCGGGACTGAAAATCCCGAGCGAGGGTCTTATAGGGCAATCGGATTCCACCGACAAAAGGAAAAGTGAACTTAAGGCTAGCCGGTCATGTAAACTTTCAACGCATATGCCATACGGGTCACGGTCGAAGTCAACATCCTTAAGTTAAGGCAGAAATCGTGCCGAAATTTCGGCATGACCTCTCTTGACTCGCTCTCGCGAGGGGCCTTAGCTTTTGGCGTTGGCCAAGTCGTGGCTGGTATGGTTCATACGTTGAGGGTTTTATGACACTGCGTCACATTGAACCTTCGGGCATGTTTTTAACACGGTTCTGCGTCAAAGTCAAACCGCACGTATGAAACCGCACATGCCAACCGCAGTTTGGAATTCCTATATTGAAACCGCACTTCAAAAAATTGCAGAGAATTCTAATTGATGAAACCGCACTAGCAAAACCGCAGTGCAGTTCTGTGAATGTGTGCCCAAATTTTGTTTTTGTTGGATTCACGCGAGTTTGAAGACATCCGATTTAATTTGAAAAACGGAGTCGCCACGCCATTTTGATTACCTCAAAACTTTGAAAAAAAGGTTTTATGGGTTCGGAGGTTAAGTTACCCCTTGGGAAGAACGTTTGGCGTTCACCCAAGGTGCCTTGCCGGAGCAAGTCTCCCAAGATTTCATTAATCGTGCTTGCTTGCGTGCTTTCTTGTGTGCATGTGTTTGAAAATAAGGGGGGAAATGTCCCAAGTTGTCTTCCGGACGTACAAACCATTTGTTGGTTGTCGCTCGGGATTCCTTGGAATTTTATGTATTTGGGATTATGATCCCGTCCTCATCTTATGACTTGTGATCATCGCATTTTAAACCTCGGGACCCTCGGGACTTGCGTGATCGAGAGAATGACTCTCTTTTGGTCAAAGATGAGGTTCTTTAGAAAAGGAGGGTCCTTAACCCATCAATCCTACGCTTTAAGACGGTCGAGCTCGTATAGAGGCTTCATACTCTTTCTTAAGCGATAATCGGAGATATAGGGTTCAAGGTGTCCCTTTCTAAAAAAGTCATGAACCTTTTAATGGAAGGAACGATGTGAAGATAGGATCTTTTACACCGGTCCGTTCCAAGGTTGCTAATGGGGACATGGGGGAATGCATGTAAAAATGATATTTTAGTGAAAAGATGACATTTTTGGTTTGAAAATGATGCATTTGATTGCAAATGAGTGCTTTTTATGTTAAGAAATGATTTTTGTACAAAGAGTGCATCTTTAATGTGAAAAGGGATTTTAAATGGAAAAGGAATGATTTTAATGCATGAAAAATGGGATTTTGGTGCAAAGGATGCACCTTTATGTATGAGAATGGTATTTTAATGAAAAGATGACATATTATGTACATAGATATTATCTAAACATCAGGTATTAGCATTATGGGGGTTAACATCGACATGACTTGAAACTGTGAAGCATCGAAAACTGGCTACTTATGTCGCGTGACATAGGCCGCCTATGTCGCGTGACATAACTAGCCATTTTGCAGATGCTTTACAATGAGATTTGCAGAGGTAACAAGGCACCAAAATGGTCAAGTTACTTCACAAACAAATCTCGGGAGCATGTTTATCAATAATGAACACTTCAAGAGGGTGTGGATATGAGGGATCCACACTCATCTTGAGTGTTCATGCAAAACCAAGTCAAAACGGAGATTTTATATGAAATGTAATGAAATAAAATGTGGATCAGGTAATATGAAGCTAAAGCATGCAACTTTAATCAGAATACTACATTATCAATGCATGTAACACATAGATTTCATATTCAAAGGAAAATAGAGAGTGGAAAAGGGGTAGAAACTCGTTACCCTTGAAGATCCACAACTCCTATATCAAGTTAGATATAGGAGCCTTTTAGCGTCCTCCTCAGGAGGCGAGTTCGAGCCTTGGATCCTTGAGAACCTCGAGTTCTTGATGTATAGGAAGTGTGTGTGTGTGTGGGAAGTGTGTGTGTGATTAGTTTGGGAGGATTGAGGTGATTTGGGGGGTATGTGAGGAGAGAGGAGGCTTCTGGAGCGTATTCCCTATAGAGGGGGACTGAGGGGTGGAGGAGGTGTGCAAAATGAGAGGTGAAGGCCTCTATTTATAGGCTGCCTGCATGGGCTTGTTATGTCGCACGACATGATAAGCCATAACCGTTTTCCTTCTAGAAACATGCAAGGTGGCATGGTTCTAGAACTCTTCCTGGCTGGTTATGTCGCACGACATAAGTAGCCACTTACAGATTCTTCTAGAAACATGCAAGGTGGCAACCTTCTAGAACTCTTCTGGTGGTTATGTCGCACGACATAAGGAGCCACATGCAGTTCCTTCTAGAAACATGCAAGGTGGCAGTCTTCTAGAAGGAATTCCATATAAAAGAAAAACGTGTTTCTTTGGCTCCAAGCAGTCTCTTATCCCCTTAGGTGATTTGAAACAGTTCCGGAATTGTTCCGGAACTGTAGGAAAGTCCGAGGAATTACCGGAAAAATTACCGGAATTGCCGGGAAAATTAACCGGAAGGCATGAGCCAGATTTGGGTACTTACAGAAGCCCCTCGGCAACGTCACTTGCAGGGCGAGTGGGGTTGTCGATAGAAAAGGATCCAATCTGGCGAATGCCGAGACGGATTGGGTGATCAAGTTGGTCGAGTGGCTGGACCTTTCATGAAAGGCTACCTACGTATCCCGGAGGAATCAAGCCAGGTCGTAGTTCAGAAAAGATCCACAGGGGAATGGGGTGTCATATGTGACGAATTGGCTGAACCTACAGGAGGCTACCTACGTATCCCGGGGGAATCAAGCCAGGTCGTAGTTCGAGCATCACTAGATAGGTCAAGAACGATGTCGAGGATCCTTGAAATTTTGACAATTAATGGAGGATGTCACCTGATTGACAATTACTGGAGGATGTCACCTAATTGACAATTACTTGGAGGATGTCACCTAATTTGACAATTGCTGGAATTTGTCACCTAATTTGACAATTACTTGGAGGTCATCACCTAATTTGACAATTCGGAGGATGTCACCTAATTTGACAATTACCGGGAGGATGTCACCTAATTTGACAATTCTTGGAGGATGTCACCTAATTTGACAATTGCGGAGGCTGTCACCTAATTTGACAATTACTGGAGGCTGTCACCTAATTTGACAATTCTTGGATGTCACCTAATTTGACAATTCTGGAGAGTGTCACCTAATTTGACAATTCTTGGAGTGTCACCTAATGTTATCCCGTTATAACGGAATAACGGAGATCGAAAGAGAAAGAGCGAAATGTCATTCTTCCACCTTGGAATGACGGAGATCGAAAGAAAGAGCGAAATGTCATTCTTCCACCTTGGAATGACGGAGATCGCGAGAAAAATCGAAATGTCATTCTTCCACCTTGGAATGACGGAGATCGAAAGAAAGAGCGAAATGTCATTCTTCCACCTTGGAATGACGGAGATCGCGAGAAAGATCGAAATGTCATTCTTCCACCTTGGAATGACGGAGATCGAAATTTTGTAAAGAAGTAAGAAGGACTCGATGATTTTTGTAAAGAAAGTGGGATGTACCCGATAATTTTGTAAAGAAACGGGACGTACCCTAATCATTTGAAAATAGAATTGAAAATGCCAATGGCAAACAAAATGAGCCACAGGGGTAAATTTGTAAAATAAGCTACAGGGCATTACGTCACTATCGGGGAGATAGGGGTAACAGAAGTTTGTAAAAACTTGAGCGTACTCCTCAATCTCTTTCGAATGGGTATCTAGAGTTTGGAAAACTTGAGCATACTTCTCAATCTCTTTCGAGTCAGAGATATGGGTAGCTAAAGTTTGGAAAACTTGAGCATACTTCTCAATCTCTTTCGAATCAGAGATATGGGTAGCTAAAGTTTGGAAAACTTGAGCATACTTCTCAATCTCTTTCGAATCAGAGATATGGGTAGCTAAAGTTTGGAAAACTTGAGCATACTTCTCAATCTCTTTCGAATCAGAGATATGGGTAGCTAAAGTTTGGAAAACTTGAGCATACTTCTCAATCTCTTTCGAATCAGAGATATGGGTAGCTAAAGTTTGGAAAAACTTGAGCGTACTTCTCAATCTCTTTCGAATCAGAGATATGGGTAGCTAAAGTTTGGAAAACTTGAGCATACTTCACTATTCGTGATAGAGGTAGCTAAAGTTTGGATTTTGACAATCCGGAAACTGTCGCCTGGCGTTATCTCATTATAAAGGGAATAACGGAGGCGCTTTTTTGGAAGAAAATGTTAGCAATTGGCACGTTACTTGAGCATAGGGGTGATTTTTTTTTTTTTTTCTTGGAAGCATGGTAGGGACTGGGTCTGGATGTACATATGGAATGTGTTTGAAAATTTGTTTAAGACGGGTTTCAAGCAGGTGGGGTCGTATCCCTTGGGTGCAGACTGAACTGCTGTTGTTGCTGAGATGTTGTCATCGTGGACTAGAATTCCTTCTTGGGCTGAGACTGGGTTTAAACCTCGGGTCTTGATTAAGGTCCTTTTCTTAAACTCTGGCGCTTGAAGCTGATGCTGACAGGCTTTTATAACCAAAGCAGATGTTGAAGTGACCAAACCTCTCTTCTAGGGATGGATGTGACTCATCGGAGCCCTGGTCTGAGGAAAAACTTTCTGCAAAGCCCCATGTCTTACTAAAGCAAGGAAAGATCCTTTCATTTGGCAAAGCCCCGGTTGAATGAACTGAGTAGGCGAAGTGACTTGGCGAAGCCCCAGTCTGGTGACCTAGCAAAAATCCCAATCTGATTGGTACTGCGAACGTGACCATGAGGTTAATCTGACCAAGACTGAATCCATCTAGGGACCTAGTGAAGAACTCGATGCGACCCCAAAAATGGCTAAAGAAGCCCTAGTTTAAAGGAATGGCTTGGCAAAGACCCAACTTTGAAGAGTTCCAAGGCAGCCCTAATGCGAATTGTAGCAGAAGAGGGAAAACCTATCCCTTTTTTTTTTTATTTATTATTTTTTTTTTTTTTTTAGTCAATCAGTCAACCTTAAGAAGATGTGAAAGAAAAGATTTTAGAAATGTATACATGCAGGGGCATATCTTTTCGAAAGGTGGGAATAAATCCCGATTTTGTGTTATTTTGATGGCCTTATTCGATGTAGGCACAAAAAACTCGCTTTGGGTTTGACTCTTTTGAGAGAGTATAAGCGTAGAAAGGTTGGTAAAAGTGTATGGAAGCCCTGGCGACGTAAAATCAGTGTTTAGCACTATTTTTCCTAAGATGTAGAAAGAGAAGACTTGTCAAGACATCTGAAAACTTGTTTTATTTACAATGATCACAAGATTGCTTAAAAACCCTTTGTTAATGTTCGGGTTATTCAACCACTAATCTCGATATGAAAAAAACATTCTTATTAATCATGAGGAGAAAGTCAACCAATGTCGTGGATCAAGGTTGGCTGGTGTGAAAGAAAAGTTTGTGTATAGGGAGGTCATTGATGAGATCGGGTTTTCTGGAATCTGACTGTGTCTTATGGGAGAGGTCATTTGATGAGACCGGGTTTTCAGGAATTTGGATATGTTTATGACCGGACCATTGCTGGTTGCCTACGTTCCCCTCGTTGTGAGGAGCTCAGGTCGCCGTAGTTCGGCCTTGGCCGGACTGTGTTTGGGGAAATGGGATTTGTGGTTCCTTTTAGTGAAAAGGCTCGGATGAAAAGATTGGATGGTGAGGCTTGGGCCTCGGGATGATTCCTTGACCAAGTCATTTTTGGACGGCTGCTTCAATTGCTTCCTCTTTCATTGGGGGAGAAAGGATCTACAGGCTTATGAAATGCTTCTGACTTTGCTTCGACCGCCCGATCGACAACTTTCATTCTCTGAGCTTTGATCTTGCCTTTCCGTCAAGCTTTTTAATGGGCGGTGCTGGGTCCTTGGCCTCTTTTTTTTTTATGTGCAACCCTGTTTTTTGCCTAGACTGCCCTTTTTTGGGATTTTCAGCCTAGCTGGGCATTACTCTTTTTGCACTAAGATTTTTTCCTTCTTTTTTTTTTATGTGCAACCCTGTTTTTTGCCTAGACTGCCCTTTTTTTTGGGATTTTCAGCCTAGCTGGGTATTACTCTTTTTTGCACTACACATTTTTTTTTATTTTCTAAAGTACTCGAGGACCAAGGCAAGCCCCTGCTTGAACATTCTTGGCAAGCTCTTAGGTTGTTGTTGACATGGGGTCAATCATTCGAAGCTGAGTGGCCTTTTGTTGTCCCTTGATGTTGCCGCCGTCGTTGACTTGGTCAAGATGAAGGTGGGGGCATGATTGGGAAAGTGTATGGTTTAATGAAGGCCTTTTTGTGAAGTAAAGAAAGTGTATGGCTTGATGGAGGACTTTTGTGGGGTAAGGAAGGTGTATAAGGAGAGCATTGGTTGACTTTCTCACACCGATTAATCAGAACGTGAATTATTTCGAGAGATTACTTGTTGAGCAATGCAAGTGATCATATAAAATAAAACCATTTCATTAAATGTAATGTAGGTGTGCAAATAATGTCTTAAGTCTAGCAAGAAAAGAAGAAGACTCTTTTATAGAAAATTGAAGATTAAATACAATGTCCGTAGAGGACTTGATTGAAAGAGAAAAGTACTAGAACCTACGAAGGTTGACTGAGAGACTATTTTTCGTTTTTTCTGTTTTTTTTTTTAATCTTGCTTAAGGATAGGTAGACCCTAGTCTAGCTACTCTTCGCTGTCGGACTACATTTCTACCCGTCAGCATTGGAAGTAAATTCTTGATGCTCTTTGATCCGAACCTTGGTCATTGACTTGGTCACCATTCTGAACAGAGTCTGTTTGCTCCGGTCCATTGGGGCGCTCAAGCTTGCCTGCTTCGATTAACTCTTGGACCGCTCTCTTCAAGGCTATACAGTTGTCGGTTGTGTGGCCATAATGACTATAGAAGGTGCAATGCTCATTCATGTCGAGGAGTGTATTTGAGCTCTTTGGATGGTAGTCTCTAAGGGGCTCCAGGAGGCCTAGCTTTACTAAAGCCTTGAAGATTAAGCCCATGGGTATCCCAAAATCATCAAAATGTTCTCGTTGTCTCGGAGGACCACTATTTATTGGTACCTTCTTGATGTCGTCCATTGTACACAATGCCTTCTTTCCTTTACCAGATGTTGCAGCCGTGTTGGAAGGGTAAGGTCTATAGCGGCGAGACATTTTCAAACCATAAGTGCTTCCCCATGCACGAACCCTTTTTATGTAATCATCAATGTAAGCGTCAAGATTCGACTCCTTTGTGTCAGATGCGCGAGATTGGTAGGGTGAGATGGCTTGAGTCGAGCGATTGTCGACACTTTCGCTGCTAGGCTTTTCCTGTATTTTCTTAATTGGCTCTACCAATATTCCTTCGAACGAGTCAATAGGAGCATTAGGACCACACGACCCCGCCACAAGATTGGCATCAGCAAATGAAACCACAAAGAGGAAGTACCTGGTGGGAGAGATGACACCGAGCATTCAAAGCGTGACCGTGACCGTAACCTTCCTTGTAAGTCAAACTTGAAGCATAGGAGAATGCGAACCAAAGGATCGGGAGTGGTGAGACTCATAAGGGGCCTCATAGGGTCTCGAGGTTGTCGAAGACGGGGATATATGGCTCGTAATAGTTGAATACCAGGGAGTACTGAGCGCTGATCCAAATGACTGCTGAAGATATGAGGTTCGAGGCACCATAAAAGTAGGACTGAACGTGTCTTGACCACACTGAGGGACGTGACTAGAAGAACAATGTGTATACTGTAGTTGGTGAGCAGAAGCTAACTTGCAATGTACTGAGTGCGGAAATTGGATGAGGAGCATTTAACCTTGTCTCGACTTCCTAACTGGAGGAGAGGGGTAGAGCTTGGAGCCCGAGGAGCGAACTGATCCAAATTGGTTTGCGGGGTCATGTCAAACCTGTCGGGCTTGGGAAGCCGCAACTGACCCATTCCAACATGATGACCTAAACCCGACTGGGTTGTGAAGCGATAAACCGACCCATTCCAAGATGATGACCCGAACTCCGACTGGGCTGAGAAATCGGGGTAGCCGTAGCATTTGCTCTCTGTTGGTGGTGAACAAAGCTGGGTCTTATCTGAGGAGGTGAGGGCATCGGGACCCTGATGGCTTGGGACATTGGAAAGGACTGTAAAGGGGTAGTCCTTGGCAAGGGATCATATGTGGATGGAGGAGGGCATTGGTTATAGGATAGAGGAGCTGAAATTGCTGCATCTGGAGTTTCATCTTCTACCAGGGAACCATTGGCTTTGACCACTATCTGAACCCTATGGCTACGGAGCGCATCAATGATCATGGCTTGCTGTTCCTCATGGACCTTATGACTCTTTTCCAGGGCTAAGGCTAGCTCTTCTTCCCTAGTCATCTGATTACCCAAACCACTGCTGTTTTCTGTCAAATCGGCCATTCTGACTCTACGAAGCCCGACAAAACCGAGGATTCTCGCGAACCTGCCCGAGAATTTTGCGCTAACAAGTTGCTGACCCGGTATTCTCGTCCACTTCTTTCTCGCTGCGGGAAAGGGATAGGCAAGGTTTAGACTAGGGGTAGGCAAGATTTAGACTCGGAGATGGGTGAGGTTTAGACTCGAAGGTGGATAAGGTTTAGACTAGGGGTAAGCAAGGTTTAGACTCGGAGATGGGTGAGGTTTAGACTCGGGGTAAGCAAGGTTTAGACTCGGAGATGGGTGAGGTTTAGACTCGGGGTAAGCAAGGTTTAGACTCGGAGATGGGTGAGGTTTAGACTCGGGGGCAAGTGTTTAGGCTGAAAGCTCAAGTAACATGCACTTATCGCTTAACTCATTTTCTCCTAATCCTAATTGATTGGAAAAGATTGGACCTTGAAAGGCCAAGATCGAAAATCGGAGATCGGACCGAAAAGGTCTCGATTAGGGATTTGACCATGAAAGGTCGGGATAGGAAAATAGGAAATCGGACCGAGGAGGTCTCGATTAGGGATTTGACCATGAAAGGTCGGGATAGGAAATCGGACCGAGGAGGTCTCGATTAGGGATTTCAGAGACAGGACCATGCAATTATGATTACATTAATTGTTCAAGTTTACTTAAAACAATGTCTTTTATTTATTTCTATTTGGTTGGAAAAGGGGTTTGCCCTTCTTTTCGCAACTACTCTAGATCCTGGATCAGTGGGTTCCGTCACTACGTCTATAAGCCCCTCGTATTCCACATGTATTTCGACCTCCCAGGGTGGACAGCCCCAGGCGAGGGTCCTATAGGGCACGCGGATCCCACCGACCGATATTAAAGAACGCTCCTAACGGGTCTAGCGGGTCATAGGACCTTTCAACGCACGAGCGATGCGGATTATGGTCAAGGCAATACCGAGAAAGTCTCGTCTCCGCCTTAACCGAGTTTTGGCGAGTTTCGCTGAGCGAAATGACGTTTTGACTTTCGGTAATGTTCGAGAAAATAATAGGCATGGAGTCGGGCGGCGAAAGCCGGATGACACGGTGTCACATTGAACTTCGTTGCATACGCCGGGCGTGAGTTAGAATCGAAGTCAATGCCGGTCAAGATCTTGCCAATTTTTCCTTGTCGGAATTTTAGCAGAGCTTCGCTTGAGCGAAAGATCTTTTGTTTTGTTGGCAAAGACTCGGTCTTGACTCTTACGCATTTCGTGCGGAGTCAAGGTCAATAGTCAATGTCGGAGTTGAGATCTCGCCAATTTTTCCTTGTCGGAATTTTGCGAGTTCTTCTTCCGTTATGAACTAAGGTTTGACCTTTACGTGGATATCTGGCAACTCGGGCTATATGACACGGACTAGACCAAAAACCAACCAAAAGTCACGGTTTTTGAAACGTGTGACACGGACCGTGCATTGGTCGACACCGGCTGCCATGGGGAGGTTGGGATGATTCCGTGCGCGCCCGGGAGCATCGTAAGGCTCGTCCGTGACTGGCAGCTGGAACCACCCTCGGGTTTGAAGGACGTGCGTGCAAAAGTGTACAGATATATCAAAGTGCGCGTAGTGTGCGGTCTCCTAAAAATGTTCCTTTTTGAGTTAAAACAGAGATTTTCATAAATGTGTTTTAAAGGAATGATTTTCGGGACGGGGGAAAATGCAACACATAAGCACGTAAATTTTCTCGGGAGCCCCGGTCCAGTCATGGAGCTGAGTAGCCCCAAGCTGCTAGGACTGCCAGATTAACCATGATTTTTCCTGGTGGAATTGCCACTGAGGTCGCCCGGTCAGAATCCAAGGAGGATTGAGACGTACGACTGCATGGATCAATTTTCCAGGTTCCACTCCTTTTGCTATTTTTCGAGTTGTTTCCCGTTCAAAGTATGCAAAGATTCCAAGATGCAAATGATGCAATGCAAGGTAAAGAAAGCAAGCACGATTAATGAAATCGGCGATGGGAGTCTAACCCGCTCAAAGGGAAAAGCTTTTTATTATTTTTTTTTCAAAATTGTTTTTTTCGAAAAGGGATACTGGTACGTGGATTGTTAAACCACCGGTTATCCCAACTCCCACGTCAGGGAGTGTACAGGAAGGGTAAGTGGTTTCCACCTATATACCGAGTATCGATTTTTTGTTTTGAAAATAAAGCTTTTCTCCTTTGGGTTTTCCCCAGCGGAGTCGCCAAACTGTGAATGTGTGCCCAAATTTTGTTTTTGTTGGATTCACGCGAGTTTGAAGACATCCGATTTAATTTGAAAAACGGAGTCGCCACGCCATTTTGATTACCTCAAAACTTTGAAAAAAAAAGGTTTTATGGGTTCGGAGGTTAAGTTACCCCTTGGGAAGAACGTTTGGCGTTCACCCAAGGTGCCTTGCCGGAGCAAGTCTCCCAAGATTTCATTAATCGTGCTTGCTTGCGTGCTTTCTTGTGTGCATGTGTTTGAAAATAAGGGGGGAAATGTCCCAAGTTGTCTTCCGGACGTACAAACCATTTGTTGGTTGTCGCTCGGGATTCCTTGGAATTTTATGTATTTGGGATTATGATCCCGTCCTCATCTTATGACTTGTGATCATCGCATTTTAAACCTCGGGACCCTCGGGACTTGCGTGATCGAGAGAATGACTCTCTTTTGGTCAAAGATGAGGTTCTTTAGAAAAGGAGGGTCCTTAACCCATCAATCCTACGCTTTAAGACGGTCGAGCTCGTATAGAGGCTTCATACTCTTTCTTAAGCGATAATCGGAGATATAGGGTTCAAGGTGTCCCTTTCTAAAAAAGTCATGAACCTTTTAATGGAAGGAACGATGTGAAGATAGGATCTTTTACACCGGTCCGTTCCAAGGTTGCTAATGGGGACATGGGGGAATGCATGTAAAAATGATATTTTAGTGAAAAGATGACATTTTTGGTTTGAAAATGATGCATTTGATTGCAAATGAGTGCTTTTTATGTTAAGAAATGATTTTTGTACAAAGAGTGCATCTTTAATGTGAAAAGGGATTTTAAATGGAAAAGGAATGATTTTAATGCATGAAAAATGGGATTTTGGTGCAAAGGATGCACCTTTATGTATGAGAATGGTATTTTAATGAAAAGATGACATATTATGTACATAGATATTATCTAAACATCGGTATTAGCATTAAGGGGGTTAACATCGGATTACGACTTGAAACCGTGAAGCATCGCGGCTACTTATGTCGCGTGACATAGGCTGCCTATGTCGCGTGACATAACTAGCCATTTTGCAGATGCTTTACAGCTGAGATTTGCAGAGGTAACAAGGCACCAAAATGGTCAAGTTACTTCACAAACAAATCTCAGGGAGCATGTTTATCAATAATGAACACTTCAAGAGGGTGTGGATATGAGGGATCCACACTCATCTTGAGTGTTCATGCAAAACCAAGTCAAAACGGAGATTTTATATGAAATGTAATGAAATAAAATGTGGATCTGGGTAATATGAAGCTAAAGCATGCAACTTTAATCAGAATACTACATTATCAATGCATGTAACACATAGATTTCATATTCAAAGGAAAATAGAGAGTGGAAAAGGGGTAGAAACTCGTTACCCTTGAAGATCCACAACTCCTATATCAAGTTAGATATAGGAGCCTTTTAGCGTCCTCCTCCGGAGACTGAGTTCAGGCCTTGGATCCTTGAGAACCTCGAGTTCTTGATGTATAGGAAGTGTGTGTGTGTGTGGGAAGTGTGTGTGTGATTAGTTTGGGAGGATTGAGGTGATTTGGGGGGTATGTGAGGAGAGAGGAGGCTTCTGGAGCGTATTCCCTATAGAGGGGGACTGAGGGGTGGAGGAGGTGTGCAAAATGAGAGGTGAAGGCCTCTATTTATAGGCTGCCTGCATGGGCTTGTTATGTCGCACGACATGATAAGCCATAACCGTTTTCCTTCTAGAAACATGCAAGGTGGCATGGTTCTAGAACTCTTCCTGGCTGGTTATGTCGCACGACATAAGTAGCCACTTCTGGATTCTTCTAGAAACATGCAAGGTGGCAACCTTCTAGAACTCTTCCTGGCTGGTTATGTCGCACGACATAAGGAGCCACATGCAGTTCCTTCTAGAAACATGCAAGGTGGCAGTCTTCTAGAAGGAATTCCATATAAAAGAAAAAACGTGTTTCTTTGGCTCCAAGTAGTCTCTTATCCCCTTAGGTGATTTGAAACAGTTCCGGAATTGTTCCGGAACTGTAGGAAAGTCCGAGGAATTACCGGAAAAATTACCGGAATTGCCGGGAAAATTAACCGGAAGGCATGAGCCAGATTTGGGTACTTACAAGTTCCAATCTCAAGACCGCACTGTGAAACCTCACTGGTGAAACCGCACGCCTAAACTGCATCATCACCAGACCGCATCCAATGATTGAAGACTTGAAGTTGAACCACTTATGACTGTTGGAATCCACGTCAGCAATAGTAAAAGTCAACCACCAAATCTTGTCACATGACTAAGTGTCAGAGACATCTGCAAGGATCCTAAAAAGGTGACAGATGTCCTTCATACCTTTATTCCAGCTGAGGTCTGATCAGCCTTATCTGCAACTTCTGTACCAAAGGACAAAAGTGGATTTGTGGATCAATCAGAATGCACCAGTACAGTACTTCAACAGCTGTATCATAACAGCTACTTTGTTGGTGCTTGGGTATAAATATCCCTAATCTTCAACATTTGAAGATTGCTTGAGAAATTGAAATTACAGCAAGTTTATAAGAAGATTGAAGCTTTTTGAGAAAATATTCAACCCTTTTAATCTTCATCTTCTTCCTTCAAGAAATATTTTCAGCCCAGAAATCAAGCCTTTATCACTCAAGAATCATTGTGCTCTATATCATATAGATTCAAAGAGCCTTGATCTTGTTAAACACACACACAAACACCCCTCATTTGATTAATCACATAGATTATTCATTTGAGATACACTGGTTATAGTCTAGGATTTGATCTTCATAGAATAGATTTTAGATCTGAGTTTGAATACTTGTATCTTTGTAATCTCTCTCATACTCAATATAAAATCTAAATCTTAGAAAATCCAAGACTAACCATCTTGGTAGTGGATGTAGATCATTTACGATTGAACCACTCCAAATATTATGTTCTTCATTTCTGCATATTACTTACTGTGCTTTACTGATTATTTTGTCTTTATCTGTTTGATCTCATTTACAGTTATCCAAGTTGTGAATTGTGTTTGCAGTTAATCATTGTCAAAACCTCACTTTTCAGTTTTGTAAAACCGCACTGAAAATCGCACACTAAAACCGCACCTCTAAACCGCATTATAAACTCTGATATTCCGCTGTGCATTTTGCAACTCTACTTGCGGTTTCTAATACACTGTAAGCGGTTTTGTAAGCAAGAGGTTTCGTTTTCAAAAAGAGGGCAAAAATTTTATAACAGCTATTCACCCCCCCCCCTCTAGCTGTTTTTCACCCTTGTTGCCACCTTTGGGACCAACAGAAGCGTATTGATCTAGGCCGTCCGGACTTAGCAAAACTTCGAAGGTGGGGATTAGGGAAAAAATGTGGCACCAAACCATCCACATCCCAATAGTCCTCATGGTGGATTGGTTCAAATGTTCCCTTCCATGTCTTGTAGTATTACCTAATAGTGTAAAATGGAGAAACGAAAGAACGACCATCAATATGCTGTGTATGGAAACATGCAAGAAGATAGGAACAAGGCATGTGATATTCAACCCATTTACCACATGTGCAGGTACGCTCATTAAATCAGATAATTTGGATATTTCAACCTTTATCACCCTGACGTGAGGTTGTCACTTGATACACCGCCATCTCATGAGTGTTGAACCTCCTTACTTGATGTGTCATACCTTTCTCGCTTTTTTTCAAGTATCGGTAATGAACTTTCTGGCTGAAATGGTGTATGGGATTGATGTTAGGGTTATCAGGATTACCTCCTAAGGCATTAAGTGAAAATCCATGTCTTACTTGAAAGTACTCCACACAACGGTAGAATGCAGTTTCAACAATTGATGTTATTGGCATCCCACGGGCTCCTTTCATGACACCATTGAAAACCTCAGACATGTTAGTAATCATAATGCCATATCTGTAACCACCAACGTGTGTCAATGTCCATTTTCTGGCATCTAAATTAAGAAACCATGCAATTGCCTCGGGGTTAATTAAACGGATACTATATAAGGTAGATTTCAATTTTCTATCTTGACTTGCTTTACCCGCTCTCCAAAACAGATACTTCAAACCTTACTCTCTATACTTATCCAAGAAATTTGCTCGCATATGTATCAAGCAATATCGATGATGCACATTTGGCCACCACGTATATTCCGCTATAGTTTAAGAATGCCATGATGATGGTAAGATATCAAGCATATGTCACGACTCTTTATAATATCTCTGCAAATAAGATATAAGAACCAATGCCAGTTCGTCCAGTCCTCTTTTTCAACAACATCAAATGCAAGAGTAAGTATACTTTTATGGGCGTCAACACCCATGGCAATCAGTATTACCCATTTATATCTACCATAAAGGAATGTTCCGTCAATAGAAATGACAGACCGACAATGAGAGAAAGCTTCAATGCAAGGCCCAAATGCCCAGAACGCCCGTTGAAACATGTGTAATTCACCAACAGTGGGAGGAGGATGAGTATACTCAACAATTGTTCTGGGGTTGTATTTTTGGACGGCTGCTAGAACGCGAGGTAACCTTATACAAGATTCCTCCAATCTCCAAAACCCTCTGCAATGCCCTTTTGCTTTCCACACTATGCATTCTTATAGGTAATTTCCTTTTCAAACATATCACTGATGTGTGCAATTATAACTCCAACCTTGACATCTGAATCGACCTTAATAACACTAACTACTTGCCGACCAATAAACTTCACATATAGGTTGGGGTGATCTCGACTTTCTCCAAAATATAAGCAGCAATGAGTAGCCTTATACTTGATCACTTCCCAATAGCCAAACTTCCTCCTACTCACACGAATATAAAAATTGAATGTAAACTTTTTTAATAGACATTCGATTACCCATGTGTGAGTTGTGCTCTTTCTTACCCTAAACCGGCGATTGGTGTGAATATGGTACCTTTTTATATTAAATTGCAGCTCGTTCTTGCCAGAAAAGTGTATCCCTTTAGCAATTTCATCTTTCTCTGGATCCCAAACTGGAAAACTAGGTTCATTGTGGTAATCAACGAAGCCTTCTTCTTGTCGAGCAGAACAACCAATATCACTGTAAAAAGGATAATCTGCTCTCTAATACCTTCAATTTTCCGGCGCTTTATAATGAACCCAATGTGTTTCCACATCATTATCTCGGCCCATCATCACCCTCTCCCAAATTGACATCAGAATCACTACTACCCTCCTGATATTTATCATCAACATCGTTTAGCATTTCATCTACATTAGTGTCTTCTTCTTATTCTTCATAATCTACATCATCTTCATAATTATCATCATCAACTAGATCATTGGGCATGCAATGTTACCATAATTTGAAATTTGAGTTGATTCAATTGTTTGTGTAATTGGACCAACCCCTGCATCACGGTAACAACTTGGTGAATACCCATAAATGGTCTCTTTGTACAGTGTTTCAAACTTTAGATAACGTCAATTTTCAATCAATTTTACAATCACATATAGCTGCAAATTACCCATCCCCCCAAATTTAGCTAAAACATCGAACATTATATCCATACACGCATCATCTTCAATACGGAAAGGAAAGTAATCACCAATCCCGCTTTCAAAAGTATGAGGACATCTATAAGACTTCCAAATCATATTGTGACCAATCTAAGCCCGTCTTTTTATATAATTAATCAATCAACTCATTTTATCTCCATCAACAATTAGCTCTAATTGCACATTTTGGCTCTTTTTGAAAATGAGGACCATCAAATGGTTGTTAATCATCACCTCCCCAATAGCACATGAAAATTATTGAACTGTTCATCTTTAGGGTCATGCTCCAATGAGAACCGTTTAAAATGAGAATCGTGAGAACCACTTGTATACACTTGTATACAGTAGATATTTAGTTACTGTATACATATACAATAGACTGTATACATATACAGTAGATACTTAGCTACTGTATACAAGTGTATACGTGTAGTTATATACTTGTATACATTAGATACTTAACTACTGTATACATATACAGTAGCTAAGTATCTACTGTAAACAAGTGTATACAAGTGGTTCTCACGGTTCTCATTTTGTTATGGTTCTCATTTGAGCACCTACCTATATATATATATATATATATATATATATATATATATATATATATATATATATATATATATATATATATATATATATATATATATTATATATTAAAATTTTACTTATAAACAAACTTGTATACAAATGTTATAATTGATATTTTTTTAATAGTAGTATATAACTCATTTAAAAAATGTATTTATAATTGACCAACTATTTTTAACCTTACAATACGTTTAGTATTCCGTATATTGTTTTTTCTCGTTTTAGCGACCAAATAAAATATTTTATGATTAATTATCATACACAAACTTGCACACATAAACACCATTTCAAAATCTAAAAACTCTTGATATTTTCCTTATTAGCTAATACTAATAGTTAATAATAATAGTTATTATATAGGTTAACTATTACTATTAATAGTATTAGTTAACTATAATAGTTACTATATAAGTTAACTATTACTATTAATAGTATTAATTAATCATAATAGTTACTATATATGTTAACTATTACTATTAATAGTATTAGTTAATTATAATAGTTACTATATTAGTTAACTATTACTATTAATTGTATTAGTTAACTATAATAGTTACTATATATGTTAACTATTACTATTAATAGTATTAGTTAACTATAATAGTTACAATATAAGTTAACTAATACTATTAATTGTATTAGTTAACTATAATAGTTACTATATATGTTAAATATTACTATTAATAGTATTAGTTAATCATAATAGTTAATATATGTTAACAATTACTATTAGTATTATTAGTTAATTATAATAGTTACTATATAGGTTAACATTAATGTTAATAATATTAATAATATTAATTAATCATAATAGTTACTATATAGGTTAATATTACTATTAATAATATTATTTAATCATAATAATTACTATATAGGTTAATTATCACTATTACTATTATTAGTTAATTATAACTAGTTTAACACATGTGCGTTAAACGCACGACAAAAAAACTTTGATAAATGACATTAACTAAATCATATAGTTAATATAGCTATCTCATTTGATTTGCATGACTGTAATTAAATAAAAATAATTATCTCATTTTTAAGTAATTAATATTATCAACAACTCTATTTTTTCATTAATTTGTGTCTTTTAAAAAATAATTTTTTGAATATAATCTTATAAAGCCATACTTCGCATTTTCTAACCAATATTATATAATAGTTCTCTATTTTTAAATTCTTGCAGTTTTTATTTAGAAAAGCCCACATAAAATAGATTTACTTAGAAAACTATTTTGAAATAGTTATGACACCATATTTATTGTTTTAGCAATAAATATGAAATTTATAACCCAAAAAAGAATGAATTTAAAATTTCAATGCAAATTAATTATCCCAAAATTTGAAAATCCTATCTTATACTTTGTATTTACCATTTTTTTTAATTTATGAAAATTCATCTATATAACACTCATTGTTACTTAATTATATATCACTCTTTAAGAAGATGGTTCAATAAAATTTAAAATCTCAGTTTTTTATTTTATTATTTTTTGGAATTTTAATGAACAAAAAAAATATCAACAATAAACTCAAAAGTTGTATAAAAAAAAGTGGCTAAATAAGATTTCAAGCCTATTTTTTACTATTAGCTAAAAAAATCACTCTGTTCGAAGAAATTAATGAAGAAAAAGGAAAAGGTTTTAATAAAAGCAAAGAAGAATTTAAGAGAATATAATTTTGAAAACAAATTTTCAACAAAAATATATCATCACATTAATTTAATAATATTATAGATTTCTAAATATAATCAATAACTATTTCCGTTTTAAAAACACTCTTCATTTAAATATCATTGTTATACATAAGTCTTTAAAAAATCAATTATTACTATTACCCACATTTCAAAAATATCAATTCATTAAATGAAAAATTCCATGTGTTTCTAAATGTATTTTTACTATTGTTTTTTCATATTTCATTTTTTACTTGCAAAATTAAAAGTTTGCAAAAAAATGATATTTATAAATTTGTGAAAAAAGGAGTTTAGGTATAGTGGCTAAAAGTAAGATAAAAAAAAAAAGTAATGTTTCATTTGTGTTTAATTAATAAGGAAGAGAATATGATAATAGGTTAATTTAAAGATAATTAATTGTTTTCTTGATTAGTTAATTTAAATCAAAAAATATTCTAGAATCATTCATATTTTGGAGGGAAAATGAGCTTGTTGTTGAAGTGCTATATGCACTTCAACATTTATATATATATATATATATATATATATATATATATATATATATATATATATATATATATATATATATATATAGATTAAAGACAATTAATTATTTTCTTGATTAGTTGATTTAAACCAAAAAATATTCTAGAACCATCCATATTTTGGAGGAAAAATGAGCTTGTTGAAGTGCTCAATGGACTTCAACCTTTATATATACTCCCTCCGTCCCACCTCACTTAAGAAAAATTTTCATTTTGGGCGTCCCACTTCACTTAATAGTGACTATATATGTTAACTATTATTATTAATAGTATTAGTTAATCATAATAGTAATTATATAGGGTAACTATTATCATTTAGTTTAATATAAGCTAATATTATTAGTTAAATATAACAATTACTATAACTATCACGGTGAACTTAACGAATATGTCAAATAATCTTATCAAATAATAATTAATGATGACTAAATACAAATTTGGTGATAAATGGAGATAATCAAATGTATTAGTAAAAAGAGTTACAAAAATTTTAATAAAGATGATTGATGAGGAATATAAAAAGTCACCAAGTAATTATTGGTGGAAACTAAATCTATACTATATTATTTTAAAGTAGACTAAATCTGGTGATGACACATAAGATCCGAATTGATTTATCTAATTTCTCAAGCTTTCATGTCATATGTCTTTTCATTCGTATGCAACTATTTACATTATTGCAATTAACTAATAACTTTAGTAGATAATTTATAGCTATGCAAAGAGATAATATGTAATAAATGTTTTTTTCCAAAATATTGTTTTTTAAAAATTTATTTACCAAAATAACATTGATAAAAACTTATTTACCAAACTAGCATTTTCAACATTGATTCCGGAATTGGTAATTTCGGAATAGTGTAATCCGGAATAATGTAATCCGGAATTACCAATTCCGGATTCCAATTTTTTTATTTTTTTTTTCAAAACTGAATTAACAAAAAAAAAATTCTGTAAAAAGCGAGCGATCGCGCGATATAGTTGGGGTGATCGCGCCGAATGTAATCCAGAATTATCGATTCCGGAATCCCTTTTTTTCTTATTTAATTATTTTCTTATTTAAAGTAGAAGAAAAAATTAGAAAAAGGTAGGATGCATCTATGTGGGAAACACTAAAAACATTTGAATATAGAGATGGTGGGAAAAACAAAATTTCATTTGCCTTCAAAAATTTCATGAGGCTTTCCCATCATGAAATTTTTTGAGGCAAATTAAATTTTTCCTTAAATCCATTACTTCTCTTGGGCCTTTTACTTGTTCCATTTTTATGTGAAAGCCTCATGAAATTTTTGACTAGTAATATACGTGATTTAATTATCTTAATAATGAAAACTTAAAAAATATTGTATTCAATTTTTCATTTTTTTTTTGAAAAAATTCAATTAACCTTACCACTAAATTTAAATTAAAATAGAATTAACTTTCTTTCTGTTTCTTTCTAAACTGAAGGAATAATTCACTAGCTCTTGCATATTTATTATAATGATTACTTGTAGCATAATAGATATTTGAAAAAACTACTAATTTGATACTTACTTTATCCTTGGAAAGATAATCCCATTTCAATTTTGGTGATTCACTTAATTGAAATATAAATAAAAACTCATAAATATCTAATTTTTTCAAAAAAAAATTATTGTAATAATGCATCACAAAAAAGAAGAATTTTTTAGGATAATATTTTTATCGTGATTTTGGCTTTGTTTGGATCATGTTAGTTTTTTTCATTGTTTATTTTGTTATTTTTTTTAATTATTAGCTATTAGAGTATGAGAAATATGTAGAAATAATTTCATGAGCCCCCTCACCCTAAATCTTTATTCATAAAAGTGTAAACGAGATCCAAAAGTCCACACTCAGATAAAGGCAAATCAAAATTCTATAAAACCCAAAACCTAGGTATAATAGTAATTTTAGTCTTATAACTTTTTTAATAAATATCAAAATTCCATAAAATTTCATTTGCACCCATCATGAAATTTTTGAAGGCAAATGAAATTTTTTCTTAAATCCATTACTTCTCTTGGGCCTTTTACTTGTTCCATTTTTATGTGAAAGCCTCATGAAATTTTTGGAGGCAAATGAAATTTATTTTTCCCATCATCTTTAAATTTAAATGTTTTTAGTGTTTTCCACATAGATGCATCCTACATTTTTCTAATCTTTCTTCTACTATAAATAGATGATTCATCTTCATTGTTTTTCAAGTTCCTTTGGGACCTCTCTTAGTGAGAGGACCTTTAAGGGGACTTCCTCTTTCTAATTTATTATTTTATATATATAAATAATATATATATATATATAATATAATATATATATATATATATATATATATATATATATATATATATATATATATATATATATATATATATATATATATAGAAAGAAAGAAGAGAAGAGAAGAGAAGAATTAAATAAGAAAAAAAAGGGATTCCGGAATTGGTAATTCCAGATTACATTCGGCGCGATCGCCCCAATTATATCGCGCGATCGCTCGCTTTTTACAGATTTTTTTTTTATTAATTCAGTTTTGAAAAAAAAAATTGGAATCCGAAATTGGTAATTCCGGATTACATTATTCCGGAATTACCAATTCCGGAATTCAAGTGGAAAGTGCTAGTTTGGTAAATATTTTTTCATCAATGTTAATTTGGTATTTAAATTTTTAAAAATCAATATTTTGGAAAAAAAAATATGTAATAAATACATATTATAAATTATAAGTAACACATATTAAAGTGAAAATCTCTTGTAAAACGTGTTCTACGCTCGTCTGAGCGTAGAACGTGTTTTTAAATAGGCGCGGTGGCATTTTTGTAAATAAATAGAACTTCTCAAAGTGTGCGGTGACATTTTTGTAAATAATTGAAACTTATAAGAGGCAGTTTTCTACACAACAACAGGCACATTTTAACATTGTAAATAATTGAAACTCACCTGACACTTTTTGATACTGCAGAAGGCACTTATGAATACTACAAGAGGCATATTTTAACACTACAACATGCATGTGTTTTTTAATTCACTTTGACACTTTTCAATATTACGACAGACATTTTTCAATACTACAAGAGGCACTTTTCAATATTGCAGAAGGCACTTTTGAATACTACAAGAGGCATATCTTAACACTACAACAGGCATGTATTTTTTAATTCACCTGACACTTTTTGATACTGCAGAAGGCACTTTTGAATACTACAAGAGGCATATCTTAACACTACAACAGGCATGTATTTTTTAATTCACTTGACACTTTTCAATATTACAATAGACATTTTTCAATACTACAAGAGGCACTTTTTAATACTACAACATGCACTTTTTAACACTACAACAGACACTATTTTTCAACAATATCACCGCATTATTTAACATTATAACCGATTTAAATGTGTTTATTGGTGTCATAATAGATCAGACACTTTGTTTATATTGCAACAGGCACTTTATTGTACTAGAAAATGTACTTTCGTAAAACAGATTCTAGGATAGCTTATCCTAGAACTAGTTTCACACAAGAACAACTCCATATTAAAATGTAATCTAAAGAGTCACTAACTAAATACAATTAAGCTAAATATTTACATATGTAAAACCTTATTTATAATAAATTCTACTAATTATAGTTAATGATTAGTAACTTAAATCATATACACTTTCATCTACTCTTTATGTAATAATGAATTTATATTATAGAATAAAATATATAACTGATAAAGCAAAGTGAAAGTGGAAAAGATTTAATAGTTAATATATGTTAACTATTATTATTATTAATAGTATTAGTTAATCATAATATTAATTATATAGGATAATTATTATCATTTAGTTTAATATAAGCTAATATTATTAGTTAAATATAAGATTAATTAGAAACATTAATTTTTTAATATATTAGAATATCTTAGAAAATGCTTCAATATTAGTTACATACATAGGGTAACTATTAATATTTAATTTAATAGTTACTATACTCCGTATTTGATAAATATTAGGTATTAAACTTACTATACCAGATCGCTATTCTCATATCACTTTCTAATTATATTTACTAATCATAATATGTGTATGTAGTATAAAATCATTAATTATCAAAGATATTTAATATTATTAATTCAATCATCTATAAAATTAGAAGTTAACTAATTACAATAATAATTCATTGTTATTACTCAAATTTCAATTGCCATAATAATAAATACAAACTATATTCAACAAAGGCTAAAAGAAAAAAATCTCCTGAATTTATAAATGTAAATATTTTGATTAATATAAAATAGATTTATATCACAAAAAAATGTCATACTACTTTATCAAATAAAAGCATAAAATAAGTAATATAAAAATGGCAAATCACGGGCTACCCACTAGCATATAGAGTATGTATAATTGGCACTTTTCTTAAAATTTATAAAACACATGTTGTAATTATGAGGCCCCTTATAAATATGAAGGAAAATATAAGACCGCAACTAAATAATTATGTCAAAATCAAAATATAAAAAAATACAAACATAAGTCCCCTAAATTAAATCATTGAGTACTACACGATAAGTATGATAGAGAAGGAGAAAAGAAACAAATAAATAAGTATGGTATAGAAGTAGGGATGATCAAACAAGATTTTGGTTTTAAATCGCAGATTTCAATTTTGGAAAAGGTCAAATCGAATTTGAATCGTGAACTTACGATTCACGGCTTCGGTTTCAAACCGGCAATTCAACGGGTTTTTTTTTGTAATAGAAAAAACTGTTTTAGAATATATTTTTTTTATTACTGAAAATATTTGCAAAAAGTTATATAAAAAAAGATAGAAAAAAAGCTATATAAATGAAAATATATAAAAGAAAAGAGGGATGACTACTCTTTAATTTTTTTATTGACTAGGAACAAATATTTTAGTCTTTTTTTATTAGTGAATTTTTTTACAAGTAATAGAAAAAAAAAAGATATAAAAAAACTAAACAAATGAAAGTATATAAAATAAAAGAGGGACGGACTATCCTTTATTTTTTTTAATTTTTAAAATATTTTTTATTGACTAGAAAGTAATATTTTAGACTTTTTTATTACAGATTTTTTTACAAAAAGTAATAGAAAAAAAGATAGAAAAAACTAAACAAATGAAAGTATATAAAAGAAAACAGGGACGGACTACCCTTTGTTTTTTTTTTAATTTTTTTATTGACTAGAAAATAATATTTTAAACTTTTTTTATTACTGATCTTTTTACAAAAAGGTATATAAAAAAAAGATTAAAAAAATAAACTAAACAAATGAAAGTATATAAAATAAAAGAGTGACGGACTATCCTTTTTTAAAAAAAAATTATTGACTAGGAAATAATATTTTAGACTTTTTTTATCATTGATTATTTTTTTAAAAAAATGTATATAAAAATGTTATAACATTTAAACAAATGAAAGTATATAAAAGAAAAAAGGGACGGTGTCTTTTAAATTTTATTAATTCTTGGGAAAAATTACATGAGGGAGACAACCAAATCTTGCCCTTTTATAATTAATGGAGGACGTTAGGAGCCTTTATCTCTTATTATTAAAATAGTTATTTAAATTCTAATCTATAAAAAAAACTATAGTAACAACTAAATAATTACATTATACTTACCTTAATAGCTTCCCGATTTAATTTCATCAAAGTACTCACATTTGCCACCAAAAAGATTTGTTGGCTTGTATCATATTGCTTCTTTTTTTCCGTCCCAATCCAATTATTCAACAAATTACAACCTTCAAAACTATCGGATGATAAATTGTGACGATTATGCTCAATATTCCCATCAATGCTAAAATCTTGGATGATAAATTGTGACGATTATGCTCAATATTCCCATCAATGCTAAAATCTTGCTCCATCGAAACCGTTGATCCGGGACAACTAAATACTTATCGTGCAATTCTAGAAATGATAGAAAAATCGTATTCTCTCCTTGAGAGCAACTTAAAATATCAAATGGATTTTCTTGTTCAATTTCGATGGTCAAATATTTATCAAATTCGTCATCAACACCGCCACGAGATTGTTGTATTACATAAAAACTTGCCACAAATGATAATGAAAAATGTTGAAGTAACAAAGAAGGCTCACTTGTTGTTGCATCGCCGTATATTGACTTTTATTCCTGATAAATTTCTAAAAATGATTGTCTAATATTAGCAACTTTTTGACCTACGTTAGGCATATTGGTATCTCCCACCAAATAAAAGTTTGAATGATAATATTCTAAAAATTTACTTAAACCATACTCTCTAACTCTAGGATCTAATAACTTAGCAACCAAAAAATATATCAGGAATGTTAAGCAATTATTTTTCCCACTTTTCTCGCATTTTGAAAATCGAATCTTTAAAAATAATATCATCTTTAAATTCAGAAAATATACTAAAAAATTTCACACAATGATCAACAACTAAAGTAGAAGTAGGGCAATACGTAACGAATAACGCCAAGGTTGCCGCCTCAAACTTTTTCAACAAATTAATCATACTTGCACATTCTTCCCATTGTGTATCATATAATTTTGTACCATATCGGGTACCATAATTAACGGATCCAAAAAACATGCAAATTTCATTTATCCAAGCATAAGTTTCTTCTAAAACATGAAGGGTAGAATTCCATTCAATTGGAACATCTATTGAGAGTCTTTTTTGTTTTTTTCTCATGGTTTGTGCAATATTGCTTTCATAGCCTTGTAAGTTTTGATATTTTTATAATATCATAAACAACATATTTAAGTGCATTAATAGAAGCTTACAAAACTCGAGAACCATCTTGCACAAATAAGTTTAAAATATGACAAATGCATCTAATATGAAAAAATCTACCACCTAGTTATGGTCTACAAACTAAAATTAATTCGGGCAAATTAGCGGTATTAGAACTAGAATTATCAAAATAAATTGAAAAAACTTTATCAGCAATATTATATTCATAAAAAATTGTTTGTAACATATTAGCAATGTTATTTGCGGTATGTGCCTCATCAAATAATATATATGTAAGTAACCTCTTTTGAATTTTTCAATAATCATCAATTCAATGTCATGTTACTCCCATATAAAAATGTCTTATTTTTTATCACTTCATATATCGGAACAAATAGAAACTTTAGATGACAATTAGCAAAAATATTAAATAAATCAAATTTATATTCTCCTGTTATATTTTTAACATCTTATATGAGGGTTGTACGAGCTACTTTGCTAGCGACGACAATAAAAAAATATCTAATTAAATGTTCATAGCCTTCGTTATCGAAAAAATTAAAGGAAAGAGATTGATTACAAACAAATTTAACCATTTCTATTTTATGATTTAGATGACTATACGTAAATAAATTAGAAGAATTTTGAGAAGACGTACCAATATTTTCAGAAGACTGCACGAATCCTTGCAATTGTGCTTGAGCGGTATCTATGCCATATTCCCCGGGGAGTTTTTCTCTTGTATGTCTTCTCAAAATAATGTATTCACCCCCGATAGAGTAATCATATGTTTGTTTGTTATTCGTTGGACAAAAGTTGCATATTGCTTTGAAATTCTTTCCCATCGTGTCAACGGGGACTTTTTTTTGTAGAATTTCATGAAAACTTCGGATTCAATTTTCTTTGTTTTCGGAACGGAAGGGGAATTGTTTTTTGCTTTACGACGCCGAGCTCCAATTGTGGCTTACATAGTATTGTCATCACTTTCTTTAATAGTTGGAGTTGGATAATCAACATTTTGTGGTGGCACAAAAATTTGAAGCTTTTACACTTCGTCATCATCTTTTCAATCATCCCACTCATTTTATTTGCCCCGAAAGCTTCATATAATAAAATTGACCATCTTCATTTTCAACAAATCGTGGTGGTGGTGGTGCTTGAGAAGAAGATTTCCCTTACCCTCTACCCTTAATACCCTTATTGTTTTTGAGATATTCATAATGTAAAATATGAAAATATATTAAATGAAGATAAAATAAATTCGTTGGGTGGAAATATGAATTTTGGATGAAAATATGAAAGTTGAATTATGATTTGAGCTTGAGAATCAAAGAAATTAACGAAATTCGTTAGAGAAAGTTAAGAGAAAGTTAATGGAGTGTGTGAAAAAAATATGAGAGGAGGGGGATAGTATATATAGTTGAGGAAGTATGTTAAGATTACAAAAATATTTTATTTTTATTTTTTTGAGCACTGAAAACCGGTTAAAAAAAAGGTCAAAAACGACTAATTTTGGTAACTAGCCGTTAGCTAACGGGAATAACGACTATATTCTGACGAATCTAACGGAAATTCTGACGCATCTGACGGTTTGGTCTACGGTTTGACGGTTTCGATTACGGTTCAGGCGGTTCGGAACCGTCGGTTCACGGTTTTTCAGATGGAGAAATCGGAACCGTACCACCAAACCGCCGGTTCCGGTTCAACGCGGTCCAACAGTTACGTATATATATATATATATATATATATATATATATATATATATATATATATATATATATATATATATTAAAGTTGGTGAGGATGACTATGAATTTGTCATGTGGACATGTCTTGATAGAATCTTGATTATGGAGAAGCCACCTCATCACTATCTCAAAATCTATATGACTTTTGATATTCTCCTTATTCGCTAATACTATTAGTTAATAATAATAGTTATTATATAGGTTAACTATTACTATTAATAGTATTAGTTAACTATAATAGTTACTATATAAGTTAATTACTACTATTAACTATATTAGTTAACTATACTAGTTACTATATATAAACCATTACTATTAATAGTATTAGTTAATTATAATAGTTAATACTCCCTCCGTCCCAATAAAAGCTTCACCAATTACCCAAAAGGGCGTCCCGTTAGAAGCTTCACCTTTCCTTTTTTGGACATAAAATATTATTATTTCCTCCACTCATTCTCTCTCCTACATTATTTTAATACTCACAACACCATTATAATTTATTATTCCCTCCACTAATTCTCTCTCCTATTTTCAAATTACACTCACAACATTTTTTTCCCTCCCATTACCATAATTCCCGTGCCCAAGAAAAATGGTGAAGCAATTGGTGGGACGAAGGGAGTATGTGTTAACAATTACTATTAATAGTATTAGTTAATTATAATAGTTACTATGTAGGTTAACATTAATATTAATAGTATTAGTTAATCATAATAGTTACTATATAGGTTAATATTATTATTAATAGTATTATTTAATCATAATAAGTACTATATATGTTAACTATCACTATTACTATTGTTATTTAATTATATACTCCCTCCGTCCACTTTGTTAGTTCACAGTTACTGTTCACGCGTGGATTAAGAAAAAAAATAATGATATAAATGTTGTGAGTGTAAAAGTAAAATAGGAGAGAGAATGAGTGGAGGAAATAGTAAATTATAATGGTGTTGTGAGTATTAAAATAATATAGAAGAGAGAATGAGTGGGGTAGGGTTAATATTCTAATAATAAAAACTTTCCATTTTAGGTAAAAAAAAACAAAGTGTGAAGTATGTATTTGAACGCCCAAAATAGAAAGTGTGAAGTAAGTAAGTGGACGGAGGGAGTAGTTACTATATAAATTAACTATTACTATTACTATTATTAGTGAATTATAATAGTGAATATATATGTTAACTATTATTATTAGTAGTATTAGTTAATCATAATAGTAATTATATAAGGTAACTATTATCATTTAGTTTAATATAAACTAATATTATTAGTTAAATGTAACAATTACTATAACTATCACTATGAATTTAACAAATATATCAAATATTCTTATCAAATAATAATTGATGAAAATTAAATACAAATTTAGTGATAATTGGAGATAATCAAAGGTTGATATTAGTAAAAAGAGTTATAAAAAAATTAAGGGTTAATGACAATTTAGGGCCTGCAGTATAGGGGCGGTACCACATTGGGGCCTGAAGTCTTAAAACTGTCAATTTAGGGCCCAAAGTTACAATTTTGATCAATTTGGAGCTTTTTGACGTTTTCCGTCAAAAAAATCCGTTAAGTGACCACGTGCGATACACATGAGATTCAGTGAGGGCACTTTGGTCATTTCATAGACTTCAGGCCATAAATTGACAACTCACCCCCTTCTCTCTCTCTCTCTCTCTCTCTCTCTCTCTCTCTCTCTCTCTCTCTCTCTCTCTCTCTCTCTCTCTCTCTCTCTCTCTCTCTCTCTCTCTCTACAGAAGAGTCGATGATAAAATGTGGTCCCTAAAATTCTTGAATTATATTCTATCCACAATTACCAATGTAGAGCAAAATACCACAGTGCTGAAGCAACGTTGCGTCTCCTCTCTTCCCTAATCCATTTGTATGAGCTGTCGGTAAGGTATTATATGCTTGGGACTAACCCATTATTCAACTTTTAATTAAAATCACTAGCATCATAAGAACCAAGCAGCCTTTCATTGAAGAAATAGATGATCATGAGACTCTGATGATCTCTTATATTCTGCACATTCGTTCGGTGAAATCCTTTAGTTAGGTATACATCTTTGCATAGTGTTAAGCTTAGTAAGAACACACAACAAAATTCGACCCCCTCCACCGCCATCGTCGCCGCCGACTTCTTGACTGTCGAAATTAGAGTATTTTTTATTAAATAACTGCAGTAAAAATGGAAAACCAGACAGGGAGAGACAATAGGGGCGATGATTTTGGGTGGGGCCGAGAATTTGGGGGTAAATAATGATGTTCTAGCGGTTGATTTGGTTGGGTTTGCTGTTGTTTGGTTATTTCAGTCAACGGAGGAGTGGCGCCGGTGTGAAGTCTTGAGTGTGGTGGTGGGTTTGCTGTTGTTTGCTAAAATCTTTGAAGAGAGAGAGAGAGAGAGAGAGCGGGAGACAGAGAGAAGGTGGTGAATTGTCAATTTAGGGCCTGAAGTCTATGAAATGACCAAAATGCCCTCACTGAATCTCATGTGCATCGCACTTGGTCACTTAACGAATTTTTTTGACGAAAAACGTCAAAAAGCCCCAAATTGATCAAAATTGTAACTTTGAGCCCTAAATTGACAGTTTTAAGACTTCAGGCCCCAATATGATACAGTCCCTATACTACAGGCCCTAAATTGTCATTAACCCAAAAATTAAATAAAGATTATTGATAAGGAATATAAAAAATCACCAATTAATTATTGGTGGTTACTAAATCTATACTATACTATTTTAAAGTAGAATAAATCTGGTGATGACATATAAGACCCAAATTAATTTATTAAATTTTTCAAGCTTTCATGTCACGTGCCTATTCATTTGTATGCAACTTTTTACATTCTTGTAATTAACTAATAACTTTAGTAAATAACTATAGCTATGTAAAGAGATAATATGTAATAAAGACATATTATAAGTTTTAAGTAACACATATTAAGATGTAATCTAAAGAGTCACGAACTAAATACAATTAATCCAAATGTTTACATATGTAAAACGTCATTTATAATAAATTCTACTAATGATAGTTAATGATTAGTAATTTAACAATCATATACAGTTTCGTCTACTCTCTATGTAATAATGAATTTATATTATAGGAGAAAACATATAACTAATAGAGCAAAGTGGAGCAGAAAAGACTCAATAGTTAATATATATTAACTATTATTATCATTAATAGTATTAGTTAATCATAATAGTAATTATATAGGGTAACTAATATCATTTAGTTTAATATAAGCTAATATTATTAGTTAAATATAACATTAATTAGAAACATTAATTTTTTAATATATTAGAATATCTTAGATAATGCTTCAATATTAGTTACTATACATAGGGTAACTATTAATATTTAATTTAATAGTTACTATAATTCGTATTTGATAAATATTAGGTATTAAACTTGCTATACTAGATCACCATTCTCATATAACTTTTCATTTAAGATGATGCTTACTATATTAGTTAACCATAACTAGAAAAAATAATTTTTTAAACATAATAAAAATATAATTCTATTAATACATTAGATGTACATAATGGTTTTCGCTAGTTATATTTACTAATCATAATATGTTATGTAGTATAAAATTATTAATTATCAAAGATATTTAATATTATTAATTCAATCATCTATAAAATTAGAAGTTAACTAATAACAATAATAATTCTTTGTTATTATGCAAATTTCAATTGTCATAATAAGTACATACTATATACAACAAAGGCTAAAAGAAAAAAAAAGTTTTTAAATTTATAAATGTAAATATTTTGATTGATATAAAATAGATTTAAATCATCAAAAAAATTGTCATGCTACTTTATCAAATAAAAATACAAAATAAGTAAAATAAAAAAATGACAAATTAATTTTCCGTGCAGAGCACGAGCTACCCACTGGTAAGTATGATAGAGAAGGAGAAAAGAAACAAAGATGAGGGCCCTAATCAAATATATGAAAATATATGGTATATAAAAATCTAAATAAATTAATTAATATAAAAATATAAACATGCACAATAAATACGAGGATAGAGAGAATTGAGCCTGAATCATATACTCCCTCCGTCCTTAAATGTTTGTCCCATTTGACTTTTCAAACATTTTAATTTAGTGATTTTGAAGCTTTAATTTTGATTATTTTTACGAACGCTTTGAAAATTATTAATAATATACACCGCCGTTATGTAATACTCCTACCCTAAATGTTACAAGTTTTGAAAATTTAGTGATTTTGAATCTTTAATTTTGAAAATGAGACTAACTTTTTGGGACAAAGGAAAAGAAAAAAGGAACAAACATTAAGGGACGGAGGGAGTATCAAATAGTTACACGCTCTAAACTACTTATTTGAGGTCTTGGTCAAAATACGAAGAAAAAAAAATAGTTGATCCAGTTAGTATGAGGTATTTTGTATCTAATTTTAATTTGTAATTGTTTAACTTTAAGATAATGTGAATATAATATATACGAGTATATTTGAGCTGAAAGTTTATTTTGAGACGAATTAGTTCACCTCAAGTTTCTCATTAAATTGAAAAAAATTGAAAGTGCTGAAATTGCTTACGTAATTTTTAATTTTTTCACTATATGTGAATACAATATTGTATCTATAATTCAACACGCTGAAATACCTTATCAAGCATTATAATATTTATTTATAACTTTCCTATTACTTTTTCAATATACTACGAGGGAGTATAATATAATCTGAATAATTTTGGAGCCATTGCCATCAAGGACAACGGGTACCCCACCTTCACCCCCTTTGGGCCGGCCCTCACCGCCATCTATATCTATTGACCTGTCCGAATATACACACCGAGGGCATTTCTGGTACTCAACGGCCTCATCTTTCTAAAACACGAAAAAAATAAAAGAAATTAAATTCGAATTTACGGTTTAACATACGTTTCTCTCTCATTCCTCAAACTCGCCCATCCAGTATTGCGTTCGTTGTTCCCTGAGGAGGTCCCGTCCGTCTATCATTTCCGATTGCACCGATTCCTCCTCTCGGAACTTTCCTCTCCCGTCGAATTCAACAATGGCGTCTGAAAATTTCACCGACAAAAACGCCGTTTTCAGAAAGCTCAAAACCAAATCCGATAACAAGGTAGCTTTTTTTTTTCTTTGATTATTCGGTTGAATTTATTTGATTTGATGTTTTTGAAGATCTGAATCGGATCTGGAATTTGGTTACTTGATCGATGCTGTAATTGATCCCCAATCGGTCTTAATTTTGTTTTGGCAGATGTGTTTTGATTGCAATGCGAAGAATCCGACTTGGGCGTCTGTTACGTATGGGATCTTCCTGTGTATTGATTGTTCCGCCGTTCATCGCAGCCTCGGTGTTCATATTAGCTTCGTTAGGTGAACAATTTGATATTTTTCTCCCCCTAAGCAAATGTTTGTTCTTTATATGAATACGTTAGGGCTATAGGTTTATTTTTTAATTTATTTCTCTCCTCTAGTCCTCTCCTACTTAATTGTGTAGCTCTAATATGTGTCGGTTTTGCGAGTTACACATGACCTATTCATGTGAGATTCTGGATTGGGCATTAGTTGGCATTGAGCTGAAGAGTGCTTAGTTTAGTGGGGGGGGGGACTGGATTTAGTGTCTGGGACTCTGGGATAGATATATGGTGCTGATTGGACTAGGGTTCATATACTGAGAATGCCAGAGTTTAGGTGACAGACAAATTGGCACTAACAGCGAGTTTCGTTATGAATCTTCAATGTAAATTTGGCTCATATTTTACATGCAATTATTTTGTCATAGAATTACAAAATTTATAATTTCTTACAATAAAGTATTTTGAACCAACAATTCATGTAGTTACATGAACTTGTAAGGGCTATAAATTTATCTTTCCATTTGTTTGGCATCTCTCCAAGTGAATTGTGTAGCTCGAATAGGATTTAGTGTTGGTTGATTAATTTGGATTTTTTTGACATGCCTATTCACATGTGACATTCTAGATTGGGCATTAGTTGGCATTGAGCTGAAGAGTACTTTGGTTTGGGTGGAAACTAGAATTAGTGTCGTGGATAAGAAGATGGCGCTGATTGCACGAGTCTTCACGGACTGACTGTGGGAGAGACTAGGTGGCACCTTGACTGACGACTGAGATCATAACATTATCTTCAGTGCTAAAACAGAGTTATATTTTGACTTTTCAACATAAAAAATTACCATTTTTTTCACTCATATATCACATGTAATTATTTTTTCGCAGATTACAAGACTTATAAACATAAATAAGCATTGTGAACCAGCAATTCTTGTAGGTTTTAGGAAACAAATAGTAAATCAGAAAAAGGGAAGAAATAAAATAAAATGTGACCACTTTATTGTGGCTTGGTGGAGTAATAATCTATCAATACTTTTTATTAGATAAATAATATGCCAATAATACGATAGATCTATTATGTAAGGCACATTTGTAGGCAGGAGTAATGTTTGATAATGATTGCATAATCTGAGAGAGGGGATGATGTGTGGATGATTTATGAAGTGCTGGTCTTGTCGGTAGCTAGCATTTCTTGATGCCTAACCAGTAATCACACATCTTGATTATATTATATTAACAGGTCTGGCAAAGCCAAGGTGACTTAAGTTGATCAAGGGGAGTTAGTAGAAAACTGTCGTAGTTGGAAAGAGATTGAACTAAAAATATAAGAAATGTGACATAGTTATTGGTGGTGTTACATAGTTTAAGAAGAGTTAGTTGAGTTGAGTACTATGATTCTACAGTGGTAGGTCACATGAATTGAATCAAGAAGACATCCATCCCATTTTCGGAAGTGCGAGGATTTCTGCTCTGATTTACATGATGTTCAAGATATGTAAGGGAATAGAGGTATTGTTATGTTCATTGAGTCACGGTTTAAAAAATTGACACTGGTGAACCTTGTCGTTACCTTCTCAGATGAGGGTCAGATTGGTCACCGAGGGATTCTGTGAGAGTGCATTTTTTGCTCGGCCAAATTTAAGAAAGTTAGGGGTTGAGAGATGCTTAGGTCATGTCCTCTGTAAATCATATAGTAACGCAACCTAGAAGGGTGGGTGGTGCCAGTTAGTGAGTGCTTGTGCATTGGTGTCCTTGGGTGTTTAGGTTGTCAGTCTATGAAGTTTCCTTTTACTGGAGTTGTTTGTCAACGGGTGTTTTCATTTTGGCTGTAGTAGTGGATTTCCTATACACCAACTCGTCTTATCCATGGAATCTTCTTTTACTATTAAATACATAAATTAAAAAAATTGATAGTAGTTGTCTTCTAAATTTTGATTTGAATTTTCCCATCCCTCTCCGTTTCACTCACCCTCCCGTCAATCGTTTCCAAAAACTCACCGAAAAAGAAGATAGAACTTTCAACAACACAAATTTTTGTAATTTCAACGTGTTGAGATTATAAACAATTGTGTTGTTGATTTAGATTATATTTTAATATGTAATTTTGTGGATTTTTAATATTCTACTGTCGTATAATAAATTTCTCTCCTTGGTTGAGAGCCGTTGATTTCTCTCCGTAGTTGAGAGCCGTTGTTTATTTGTTTTGTTTGTCTGTTGTTCCTTTTATCTTTCAATCTCAAACGAACAATCTCGCATAATCTCACGAAAAGAGGTTGCCACTATTCTTACTGCACAAGGATGTTTTGTGAATTTTGGGATGTGTTGTGGGCGTTTACTCGTCAACCCGGATTCTCTAGTACGTCGACTGCTAAAAAAAAAATATTATCCGAGGGGGAATTTCTTGAATATCGGATTGAAGAAATGTCCAAGTCTTACTTGGAGTGGAATCCGTACGTCTCAAGATTTATACCGGAATGGTCATTGTTGTAGGATAAGAGATGGATCTATTACTGATATTTGTGATAATCCTCCGATCTTTGTGGAGTGTCGTCTTTTATATTATTGTGAATGAATGCATTTGATTTTTTCGATTGTTTAAAAAAATTTGATAGTAGTTAAGAATGACAAACAAAGCGTGTCCGAGTCAATATTCTTAGCCACTTTTAGGAGATTTAGTCTTCGACTATCGTTCTTAATCATCCGGTGAGAGTTAAATATTATATGAAGCTGAAGGAGATTGACAAATGAAGTTGTGGAAGCTTTGACAATCTGCATGGATCGTTTCTCCTTCTGCTGGGTGTCGCCCCCCCCCCACCCCTCTCTTCCCGAGGCCTACAGTTGACACATAAGTATTACTCCCTCCGTCCCGCCCGAAAGGGCAATTTTGCCTCCTTGCACGAAAATTAAGAAATGAATAAGGAAAGTGATGTAAGAAAGAGAAAAAGGTTAAATGTTGTGAGTATGAAAAATTAAATAGGAGAGAGAATGAGTGGGAGGAATAGTTAGGAGAGAGAATGTTGTGAGTGTAAAAGTAAAGTATGAGAGAGAATGAGTGGGGTAGGAAGAGTATAAAAATAATAAAAACTTTCCTTTTTAGGATTGTGCCCTTTTAAATGGGACGCCCAAAAAGGAAATTTGTGCCCTTTCGGGCGGGACGGAGGGAGTATGCCTTATCTTTTTTTCATATTTTAGGAATATCCTAGGAGCAGTTCTTAGTTCACAATTAATAGCTTTGTATGTTTACTTGACCCCTTTTCTTATACTTGTTTAACCATGTCCAAAAGAAGATGTACCCTTTTTAAAGAGATAAAAAAAAGAAAATTATGTGTTTCATAATTTTACTTTTGAATTGCAGGTAGTCCATTATGTCATATTATAGGCTTTCTCTATCAAGTTCCAAATAAAAAGTGCCCAATTCTAACTTGTTAAGAATCTGTTTTTAGAATTAACAATGTTTTGGAAACAATGACTAGCGGAATGTACTTGGCAGCAATAACTAGCTCATTGGTTCATGTTGCCAATGCAAAACAATTTTCAATTATGGCGTTAAAGAGGCCGGAGTAGAGGGCAAAAATTCATGTTGGTGATGGGGGTTGACTTTATATATATATATATACATTATACATATACTCCCTCCGTCCCACCCAAGTGTGTACCAAGGTTTTGGACACGTAAACTAAGAAATATTATTAAGATAATGAAAATGTGTGGTAGGAAATGAAGAGAGATAATGAGTGGAGTTAATAGTAGATTGGTTGAATAAATTGTATGGTGGAGAATGAGTGGAGTTAATGAGTGGGTGGGGTATGGAGAATATAAAATATTAAAACCTTTTCCATTTTTGATAGTTCACACTCGGCTGGGACGGACCAAAAGGGAAATAAGTGTACACTCGGCTGGGACGGAGGGAGTATTCTTTTATTATCACTATTTTTTCTTCTCTTCTTTTTCTTTTCTAAATTTTATTCCTATTTCTTCTTTTAATTTGCCCCTTTTTTAATCTCTTTTTTTTTTCACGGTGACACATACGAGGATTCATGTTAGCCGACCCCAAATTATTTTGGGACTAAGACTTTGTTGTTGTTGTTGTTGGTATTCTTTATTAACTAGTGCCCTAGGGTAACTTGCGAACAGGGCTTATCTTAAATGTTACCGGTGTAGAAGGTGTCGGGGATCCTATGTTAACCTATTGGTAGTACTGTTTGGGCTACCTGCTTGGAAGGCATGATCTGTTTTACCTGGACAATATGGAGAGGAGTCATGTCTTAACAATCTCCTTGAAGTTGGCTCTACTTCTATAATGATCAGATATTATCTAATGTAACAAGTAACTTTGTTTGTGTGTCTGTTATTCTTCCTTGTTTGTGCCCTTCTAGTTGAATAGACCAAGACACTTCTCCCGAGTTCTTTCTCTCATGACATAAATAGGCCAATATGCATTGGGAGCATTGGTCGATTAGCTTTTGACAGGTAGTTTGTAATGATTATGGATGTCACTATTCTGCTAACCACTTCTTCCTTTATGTATTTTTGTTTGGACATTTTCATTATATCGGTGCTTATTCCATCCAAATAATGGGTTGCGTTTATGTAGGTCAACCAATTTAGATTCATGGACTCCAGATCAGCTTAAGATGATGAGCTTTGGGGGAAATAATCGTGCTCAAGCTTTCTTCAAGCAGCATGGCTGGAGTGATGGGGGAAAGATTGAGGCCAAATATACCTCAAGGGCCGCTGAGCTGTATAAGCAATTACTTTCAAAAGAAGTTGCTAAAAGCTCTGCGGAAGAGACCGGTTTGCCATCGTCGCCTGTCTCTTCTAAATCGGTTCAAGCATCTAATGGATTTCCTGATGTCAAGATCAATGAAACCCCGAAAGAAAGTTCTTCAGCAAAGCCTGAGCCTGATGTGGCTCCTTTGAAAGCTTCTTATCCAGTCCATACAAGTACTGCCAGGAAACCACTTGGTGCAAAGAAACCTGGGAAGACTGGGGGGCTTGGGGCAAGAAAGCTTAGCACCAAGGTAGCTTTTTACGCTCGCCTCAATGCTCATTTTTGTACTGGGTAAAAAAAATCATCTTGTATTTTAGCTGGTACTTTTTCGCTTAACGACATTTTTTTTTCAATACAGACAAGCGAAAGTCTTTATGACCAGAAGCCTGAAGAACCACCTGTTGTGCAAGTTTCCACCTCAGCAAATAGCACCCCAACAGCTGCACCATCATTTGCTTCCCGTTTCGAGTATACGGATAATATTCCAGCTGATGAGACGGGTCCAGGAGGCACTCATGTGCTCAGCCATGTATTGCCACCTAAGTCATCTGGTTTCTTTTCAGAATACGGGATGGACAGTGCTTTCTCAAAGAAAAGTTCAAATTCGTCAAAACCCCAAGTAAGCAATGTAATATATGAAATTGCTTTTTAGTAGCAGTAAGCTGTTTCAGTCTGATTTGTATGATAGTCTGTCAGTTCGTGGTGTTTAAAATATATGATGAATTCTACCAGATCATATTCTCTTTTTTCTCTGGGTTGCTTAACACATTCTTAGGAACTATTATTTTCTTTGATGCATTCTTATAGTGCTTGCATATTGTGCAATCTTTTCCTGTTTGAGTAGTATGCTGTGCTATTGGGACTAATCACAATTTGTGTACTTTTGTTCTTTATCAACTAACTTTCTGATTTTATCTATACCTTACATGTTCACCTGTCTTTAATGAGAATCAGATTCAAGAAACCGATGAAGCAAGGAAGAAGTTCACTAATGCGAAATCTATTTCATCAGCTCAATTTTTCGGGGATCAGAGCAAAGCAGACTTGGATAGTCAAGTTTCTCTGCAGAAGTTCTCGGTATGCGTTTAGTTGATTGCTTAAAATAATGTGCATATACTTCCTTTGTCCCATAAAGATTGTCCAACTTTTTTAGTAGTTAATTTGATTGAACTTATATTCAGGAATAACTGAGTATCCAAATGAAATTCTAAAACTTGTTATTGAAACACAATTGAAAATACTACCAATAGCAATTTTTAGATTTTCATTAGGATAAATAAATCTAACATAATTATTGATCAAAGTCCGATCAAATTTACCATTAAAAAAGTGGGACTATCTTTATGGGAACAGAGGGAGCAACATTTATGATGACTTGATTGAATACATTTATGTATTCCTTAACGATTGATGCCACAGCTGATGATGAGCAAGTTATCTAATCCAGCTCTGCGTGCCATTCTGGTGGCCTGGCCTTGAATGGGGCAACCTATCCTGATCCTAATCCCTTTTTTATACTCGAAACAAAGTAAAAAAAAGGTGTTATGTGAAATAGATTGCCAAGTATGGCCTCCTTATGGCGTGAGCCTGAAAGTCAAATATTGAGGATAAATTCCTGGATTTCTAATTTTAACTGCAATATAACAAGTTAAACTTGTATACACATGAAACTTAAATGCTTAGTTTTTTAATCAAAACTCTTAAGTCAATTGTTGCAAAACAGAAGATACAATTCATTGTGTTGGACGAAAGGAGTAGTATTGTAGTTGTGTACTGATATATTTTTATTAAAAAGCAAATATCAGCTCTCTTACTCGTCTTTTGGGTGGGGAACACTTCTCTTTCTTCACTTTCAGCTCCTCGCTTGACCAGCCTTGCCTATTATTTTCTAGATACTCCCTCCGTCCCAAAAGAAATGTTGCACTCGACTTGTCAATGTTTTTAAGAAAGTGCTTTGCCTGTTTGTCCATTGCTTGTACAATGGTAAAATTACACCAAGTCTATTTCTTTATTTGACATTTTTGGGACGGATGAAAAAGAAAAGTGCGACATTTATTATGGGACGGAGGGAGTAATAGACAAGACAATGCTTAATCCTTGAGCTTTTAGCTTTAGAACTGACATTAGATTACTTTCATGTAGCTACCAACAGATGCACACTAGTTTTTTAATTTTTTTTTTCCACTACTCTCACACACACACACATGCACGCACAGAAGCGCCTAGGAGATAAATCCTAGGGAGAGAAAGTCTTCCCTCTAACTTCTGGGGGGATCGAACCCATGACCTCCAGGTTGGAAGCCATGAGCTCAAGCCAGCAGGCCAAATCCCCATGTGCCAGATGCACACTAGTTTGTATTGAACCCTCTAGGCTAATAAAGCTGCTATCTTTCTACTTAAGCTTCAGAACCATTGGTAGTGATTGGTGCCTTGTAACAATTTTGCGTAGCATATCATGGGATTATAATTACCTGTCATTTCTCCCCTTTCTTTTTGTAGGGTTCATCAGCCATCTCAAGTGCCGATCTCTTTGGGAATGATGGAGATATTTCTGCTCTTGATCTCACTGCAAGTGATCTCATTAATCGGTTTTCATTCCAGGTATTTGTGGCCATTACCCGTGCTATATTCAATTCATGGATTGTATAAAAAATAAGCCATATTGTATTTGTATCTTTTTGATTTAAAACCAAAATGGGAAACGGAACATGAAAGGCTAATCAAGAGGGATTTTACTCTTAAAAGTTAAAACATCATTTTTGTCGCTTACCCGTAATACTTGATTCAGCTATACTTCCTCTGTCCCGAATTGATAGTCTCACTTTCTTAGTGCTAAGTTTGATTGAACTTTGACCAATAATTTACAGTCATTCAAGTATCCTCGTAAAATTCTAGAAAATTGTTATTGGTATCAATAACAAGTTCTAGAATTTCAATGGGATAATCATATTTTCAAATATTTTTGGTCAAATTCAATTAAATCAACCACTAAAAAAGTGGGACTGTCTATCCGGAACACATGGAGTATGTTTTTTGGTGGGGATGAATGAGAAAGATCTGGGGTTGACATTGAGGTGGTTTGTAATGCAGGCACAACAGGATATCTCATCCATCAAGAACATTGCAGGAGAAACTGGAAAGAAACTCAGCTCTCTTGCCTCTAATTTGATGTCTGATCTCCAGGACAGAATCCTCTGATTTATCAATGTATTTTGTTTCTGAAATGATCCCAAAAGGGCTTTGAGTTCACAAATTTTCTTTTTTTCTTTTTTTTTTTTTTTTTTTTTTTTGCAATAGAATTTTTGGATGGTTTTATGGTATATGTCCATGTAAAGGATGTAATCAGGCATCTATTTCATTACATTACCGGAGAAGAAAAAACATTTTTACTAGATCCATCGGGTTGCGGTACTAATCATCTAGTTATATCCACTCTTGAAAGTTGCAATTTTTATTTTAGTTAATTCCAAAATAAATGTCACATTTCTATATATGAAAGTGACACTTAGACTCTGTTTATTTGGGGGACAATATTTTTCGGGAAACGGTTTCTGGAAAACATTTGAACGGGGGTTGGGGGGGGTTGTGAGGGGGGGAAATATTTTCCCCCAAACAAACAGAACCTTAGTGCAATTTTATCATCGTACAAATTAGTAAATAACATTTCTTAAAAAACATAAAAAAACGTAAAGACATTTATTGTGGGACAAACTAGTACCTTTCTTAAAAAATTAAAAACGTTGATATTTATTGCGGGACAAACTAGTAAAATACCTCACAAGTCAATTGAGACATTTATTCTACCAAGAGTAAAAAAATTAAAAAATGTTGACAAATCAATTGCGATATTTATTTTAAAAGAGAGAGAGAGAGTACTTATTTTGGATTTGGAGCAACGAATACCTTCTTAATAAAAAGACTCAATACATCATCTTCTTTCCGTCCAGCTTGATACTCTGTCCAGAAAATGATTTTTCCAAATTTTTTTTTCACTATCAAGATATTTTGAACAATAATTTTAAATTAATTTAATTATGCTAATGAAAATTTATAATTTATTATTGATTCATCATTATAAATAATATTAATAACAATTTTTAGATGTTGAGTGGTTAACTAAATAAATTTAAAATTATTAGTTAAAGTACTCTAGGTTGACAAATAAAAAGGTAGGAAGATCCGTAAAATCTAGGGAGAAACGCGTTTCTCCATAAGTTATGGAGAAACGAGTTACGGGTATTCAGAACCTTTTGCAAGGATATCCAGAAACTTTTTGCATTGGCCATGACCTTGTCCTACTATTTCGGATATCGTCAGGCCTTGATATCCAGAACCCTTTGAAAGGATATCCAGAAGCTTATGAAAGTGATATCCAGAAACCTTCAAAATGAATATCCAGAAACTTTCAAAATGTTTCTGGATATTCATTTGATGGTTTCTGGATATACATTTGAAGGTTTCTGGATATCCAGAAACCTTCAATAAGCAATTTCTGGTCTTGGCCTTGAATTTGGCTTCAAATCTATTTTTTCTGGATATCCGCCCAAAGGCTTCTGGATATCCGTTCCAAAGCTTCTGGATATCCAGAACCCTTTGAGACTGATATCCAGAAATTTGCTTCTGGCTATCAAACGTATAGCTTCTGGCTATTAAAAACGCGTTTCTCCATAGTTATGGAGAAACGCGTTTCTCAGCAGACCTACTCAGAAAGATCAGTACTCATTTTGGGTCCGTTTGTGCAAATTTTTTCGTCCAAAAGTCAAATGCCCCGTTTTATTTATAGTTTGTTTTGCTTGATTCCTAAAATGTAGTACTATATTTAATTTACTAAAAATATGGGAAAATTATCGCTAGTTCATTTGCCCCATATCAAAAGATTAATTATCACAAAAAAATTGAAATTTAACCACCTAGCTCGATAACAAAATCAAAATTCAATATAGTCTCTCGCTAGTTAAAGACACGCGTGTCACTAATGTACATCCTGTCACACCCTATCTGCTCCCTCGTTTTTTTTTCCCTTAAAACTTTATGAAATATCTTAAAATTCAAAAGTCAAAAAAATCTAAGAGCATCGTTGTGTTTGTATCATCAAAACAAATCAAACTATTAGCATCAACATATAATATAAATCAAATTTGAAAAGTTCACAGTTGATCCAAATTCACAGTTGTTTTTTAGAAATTCACATTTGTTTTTCACATTTGTTCAAATAACAACTAAGAGAAGTTTATATTTGATTTAGTTAAGTTAATAATTTTTGCATGAAAATGTCTTCTATTTTATTTAATTCACAGTTGTTTAGCTAATTACACAATTATTTTTAGTCTTTTATGACCTCTATTTTTATTTTTTTATGAGATTATTTGACATATTTGTTAAATTCACTATTGTTTACTTAATTTCACAGTTGCTTTTAGTTAACTTTACAGTTGTTTTTATCTTTATAACCTTTATTATTGCAATTTTATGAAATTATTTGACATATTTGTTAATTTCACAGTTGTTTTAGTCTTTTATTTCCTTTATTTTTGCAATTTTATAAGATTATTTGACATATTTGTTAAGTTCACAATTATTTTTGTTAATTTCATAAAAAAGCAAAATCATAGGTCATAAAAGACTAAAAATAATTGTGAAGTTATCTAAAACAACAGTGAATTTAAGTAAAATAAAAGACACTTTCATGCAAAAATTATGAACTTAACTGAATCAACTGTAAACTTATCTTAGTTGTTATTTGAACAACTGTGACTGTTAACTTCTTAAAAACAGCTGTGAAGTTGAAACAATTGTGAACTTCATAAATTTGATTCATATTATATGTTGATACTAGTAGTTTGATTCGTTTTAATGATACGTGCACAACAGTGCTTTTGAATTTATTTATTTATTTGACTTCTGGATCTTAACATATTTCATTTTAAAGTTTTGAGGGAAAAAACGAGGGAGGAGAGAGGGCGTGAAAGCGTGAGTTTTTTTTGGAACAATTTTGTTTCCTTACTTCGAAACACTTCTATAATGGTAAGAAGATTTTGGGACTTTCATGGAAGATTATTGTCCTACTTTGACTAGGAGTTTGTCTATAAAGTAAATATCTTTTATTTATGTACATAGTTTTATATTAGGACTAACCTACTAACAATCTACTTCTTTGTGAGTGTGATTTGTATTTCCATATAGGTAAAGAGATCTGACAAAGGAAGATGTTGATTGCGTGAAGACCTTCTCCATGGTGCATATAAATACAAGGCTACAAGGACAAGAGAAACTACGGAATTTTAACAGAGAAAATTACTTGTTCTTCACAGTTTTCGACATTTTTGATTTTAGGTTGTGAGTGAAGGTTGTGCCTTACATCCGTAACTCACATCTAGGTTTTCATAGAGTTCTTTGTTTTACTTCTGACTAGAATAGGTCCTACTTGGGAAAGGGAAATTGTTCTTGTCGTAGAAGGTGATTAGAAATCGTTTAGTATTTTAGTCTTTTAGTTTTTCACTTATTTGTTTTTGTAAGCAACAAAAGTTTTTATAGTGAAAAGTTTTTGGGCGTAAGCCTAGTTTGCTGATCTCATAGATCAGTAAGTGTATATAACTCTTGCGTTATTGTTTTAAATTTGTTTTATTCCGCTGCATTGTCTGTGGATGTGTGGGCAGTTGTGAGACACATATGTACTCACATCCGTTGTCTGTTGGGTGATTAAAGTTTCCTAGCTACAAGAAACTTTCAATTGGTATCAGAGCCAACTCTCGATATATTACTGATTGTTGATTCAGAAAGTGTAGTCATTATGGAATGCCAAAATCACGAAAACAGGCCTCCTGTCTTGGATGGCACCAATTACTCTCTTTGTAAGTCTAAGATGCAAAATTACATCAAAAGTATTGATGAAAGGGCTTGGATGTGTATCCTTGTTGCTTGGCAACCTCCTACTGTGGAGAAAAAGCCTGGATCTGGTGTTGGTGAGTCAATTATCGAAAGAAAACCTGAAGATCAATGGACTCTTGAAGAAATACATTTGGCTAACTATAATTCTAAAGCAATGGGTGCTATTTCCAGCCATGTTTTTGGGAATATGTACAAGCTTATCACTAATGAAAGTGTAGCCAAAACTGCTTGGGATATCCTGCAAACACAATGTGAGGGTGCACCAAGTGTAAAAGCTACTAGGCTTAGAATTTTAATGGATAGGTTTGAGTTACTTCGAATGGAAGAAACTGAGGACATTGTGTCATATGCTGCAAAAATTCATGAGATTTCTAATGAATGTACAAGTCTGGGAGAATCAATCTCCAATGCAAGACTTGTGAGTAAGATTTTGAGGACCTTACCTGAGAGGTTCAACATAAAAGTGGCTGTGATTGAGGAAACAAATGACACCAATACCGTAGGTCTAGACAAAATCGTAGGTATTTTGACTGTGTTTGAGCTAAACCTTGAAGCTCAGAAAAAGAACAAATCTCTCAGTCTTGCTCTCAAAAGTGCTGCTGCACTTCCAAAAGAGATTGTGGAATTATCCTCTGAGATTGACAAGTCAAATCTTGAAGAAGAGGATGTGGCCCTTATTTCAAAGAAATTTAGTTCCCTTTTGAAAAATAAAAGAATGTGTAAGTTTCCAAATAGACCTACTCCCAGTGCTACTGAAAAGTTAAAACCTAGCACTGAGAATGGATTCAAGAAACCAAGCTTTGAAAATAAAAAAATATCTGAGCCTGTTCAATGTAGGGCATGTCGTGGCTTTGGTCATTATGCCAATGAGTGTGCTAACATACTCAAAAAGAAGGGAATGAGCTTAACTGCTACCCTTAGTGACAGTGAGGATGAAGATGAAGTGGCTAACATGTCTATTATCAATTGACATTCTGTGTTTAATGCCTTTTATGCAGATATAGAAGATGGAGTTCCTGAAAAATCTTTGAATGTGGTCTCAGATGTGCACACATCTGGTGTCACATCTGACCTAATGTTGAACTGTTTCACAGTAAAAGGAGACTCTGAAGATGAAGATAGGGACATTCCCTATGAAGAACTCTTTGCAACATACAAGGAGTTGCATGCAGATTGGATGAAGAGAATGGACAAAATTGAGGTACTTGTTAAGGTAAATAAATCTCTTTCTAAAAAATTGGCTGCTTGTGAAGATGAAAAAACTATACTTTCAAAGGAAAATGATGTTCAAAAAGATACCATTGCCAAACTTGAAGTCCTTGTAACCAAAAGAGAAGTTGAGCTTGAAAAATTCAAAAATGAGTGTGAAAAAGCTGAAAGTACTTTTACCAAGTTAAACAAAAGTAAAATGAAACTTGATGAAGCTATTTCTATTGGTCAGCTTAACAAAACTGATCTGGGCTTTGAAAAAGGTAATTTTGTAAAGGAGGAATGTGAGACTTCTACTTCAAAAGGTGTGGAAAAATCAATTTTTAGAGAAAAAGTCATTTTGAGTGAGAAAAGACCTAGAAAGAGGCACTACATCTGCCACTATTATCTTGCTCCTGGTCACATTAGACCCTTCTGTTACAAACTCAAGGCTGACAAAAAGTATAGTTACTTTCATCAGCCTCAGATGTGTGGAAAGATGTATGCACATCCGAACACACATCCTGGTAATCTGAGACCTCTGCAACTCAAAAAGAAAGCTATAAAACAGTGGGTGGCCAAACCAAGTGTCACCTGCAATGTTGTTTACTCTTCCCTCAAGAGTACTATGTCTGGCTCTTGGTATTTTGATAGTGGGTGCTCTAGGCACATGACTAGGAACCAAGATGTTCTCCTTGACTATGAATTAATTAGTGGGGGGAAAGTGAACTTTGGTGGAGGTGCTCAAGGAAAGATTGTTGGAAAAGGAACCCTAAATGTCAAGGGTCTCCCAAAATTGCACAATGTGTACCATGTGGAAGGCTTGAAAGCCAACCTGATAAGCATCAGTCAACTGTGCGATGATGACCTTTATGTGAAGTTTGATAAACACCTGTGTGAAGTGTTTGATAAAGACAATAAATGTGTGTTTACTGGTCCTAGATCTGCTGACAATTGTTACCAATTTGGTGACAATCTCTCTTGCCTTAGCTCAAAAGCTAATGATGACAATCTGTGGCACCAAAAATTAGGGCATGCTAGCTGTAGAACTCTGGAAGAACTTTAAAGGTTTGAAGCTATCAAAGACCTCCCTAAACTGAACTTCAAGAACCCTGATGTCTGTGGTTCATGTCAAAAGGGAAAGCAAATAAAAGCATCACATAAAAAGGTCCAACAGTGCTCCACATCTAGGTATTTGAAGCTGATTCACACTGATTTAATGAGACCTATTGAAGTAGAAAGTTTTGGTAGGAAAAAGTATGCCTTTGTGTGTGTTGATGATTATTCTAGGTACACATGGGTAATGTTCTTAAGAGAAAAATCTGAAACAATTGGAGAATTCAAGAATTGGTACAAAAGGGTTAGAAATCTTTATGGTCTTAAAACTGTGAGGATTAGATCTGACCATGGCACTGAATATGAGAACCAAATGTTTACTAATTTTTGCAATTCTAAGGGATTCACACATGATTTTTTTGCACCAATCACTCCACAGCAAAATGGAATTGCTGAAAGAAAAAATAGAACTTTGCAAGAAATGGCTAGGGTGATGTTAAGTTCTAAAAATTTGTTCAAAAAAATTTGGGCAGAAGCTTTAAACACTGCTTGTCACATTGGCAATGGAGTGTTTCTTAGGATTGGTAGCACTGTAACTCCATATCAAATCCTTCTTGGAAAGAAACCCACAGTGAAGTACTTTCATGTGTTTGGGTGCATCTGTTACATTCTCAATAATAGAGAATACTTGTCCAAAATTGATTCAAAGAGTGACAAAGCAATTTTCATGGGCTATTCCACTAATAGTAGAGCTTACAGAGTTTTTAATCTCAAAACTAAGATCATTATGGAATCTGCTAATGTTATTTTTGATGACTCACTTGATCTTAACCTCAAGACTGCTGAGGATGATATTTCAGGTTGCTTACTGGACTGAAAGGATGAAGAAACAGGTGCTGAAAAATCATCAGAAACTTCCAGTGCTGAAAAACATGTTGAACCTGATAAGGATGTAACCAAGGATGTGGACACATCTGCATCCACATCTGAATCCACATCTGCTCTCACATCCACTCAAAATCTTGTAACTGAGGACAGTTTCTCTGAATCTGATCAGGATGGTGCTTCAAAAGATAATGTGGATGGGTGTGTGGATAGATCAAAGGATATTCCTTCTAAAATCCAGAAAAACCACCCCACTTCACAAGTTGTGGGAGATGTGCATGCTCAAGTGAGAACTAGACAAAAGGACAAAGTAGACTATAGAAAGATGGCTGGTTTGTGGAGTTGCTCCTCAGCATACTCACAGGTAAGTTTTTGCTGTTTTGTTTCAAAGATTGAACCTAAGAATGTTACTGAAGCATTGAAAGATGTTGACTGGATTCTTGCTATGCAAGATGAGTTGATTCAATTTGAAAAGAATGAGGTTTGGACTCTTGTCCCTAGACTCTCACATGGAAATGTCATAGGAATCAAATGGATTTTCAAAAATAAAACTGATGAGCAAGGTGTGATCATTAAAAATAAAGCTAGGTTAGTTGCTCAAGATTACACTCAAATTGAGGGAATTGATTTTGAGGAGACATTTGCTCCTGTTGCTAGGATTGAGTCCATTAGGCTTCTGTTAGTCATTGCTTGTTATCTCAAGATTACTCTTCATCAAATGGATGTTAAGAGTGCATTTCTAAATGGGATACTAAATGAGGAAGCCTATGTTGAACAACCTAAAGGTTTTGTGGACTCTAAGTATCCTAACCATGTGTATAAGCGGAAGAAAGCTCTGTATGGGCTAAAGCAAGCTCCTAGAGCTTGGTATGGTAGGTTGATTGACCATTTGCTTCACCTAGGATTCAAGAGAGGTGGGGTTGACAAAACATTGTTTGTGAAAAAAAACAAAAAGGAGATTCTTGTGGCACAAATCTATGTGGATGATATTGTGTTTGGGTGAAATTCTGACCCTATGCTTGCTGAATTTGTGGATAGCATGACTTCCATATTTGAGATGAGTATGGTAAGTGAGTTGAATTATTTATTGGGCTTACAAATAAAATAATTCAAAGATGGCATGTTCATCTCTCAGTCTAATTATGCCAAGAACCTTGTGAAAAAGTTTGAACTTAAACACTCTTCACATCAAAGAACACCAATGGGATCTTCCCAAAAGCTAAGTCATGATTCAGATGGTGAGAGTGTTGATCAAACCCTGTACAGAAGCATGATTGGAAGTCTGCTTTATCTCACTGCAAGTAGGCCTGACATTATGTATAGTGTGTGTCTCTGTGCAAGATACCAAGCTAACCCAAAGGTGTCTCATATTAAAGCCTTGAAAAGAATCATTAGATATGTAAGTGGGACTGTGAACCTAGGGTTGCATTATTCTAAAGAGACAAACACCAATTTGGTTGGCTATACAGATTCTGATTGGGCTGGAAATAGTGATGATAGAAAAAGTACCACAGGTGGATGTTTTTACCTAGGAAATAACCTTGTGTCTTGGTACAGTAGGAAGCAGAATTGTGTGTCCTTATCCACTGCTGAGGCTGAGTATGTTGCCCTTGGAAGTTGCTGCACACAATTGCTTTGAATGAATCAAATGTTGAAAGATTATGGATTAAATAGCAAAATTTTGACTGCTTTTTGGGATGACATAAGTGCCTTGAACATATCTAAAAATCCTGTCCAACATTTTAGAACAAAACACATTAATATTAGACATCATTTCATAAGGGATCTTGTAAAATAAAAAACTGTGTGTCTGGAATTTGTTGGGACTGCAAATCAATTGGCTGATATATTTACAAATGCATTAGATTTGGAGAGATTTTCCTCCTTGAGGAAGTCTCTTGGTTTGTGTGATATCTAAGATTGTGAGCACAAATGTGTCTCACATCCTCTAACACATTTGTATATTAGATTAACGAAGAAAAAAATATATATATCATGCATTAGCACGAAATTTTTCAGTGTGGTCACTTGTGAGTCTTCATCTTGACATTGTTTTTTATCACTTAATTGTGAGCACTTCCTGTTCATGTCATCTTTTGATGACTTGATATAACCTTCCTAAGTATCTCACATTGGGTGCTATAAAAGAAAAAAAAATAAAAAAATATATAAGTGAGAAACAGCTGCTTCACCCTTAGTATGAAGCCAGACCATTGTGATCAAGTGATTCTCATAAGAAATCTTGAAATCAATCTTGATAAGATCAGGGAAAAAGGGCTATCTTTAGGATCAAAGTAAAGTGAAAGCTACTCACAAAGCAAAAATCCACAACAAAAAATTGGTGGATGCATCCTAGAGGCTGTGCGGATTGGATTATTGCTCATTGACTTTTTGTGATCTAAATGTGTCCCCAAATGTGACTCACATCTTATGTCACATCCATAAGCTGAGATTTTTCCTTCACATGTGTGTTTGCATCATGCTAGGCATATTGCAATTTTAGGTCATATAGGAGCTTTATAAATATGCTAGTTAATTTATTTTCATTCTTAATTTACTCCTTGATTTAACAAGTTCTTTTTGTTTTCCAAAATCTCATATGAAGAGGAAAGGTGTGTATCAATCCTTGTTTGAAAAGGAAGGACAATGTTTAATGGGATTCTGTTTTGAAAAAAAAAATATAGCTGAATCATTTTTGTTTCCATAAAAATCTATCAAAATCTTGTGTATTTTAATCCCCTATTTCTTCAAAGGTGGTTGTGTGTGGTAATCTCAAAGGGTTCTAGCCGTTGGAGGACTTCTAAGGTATTTAGGATGTGTGAGACCTTTTAGGAAAAGGATTCTTGTTTAAATTGGAAGAGGGGAGCTGTGAGTATTTATTAGGGCTCACATCCGTCACTTCCCCCATAAACCCTTGCTGAACCCCTTGTTCTTCCATTGCTTTGGCACACAATCACACACACATTGTCATTAATTCTCTTGCACTGTTCAACCTAACACCCTTTTATAGTTTAAATGGCCGATCACTCTAACATTCGTGAGGAAGACGTTCTTGACATTGAACCCCTTTCCGTGGCCATTGCTGAAGCTCCCATTACCGCCAACCCTGTAATAGCAAAATTTCTTGCTGAAATTCCTCCCCCCTCATCCTCGTCTAGCTCTTCAATGGAAGCTTCACCTGCTAAATCACCTACATTGGAACCTTTGTCTGTTCCAGTAGCTTCTGAAAACCCTAAACCTCCAACCTCTCCGGTTTTACAACCATCGGTTGTTGCCTCTGTTTTGCCCTCTGTTGAAACTCCTTCGATCAAAAAGAGGAAGCTAACCCCTGCAAAACCCTTGGGTCATGCTGCTAACCCAGTTCCCCAACGTAACCTCCGTCGATCGCACAGGGTTAGTAAATTGTCAGAAGCTGACAAAGCCAAAAATTTGAAGAAACCTGGTGGTAAGCCCTCTACTACCATAGCTTGTGATGATGAAGAAGAAGAAGAAGAGGAAGTTCCTCCTCTTGTTAGGACTAGGGCTCAACCCTCAAAACCTACTCCTTCTGTTGTTGCCCCTGTCATTGCTCCTTCTGAAGTAATTCCTCCTGCTGATCCTATTGATCCTGTTCCAACCACTCCCATTGAATCATCTGATCCTATTATCCCTACTCCTGCTCCAGTGGATACTTCTCTTGCCCCTAAGGCTGCCCCTTCTGTTGATGATCCCTCTGTATTTAGTGATGAAGGGCCTTTGGCAAACATCTTGATGGAATTGAAAGGTAAGAAAAAGGTGGCTGCTACAGACCTAGAGCCAATTGATGAAGAAGCTGGTGATTCTGAGTCCAGTTATGATAGTGATGACACTGCCTCAGATGCAAATTTCAAGCTGGGTAGAGATGAGCTTGAACAAGAAAAGGAGGATCAAGAAAAGGATGCCTCTTCTGGTGATGAAATAGAGGTGGAATCTGTCAAAGTGCAATCTCTTGCAAAGAATGTGCCTGCAGATGTGCACACATCCAGGCGCACATCCACCAGAAAGAAGGCTGATAAGGGTAATTCTACATCTCTCTCCATTACTCCTGCCTTTAAATCCTTTTCTAAAAAGTTTTTATCAAAGAATGCCTCTGATAGATTTGGCCTGATTTCTAATAAAGCCTTCATTGTTGAAATGAAAAGGGATAAAGAGACTTTCTCTAAATTAGGCATGGATAAGTTTTTTGAAGAAAGAGGCTTGTTTTTTACTGTGGATCACCCTCTCCCATTCTATCCTAAGATGATTTATGAGTTTTATGTCAACCTGGCCAAAGGCCTAGATAGATACTCCTCTCCCTACACTGTCTATGTTAGAGAAAAATTTATCCCCTTTTCTCCATCTGTGATAAATGATTTACTTGGGTTGGATAACACTTTGGATCAGCTTTGTGCTATTTCTGATGAGGAACTAGTGTCTAGTATCACCCATGGCAAAGTGACCCTTGGCCTGTAAAGCCAAAAGATTTGGGTAGTTGATCTCTCTCCTCTCTTTACTGTTTTCTTCATACAATTTTTGCTGCCAAGCTGTGTCCCTCAAATAACAAGACCTCTGTTACTAGGGTGCAAGCTGACTTACTCTATAGGTTGGGTATTAAGAGGAATATCAATTTTGGAGATTTCATTTTTAGAAAAATTTGTGCCTATGGAGAATCCCCCTCTAAGAAGTGGTCTTTACCCTATCCCTCTCTCATCTCTCAAATTTTGATTGCCAATGGTGTTAAGCCTGAAAAAGGTGAAGATAAGGTTGATAAGTTTAATTTGTTCAAGGAGACCAAAACCCTCCTAGATACTAAGCAAAGATTTGTTGATCTCCCTTTGGGCACTGTCCCTGAAATCTCTATGCCAGATGTGGACACAACTGAACCCACATCTGAAGACCCTTTTGCTGCTCAAATGAAGAACTTGGATGCTGAAATAGCAGCTGCTGAATCTCATACCTCTGCTTTGACTGATCAACTTCAAGCCTCCATTGCCCATGCCAACAATCTTAAAGCTCTTAAGGATAGACTTATAAAATGGCATGCTAATCTTTCTACTCAAAAAGGGGGAGATAGGCCTGAACCTGCTGCTGCTGAAAACAAAGTTTGGGATGCTGCTGTTGCTATTACTGACTGGAGGAACTGGGAACTTTAATTAAGGGGGAGAAGACTTTTTAAGTTGTTTTTATTTTAGTGGTTTTAAAGACAATTTTAATTTCTGTTTTAGTTTTAAATAATGGTCTGTAATACTTTAAAACAGGTTGCTGCTGAATGGTTTTTGCTTTTGCTTTTTAATGAACTGCTGGTTTTTGCTCTAACATGTTTTATGCAGTTTTTATGTGTGGATGTGTAAACACATCTGCACACACATCCATTCAGGGGGAGTTGTGTTTTTATCTGAATTTTGTAGTCACAAAATGTGATTATTATAAATCTTTGATTTTGACCAGAAAGTCCATAATAGGGGGAGATTGAAAGCGTGAGTTTTTTTGGGAACAATTTTGTTTCCTTACTTCGAAACACTTCTATAATGGTAAGAAGATTTTGGGACTTTCATGAAAGATTTATTATTGTCCTACTTTGACTAGGAGTTTGTATATAAAGTAAATATCTTTTATTTATGTACATAGTTTTATATTAGGACTAACCTACTAACAATCTACTTCTTTGTGAGTACTGTGATTTGTATTTTCATATAGGTAAAGAGATCTCACAAAGGAAGATGTTGATTGCGTGAAGACCTTCTCCATGGTGCATATAAATACAAGGCTACAAACGATAAGAGAAACTACGGAATTTTAAGAGAGAAAATTACTTGTTCTTCACAGTTTTTGACATTGTTGATTTTAGGTTGTGAGTGAAGGTTGTGCCTTACATCCGTAACTCACATCTAGGTTTTCATAGAGTTCTTTGTTTTACTTCTGACTAGAATAGGTCCTACTTGGGAAAGGGGAATTGTTCTTGTCGTAGAAGGTGATTAGAACTCGTTTAGTATTTTAGTCTTTTAGTTTTTCACTTATTTGTTTTTGTAAGCAACAAAAGTTTTTATAGTGAAAAGTTTTTGGGCGTAAGCCTAGTTTGCTGATCTCATAGATCAGTAAGCGTATATAACTCTTGCGTTATTGTTTTTAATTTGTTTTATTCCGCTGCTTTGTATGTGGATGTGTGAGCAGTTGTGAGATACATCTGTACTCACATCCGTTGTCTGTTGGGTGATTAAAGTTTTCTAGCTACACGAAACTTTCAGGGCGTGACATCTGGTACACGCGTGTATATTTATAAATAGAGGATCTGGTGGTTATTTTTGAAAATATGTGTATTAGGTGGTCAGTTTTGTTAGGATAAATAACGATTTGGTAATTGCACCTAAAATATAATTCATTTAACAACTTCGTTGCTAAAAATGATTTTATAAATTACTTAATGAAATTTTAAGGCCTTTTGTATTTTTTAAATTTTCTTTCAAACTTTCTCTAAGCCCATACCCACTCACGGTGCTGATTCGGCCTTGACTTTTTACTGGGCGAGGATGGATTTTTATTGGAAAAAATCCCCTATGCCCCCACTCAAATTTTATTCATTTTTTTTTAAATCTCAAATAAATAAAGAGTTCTCTTCATATTATAATGTCTCATACACTTCTATGCTCCCGCTAATTGGATTTTGACTCATTCGCTCCACGACATGACAAAATCACTTTGTGGCTTCTGGTCTTTTGGTGCGGCCTCTCCCATTAGAGGGGTGCGATCGCCCTACTCCAATTTTCAGCTTGGTGTCCTCTTTTTTTTGCACAATTTCCATTCTAGTTTCAATAAAAGGCAAAATAGTTTTATAATTCTATTATAAGAGGTGATTTGGTTAAGTTATAAGAGTTGTAATGTGTAAATTATGAGATTAATTTATTGTTATTTGAAATTTTTAATTTTTTTTGTTGAATTTTTTTTGTCTTGTGAGTCAATTATAACAGATGAAGTAGTTATGAGAGGCAAATTGGTATTATAATTTAACTATAAAAATTGTAATGTGTAAATTATGATATTAGTTCGTTGTTATTATTGAAAATTAATTTTTTTTTTTTTTTGAAACAAAATTACCTTATAAATCAATATAAGAGACACATTAGTCATATAAGTCACTTTATAAAAGATGAAGTTATTTTATAAGTCAGTTATATAAGAGCTAATTGTTGTTTGATCGAATTAAATATAAGGGTCAACATTAATAAAATATTAAAAAATTATTTTATTTTTATAAAAAAATGACTCTTATATTTTAATTATAAGAGGCGAACTGATATTATATGTCAGTTATAAGAGCTGAATGTGATTTTGTATAGAAAGGCAGTTTAGTGTTTTGCCAGCGAGGAGTGTATTTGATATTTTGGATCTGGTGTATCGTGAATTGGGTTTAAATCTTGCTGCCCTAGAGGAAGTAACCCATTTTTATTTCTATGTTTTTTTTTGTTTATTGTCATGTGTTATTATCTTTTAAAAAACAAAAGAATGTTATACTCTTTTCTTTTAAAACAAATTATAGAATCTTTGTCTAAATAATAATTTTAGTATATTTATAAAGGCAAAATAAGTAATAAAAATAGAACGTTCAAATAAGGAAAAAAGAATGTATAAATAAATAAAATTCTATTATAAAATCGACGATATAATATAATATTTATAGCGGTTTTCGTACTCTATTTGTCCCATAAAGAATAATTCTATAACTATCTTGGTTTGTTTTGAGAAAAAATTAATTTGTGATGGAAAAGTTACGAATACAATAAAATAAAACATCATATAAAAGAGTAATATCATATACAGTATAAAATAACAAAATAAAGGATTTCATTTAGAATTATGCTCCCAAATTCCTAAACTTAAAATTATATCAAGAATTTACACGCTTATCAAAAAATATTATCAAATAAATACTTTTTCTGTCCCTCAAGTTAAATTATTTTTTTTGACACAAAGATTAAGAAAGAGTGCAAGTCTGGGAGTAAATAATTGCAAGTGGGTAAAAAAGTAGAATAATAAATATCGGGGTTTTTTTTTTTTAGCTCTAAAAAGAAAAAGAAGAGGATATAAATACTCAAAAATGGCAAAACTATAAGATTTGCCACTGTACTTTGCGTCCACCTACATATTTGTCACTATACTTTATTTTCATCATTTTTGCCACATTAATATGAATTTTGCCGTCATTTTCTTCTTTCGCCCAAATAGATGTTAGAAACTTAACAAAAATGTTAAAATTGTAATGATATGTTATAAGCATAATGAAAATGTTAAAATATTAACAAAGATTTTGGAAATGTTAATATTATTTTAGAAAACTAATATTTTTAATTTTTGATAAATAATTTTTATGAAATATTTTAATATCTACTCCCTCCGTCCTATCTGAAAAAAAAGCATAAAGTTGGTGTTGCATGAAAATTAATGAGAGTGTGTACAATAGTAAGTGCCGTGAGTAGAAAAAGTGAGATATGAGGGAGAAAGTGGGGTAGTGAATAGTCAATGGATAGTTATTGTGACTTGTGAGTATGATAAATGGATCACATGAATAAAAAATATTAAAAAATTTACATTTCGGGTATGTCTTTTTTAATGGGTCACTAAAAAGGAAAATTTGTGCGTTTTCGAGTAGGACAAAGTGAGTATTGTTTAATAAAAATTTAAGAATATCATTTTTAATATTAATTATTACATTTGAATTTAAATTTAAATTTAAATAAATGTAGAATCATATGTATAATATTATTTTCTTGATGTTAAAAATCGAGACCACCCCATTACAGGGTATTCAGACTTTCAAAACTAATACTCACTCCGTCCCACTATAAACTATACACTTTTCTCATTATGCGTTTCATTACAACTAGACACTTCTTAAAATTGAAATGTTTTATTACTTTTATATTAATAAGACCCACATGTCATACTCACGATAGAAATTTAATTATTATTTTCTACCATACTTTCTCTCTCCTACCTCATTTCCATACTTACAACATTACACTTTTTCTTAATTCTTGTGTAAATAGTAACTGGGAAGATTGTAGTGGAACGAAGGGATTATATATGAATAAATTTTATTGTTGCTATATTGTGTACACCCAAGCATTGGTTCTAAAAAATCTAATCATTGAAGTTATTTTTAAATATAATATAAAAATAATATTTAAAAAATTATTAAAAAAACTTAATTTTAAAAAGATTAATCCACCAAATATCATAGAATATGTTTCAAAATGATTTTATTTAATAAATGTTTAACATTTTCAATCTCTTGGTTAAATTTTGACATTTACATTATGGTTATAACATTTCGTTAAAATTTTTAACATTTTTGTTAACTTTCTAACATTTGTTTGGGTGAAGGAAGAAAATAACAGCAAAACTCATAGTACAATGACATAATTGTCAAAAATAAAGTACACTAACAAATATATAGGTGAACACAAAGTACGGTGACAATATTTAATTTTTTGCCTATCTAAAATATACTCCCTCACGTGATGGAGATCAAAAAATTGGACACAAAAATTAATGAAAAGTAGGAGAGAGAATTAATGAGATGAAGTGTTTGTGAGTATTAAAAATAAAATAGGAGAAAGAATGAGTGAGAGAAATAGTAACTTGATTGGTGTTGTGAGTATAAAAGTAAAGTAGGAGAGATAATAGACTAGAGGAATAGTGTAAAAACTTTGTGATTTTGGACAGTCTCCACTCAAGTGGACGGATAAAAGAGAAAATAAGTCTCCACTCACGTGTGATAGAGGGAGTATTCAGGGTCGGCCCTACCATAATACGAGTGAGGCGACGACTATTGCCTCCTAAATTATATATATATATATATATATATATATATATATATATATATATATATATATATATATATATATATATATATATATATATATATATAATTTGGTCGGTGGACTATTGATAATATTTCATGATTCACCCCCATTTTCAAAAAAATAAGCTGGTTTTAAGGGGGGGGGGGGTTTCGCTTTCGTAATAATCATGACTGGGTAATAGATTGCCTGAAGTTACTTTGTGCCATCTTCTCACTTTTTGAGTTATTGGTGTTATTTTATATAAATAATCATTATTTAGGAATTCAAAGAACGGTATATGCGATTCTTGTAATTTACAAAATTCATAATATGTTTCTTTAATTATTTTTTGTTCTTTTTCGTCGTATGATTCAAAAAATAGCTCTCTATTTTCTTTGTTTTCTTTATTTTTGAAATTTTTCCTTAAAACATTTTTGTCTAGTTTGAATTCATTTTTTATCATGTTTACTGTAAAGTTACTGTCTTCATAAGAATTGACAAAATTTTCATCTATTTTTATGCCAATATTATTTGTTTCATATTGATTTTCTGTTTCAATTTCTGATTCAAAAATTGGCTGTTTATTTTGTGAATTATTTTCTTGTTGGAATTCATATCTTCCTGAGGTGGATCTTCTAGATGGTGTATTAAAATTAAGGTTTTTACTCCTGTTTAAAGATTGTGATCTCCTGAATTTTAGATCTACCGAGCCATCTTCGTATTGTATAACTTGTTCTAATTCACTTGTTTGTTTCTTTTTTACATTTGTATTTGGTACGATTTTAGATGGGTAAGTCCATTTTTCAGGTAGAGTTATATCACTCCATTTAATAGTTTTTGGAATTGTTATATTAGCTTTTGTGTTGTCAATTTTCCAAAAGACTCAAGCTTTCTCCCGTTGTTCTGGTTTTGTTGAAGGCATTTGGACAGAGTCCAGTATTCATTACTTTAAAATGTAATTTGTAGAATATTTCATAAATATGAGAACCCATTTGTATATGGTAATTATGCGTTAAAATATCTAGGGTTAGGATTTTCATGATATGTGGGTATGTTAATGATATTGTGAAATTGGGATAAGTATTGAAATGTATTGGTCCGTTTGTTAAACTTGTTTCAATTGCTCCTATTAAAGAGTCTATGCAATTTAAGTGTCTTGCATCTCTTAATGCTATTTGAATACTCGTGTCTAATCCTTCCATTGTTAAAGGTTTAATTGCTACTTGGACTAATCCTATATGTAGAAATCTGTATCCTTGTGATATATATTTTTTAGTTGAAGATTTTCGGAATAAACTCATTGTTTGATTGTTAGAGTATAAAGGAATAACTTTTTCTTTTGTTTTAATAGCTAGTCTAGACTTAAAGTCGAATATGCCTTTATCTTTGTATATTTCAGAAGTTGATATTAAGGGGGGCTTCCAATTAGTTAAAAACTGAGTATCCCAAGAAATTACTTTAGATAATATACTTTTATTGTTTCTATCTTCTTCATTCTCAATTTTTATGTTATAATCATTCATTTGATTATTATGATTTCTAGGAAATCTTCTATTCGTAAAATTACCTAACCAACTCATTATTATTTATTTGTCTTGCTTTTCGGATTCACTTCCTTACCTAACGGATGCACGACTTACACTCCTCACCGCGTGACTTAGACCTAGGTGACACACCGACTCGGGACAAATAGATAAATTGAGCTAATTAGTTAACTTTGTTGAATAAGAAGGCTCGATACCAAAATAAGCAAAGGATCGATTAATAACATACACTAAGCATGAAAATGAATAGGATAAATAACCAATAAAAATACGTAGTTCAAAAGAAAATCTACGGAACTCAATTTGCTACAAGTAAAATAGTAAATTTGACTTTTTCAATAGTAGAGTTGACTTTAATACTTTTAGGTACGTGACCATTTGTTACACTCAATCACACCGTATAAATTGTGAATATTATACAATAAGAAGTGAGCGGTTCTTAAACCCGTCTCAATAATCTGCGACCGGTTTCCGATACCTATACCTTTAAAGTAAAAGAGACTTCTATACTAAAGAAAGCATTCATATATATAAAAGAATAAAGAACATGAAGCGTAAAAAATACTCACTTTATATTACAGAACTTCTTCTTTACAATGGTTGAGGAGGGTTGATGTTTACTAGGGGTGTAAACGGTTCGATTTAGCTCGGTTTGGGGAAATTTTGAAGCTAAACCGCTAGTATCGGTTTGGAGAAATTCCAAACCGAGCTAAACCACAAAAAACTTCAAACCGAGCTAAGTTAAACCGCCATCATTCGGTTTAGCTCGGTCTAAACCGCGGTTTGAAAAACAAATAAGTCAAAATTCAATCACTTGTATCTCGTAAAAACAAATAAGTCAAAATCCAATCGGCTCAAGTCACGAAAGTAAGAGCCGGATTCTTTGTCTTGAATGAAAGGTTGTTTTTCCATTCGTTCCTCTCTCATTTATCACATTCCAATTGCTAAGACATTTGTTTTCTCTTTTTTGTTTTAGAGAGTTGTTGTTGGAGTTTTAAATAATTTATATTTTAAAACCAACTTGCTTAGGAAAGTGATAGGGATCCAATCTTTTTGTCCAAGTTTCTCATGTCGGTCTGTGTAAGTTGGTATACGGGACAGAGGGAGTGCTTATAATAATTGTTAAAGTTGTTGGAATAAATTTAGTGATGATTATGGTTCCATTGCATTCTAACTCCAATGGAACTAAAAGTTCTGCATCACAGCCATTATTTATGAATTTTCTGTTGTCATTAGTCTGATAATTCTTTTTGTATTAATTTTATTATGAATGGATGGACATGATTAAAATTTAAGCTAGCTCGGTTCCATAGCTTGGCTTGATAGCTCGGTTTCATAGCTCGGTTTGACGGTTCGGTTCCATAGCTCGGTTTAACGGCTTCAACGGTTTAGCTCGGTTCGGCTCGGTTCGGCTTGGTGCACTCAGACCGCAAGCTAAACCGAACCGACCGATTTGGAAATTTTTCAAAATAGAACGTTCATTTGTGATGGAAAAGTTACGAATACAATAAAATAAAACATCATATAAAAGAGTAATATCATATACAGTATAAAATAACAAAATAAAGGATTTCATTTAGAATTATGCTCCCAAATTCCTAAACTTAAAATTATATCAAGAATTTACACGCTTATCAAAAAATATTATCAAATAAATACTTTTTCTGTCCCTCAAGTTAAATTATTTTTTTTGACACAAAGATTAAGAAAGAGTGCAAGTCTGGGAGTAAATAATTGCAAGTGGGTAAAAAAGTAGAATAATAAATATCGGGGTTTTTTTTTTTTAGCTCTAAAAAGAAAAAGAAGAGGATATAAATACTCAAAAATGGCAAAACTATAAGATTTGCCACTGTACTTTGCGTCCACCTACATATTTGTCACTATACTTTATTTTCATCATTTTTGCCACATTAATATGAATTTTGCCGTCATTTTCTTCTTTCGCCCAAATAGATGTTAGAAACTTAACAAAAATGTTAAAATTGTAATGATATGTTATAAGCATAATGAAAATGTTAAAATATTAACAAAGATTTTGGAAATGTTAATATTATTTTAGAAAACTAATATTTTTAATTTTTGATAAATAATTTTTATGAAATATTTTAATATCTACTCCCTCCGTCCTATCTGAAAAAAAAGCATAAAGTTGGTGTTGCATGAAAATTAATGAGAGTGTGTACAATAGTAAGTGCCGTGAGTAGAAAAAGTGAGATATGAGGGAGAAAGTGGGGTAGTGAATAGTCAATGGATAGTTATTGTGACTTGTGAGTATGATAAATGGATCACATGAATAAAAAAAATATTAAAAAATTTACATTTCGGGTATGTCTTTTTTAATGGGTCACTAAAAAGGAAAATTTGTGCGTTTTCGAGTAGGACAAAGTGAGTATTGTTTAATAAAAATTTAAGAATATCATTTTTAATATTAATTATTACATTTGAATTTAAATTTAAATTTAAATAAATGTAGAATCATATGTATAATATTATTTTCTTGATGTTAAAAATCGAGACCACCCCATTACAGGGTATTCAGACTTTCAAAACTAATACTCACTCCGTCCCACTATAAACTATACACTTTTCTCATTATGCGTTTCATTACAACTAGACACTTCTTAAAATTGAAATGTTTTATTACTTTTATATTAATAAGACCCACATGTCATACTCACGATAGAAATTTAATTATTATTTTCTACCATACTTTCTCTCTCCTACCTCATTTCCATACTTACAACATTACACTTTTTCTTAATTCTTGTGTAAATAGTAAGCCTGGGAAGATTGTAGTGGAACGAAGGGATTATATATGAATAAATTTTATTGTTGCTATATTGTGTACACCCAAGCATTGGTTCTAAAAAATCTAATCATTGAAGTTATTTTTAAATATAATATAAAAATAATATTTAAAAAATTATTAACAAAACTTAATTTTAAAAAGATTAATCCACCAAATATCATAGAATATGTTTCAAAATGATTTTATTTAATAAATGTTTAACATTTTCAATCTCTTGGTTAAATTTTGACATTTACATTATGGTTATAACATTTCGTTAAAATTTTTAACATTTTTGTTAACTTTCTAACATTTGTTTGGGTGAAGGAAGAAAATAACAGCAAAACTCATAGTACAATGACATAATTGTCAAAAATAAAGTACACTAACAAATATATAGGTGAACACAAAGTACGGTGACAATATTTAATTTTTTGCCTATCTAAAATATACTCCCTCACGTGATGGAGATCAAAAAATTGGACACAAAAATTAATGAAAAGTAGGAGAGAGAATTAATGAGATGAAGTGTTTGTGAGTATTAAAAATAAAATAGGAGAAAGAATGAGTGAGAGAAATAGTAACTTGATTGGTGTTGTGAGTATAAAAGTAAAGTAGGAGAGATAATAGACTAGAGGAATAGTGTAAAAACTTTGTGATTTTGGACAGTCTCCACTCAAGTGGACGGATAAAAGAGAAAATAAGTCTCCACTCACGTGTGATAGAGGGAGTATTCAGGGTCGGCCCTACCATAATACGAGTGAGGCGACGACTATTGCCTCCTAAATTATATATATATATATATATATATATATATATATATATATATATATATATATATATAATTTGGTCAGGGTGGACTATTGATAATATTTCATGATTCACCCCCATTTTCAAAAAAATAAGCTGGTTTTAAGGGGGGGGGGGGTTTCGCTTTCGTAATAATCATGGCTTGGTAATAGGTTACCTGAAGTTACTTTGTGCCACCTTCTCACTTTTTGAGTTATTGGTGTTATTTTATATAAATAATCATTATTTAGGAATTCAAAGAATGGTATATGCAATTCTTGTAATTTGCAAAATTCATAATATGTTTCTTTAATTATTTTTTGTTCTTTTTCTTCGTATGATTCGAAAAATAGCTCTCTATTTTCTTTGTTTTCTTTATTTTTGAAATTTTTTCTTAAAACATTCTTATCTAACTTGAATTCATTTTTTATCATGTTTACTGTAAAATTACTGTCTTCATAAGAATTGACAAAATTTTCATCTATTTTTATGCCAATATTATTTGTTTCATATTGATTTTCTGTTTCAATTTCTGATTCAAAAATTGGCTGTTTATTTTGTGAATTATTTTCTTGTTGGAATTCATATCTTCCTGAGGTGGATCTTCTAGATGGTGTATTAAAATTAAGGTTTTTACTCCTGTTTAAAGATTGTGATCTCCTGAATTTTAGATCTACCGAGCCATCTTCGTATTGTATAACTTGTTCTAATTCACTTGTTTGTTTCTTTTTTACATTTGTATTTGGTACGATTTTAGATGGGTAAGTCCATTTTTCAGGTAGAGTTATATCACTCCATTTAATAGTTTTTGGAATTGTTATATTAGCTTTTGTGTTGTCAATTTTCCAAAAGACTGTTTCTCCTGTTGTTCTGGTTTTGTTGAAGGCATTTGGACAGAGTCCAGTATTCATTACTTTAAAATGTAATTTGTAGAATATTTCATAAATATGAGAACCCATTTGTATATGGTAATTATGCGTTAAAATATCTAGGGTTAGGATTTTCATGATATGTGGGTATGTTAATGATATTGTGAAATTGGGATAAGTAATGAAATGTATTGGTCCGTTTGTTAAACTTGTTTCAATTGCTCCTATTAAAGAGTCTATGTAATTTAAGTGTCTTGCATCTCTTAATGCTATTTGTATACTCGTGTCTAATCCTTCCATTGTTAAAGGTTTAATTGCTACTTGGACTAATCCTATATGTAGAAATCTGTATCCTTGTGATATATATTTTTTAATTGAAGATTTTGAGAATAAACTCATTGTTTGATTGTTAGAGTATAAAGGAATAACTTTTTCTTTTGTTTTAATAGCTAGTCTAGACTTAAAGTCGAATATGCCTTTATCTTTGTATATTTCAGAAGTTGATATTAAGGGGGGCTTCCAATTAGTTAAAAACTGAGTATCCCAAGAAATTTTTTAGATAATATACTTTTATTGTTTTTATCTTCTTCATTCTCAATTTGTATGTTATAATCATTCATTTGATTATTATGATTTCTAGGAAATCTTCTATTCGTAAAATTACCTAACCAACTCATTATTATTTATTTGTCTTGCTTCTCAAATACACTTTCTTACCTAACGGATGCACGACTTACACTCCTTACTGCATGACTTAGACCTAGGTGACACACCGACTCGGGACAAATAGATAAATTGAGCTAATTAGTTAACTTTGTTGAATAAGAAGGCTCTGATACCAAAATAAGCAAAGGATCGATTAATAACACTAAGCATGAAAATGAATAGGATAAATAACCAATAAAAATACAGAGTTCAAAAGAAAATCTACGGAACTCAATTTGCTACAGTAAAATAGTAAATTTGACTTTTTTCAATAGTAGAGTTGACTTTAATACTTTTAGGTACGTGACCATTTGTTACACCAATCACACTGTATAAATTGTGAATATTATACAGCTGCAGTGAGCGGTTCTTAAACCCGTCTCAATAATCTGCTGACTGGTTTCCGATACCTATACCTTTAAAGTAAAAGAGACTTCTATACTAAAGAAAGCATTCATATATATAAAAGAATAAAGAACATGAAGCGTAAAAATACTCACTTTATATTACAGAACTTCTTCTTTACAATGGTTGAGGAGGGTTGATGTTTACTAGGGGTGTAAACGGTTCGATTTAGCTCGGTTTGGGGAAATTTTGAAGCTAAACCGCTAGTATCGGTTTGGAGAAATTCCAAACCGAGCTAAACCACAAAAAACTTCAAACCGAGCTAAGTTAAACCGCCATCATTCGGTTTAGCTCGGTCTAAACCGCGGTTTGAAAAACAAATAAGTCAAAATTCAATCACTTGTATCTCTGTAAAAACAAATAAGTCAAAATCCAATCAGCTCAAGTCACGAAAGTAAGAGCTGGATTCTTTGTCTTGAATGAAAGGTTGTTTTTCCATTCGTTCCTCTCTCATTTATCACATTCCAATTGCTAAGACATTTGTTTTCTCTTTTTTGTTTTAGAGAGTTGTTGTTGGAGTTTTAAATAATTTATATTTTAAAACCAACTTGCTTAGGAAAGTGATAGGGATCCAATCTTTTTGTCCAAGTTTCTCATCTCGATCTGTGTAAGTTGGTATACGGGACAGAGGGAGTGCTTATAATAATTGTTAAAGTTGTTGGAATAAATTTAGTGATGATTATGGTTCCATTGCATTCTAACTCCAATGGAACTAAAAGTTCTGCATCACAGCCATTATTTATGAATTTTCTGTTGTCATTAGTCTGATAATTCTTTTTGTATTAATTTTATTATGAATGGATGGACATGATTAAAATTTAAGCTAGCTCGGTTCCATAGCTTGGCTTGATAGCTCGGTTTCATAGCTCGGTTTGACGGTTCGGTTCCATAGCTCGGTTTAACGGCTTCAACGGTTTAGCTCGGTTCGGCTCGGTTCGGCTTGGTGCACTCAGACCGCAAGCTAAACCGAACCGACCGATTTGGAAATTTTTCAAACCGAGCTAAACCACATAAAATTAAAAACCGAGCTAAACCACGTGGTTTAGCTCAGTTCGGTCTCAAACCGCGGTTTGAGCTAAACCACTTACACCCCTAATGTTTACAGTGGATGGTTACACTAGAGAGAGGGGAATTTAGAGAGAAGTGGAAAAGGAAAAACTTGCAAATGAAAAACCTGCCTCCTACTGAGGATGGTCATTTCTTTATATAATTAGGGAAAAGTAATGGATCACGCCACATGTGCGGTGCGCATTTGTCCTCCTGAGAGGGATCTACTTTTCTTTAATATAAACAAAATGTATAGGAAAAGATGGATGCTTTTGATGGACAATTTTGTCCGTTCTTTGCTGATTGAGGGCGGCTTTACTGTGTGGAGATGCCTCTTTTTCTTTCCTGATTGAGGGCGACTTCACTGTGTGGAGATCCCTTTTGTTTTTCTTTCTATTTGTCAATTCTGGTGGGGGCAGCCACTTTATTTTGTCGAACAGCTGGATTGTGTATAGATGTGTTGATGTATGCTGATGTGTTTGATGATGCAGCTACCTCTACAGGTCTAGGTCTAGATCCTGGGTTGCCTGGGGAAAAAGTCATCATTTATTGTAGTCTTCTTCTGGTATTGTTAATGATGAACTCCCTTCGTCGCTGAGTTGAGTCATTAATTTTTCCAGGTCTATTTGGTTGGTGCATTGAGCCATTTGTGCCATGATTTGTTGTTTTCTTTGGAGAAATTCTTCATTTTTCTGTGTTTGTTTTGGTGGAATGTCTTTGGAAATTCGAAGCCCTAACGGACATAGCAGAAGTTTGGATTTTGTTTAAAATATTTCATGACCGCAGCCATATCGCACCGGAATATTTATGTTTTGTCCCACCACTTGATCTTATGTTTTCGGATCAAGACGAGAAGAATGGTTTTTTGTACACACCCACACATTTGTTTCCCTTGGGCTCCCATTTGTACACAGTCACAAATTTGTTTTTCTTTAAGATCAAATTTAGTCATGAAAATCCAAGGGACTTGAAAATTATGACAGAATAAGGTCCAAAGAGGAGTTTGAGCAACATGCTCGGGATATATAATTTTTGTTGACCGATGGTCAAAAGCCTTTTGTACACACTCTGGAACAATTGTTTTGTCTAATCAAAAGTTTTTCCACCATTGATGGAACCAAAATGGAGTAGGATAAGAAAATTGGAGTGATATGTAAAAGAAATAAGAAAGGGAAAAAGATTTATTTTGTTTAAGAAATGCCCGTGACCAGGCTGAAATGTAATCCCAATAGTTAAATCGGGATGAACCATTTTGAAATTTTAAATCTTTAGCCTCGTTGGGCTTTTGGCCCCAATCTGATACCGAGAGAATTTTTAAAATTTGAACTTTGCAGTATTGGATTTTGGAAATATCTAAATGGTCTGTGGAATATTGGAAAGTGGCAGACCTTGTTTGTGTTAAAAAAATTCATAATAAAATTAGGATTTTGTAAAATTGTCTTGTAAATAATTGTGTGAACCAGGTAGAAGAAATTCAGAAATCTGGTAAGGATGCCAATTTGAATTGGTTTCAAAATATTCGGGTTCTATAACGCAGATGAAGTCTTTGTAGGTTTTGTAAGTGTAAGAAGTGGGTGGTGTTTGTTTTGGGCTAGGGATGGGGGTTATTTGTTTAATATTTGCTGGTAAAGGTAGATGTGGGGTTGATGGTTGAGGGCAATCTGGGCGTTCTATTTTGAGAGTGGTTTTGTATGTTTTTTGTGAGAGAGGTCATAAGGAGGATGTAGAGGGTTTTGTAAGTTGGGGAAAGAAAGGTTTTGTATTAGTGTCTAAAATTGCAAACTTGTTTTCAGTTTTTGGTGTTTTGTCAGGAATATAATTTGGAGCTTTGGTCAATGGTTTCGTAGAATACAATGGTTTTTTGTCCTTTACTTTGGTGATCGATCCTGTAATCATCCTGCATATGTAAGGAAAGGGGGAAAAATTCTATCATCCTGTGATGTTACCAAGTAGGTGCATTCGTAGGACTAATAAGTTTAGCTTGAGCTTTTGTCTTTTTGTCTATATTACATTATTTAGTGCAGTTTCTAAATTGGTCCAATGATAAGGATTCCTCCTTTCTTTCATTAATTCTTGATCAAGGAGTTTAATTTCCTCAAAGAGTTTTTTCTCTTTTCTACTGATTTTTGTAAAAATTGTTCTAAATCGAGACATGGCAATAGGACCTGTAAACATAAAAATTAGTCTGGTATTAGCATGGGATTTTGTTGAGAACTTTCTATGTAATCGTTTTCTATACATTTTATGATTCTTTTTAATGCAGAAATATCTGCTTCAATGGAGGTTTTGAATTTATAGGCAAACTTATAATATAAAAGTTCTTCTAGATCAAAAATGTGATATCTGAGTTCTGTCATTTTACTAATTGGTACTCTTTTATGGATGTTTTTACTTTCTTTTAATAATACTTCTGTTTTTTGAAAACAATAATTTAGATAATTTAAATGATTTATATATATGAGATTGTTGTTAATTTTTATGGACCACTCTTGGACACCCAAAAGGGAAGAATTAGGTTTTTCTTGATTTCTTGCAATATTAATGGTTTCTTCATACAATTTTTCTCTTGCCGTTAGTTCTTGTGTTGGTTGTGATTGTGAAGTGGAGCATGTGTTTAATTTTAATTTTTTTATTATCCATTTTTCCCTTGCAGGAATTCTCTTGTTAGAAAGTCTGGGACAGAATTGTCTTTTCCTGCAATATGGATTATTTCAAAGTCAAAAATTGATAATAAAGCTTGCCATCTGGCAAAGATTTGTTTTGCAGCTAAATTTTTTACATATTTTTGTAAGACATCCTATGCAGCTTTGCAATCTACTTTAACTGTAAATTTCTGGTTTAATAAGTCATGTTGAAATTTTGTTATACATAAGACTATTGAAAGGATTTCCTTTTTTATTGTTGAATATTTGGATTGTGTTTCATTCCATATTCCTAAATAATATCTAATTATATGGGTTTTTCCGTTTATTTGTTGGGTCAATATTCCACCGTATTCGATTTCTGAGGCATTAGTAGAGACTGCTTTTTGTGCTTTTGTATCACATATTATTAAACAGGGTAATTGTTTCACATGTATCTTTATTTGCTTGACTATGTTTGTATGTTCTTTCGTCCACGATTTCGGATTCTTTTTTAGTCTATCAAAAAGAGGTTTACAAATTTGTCTTATTTTTTGGAAGAAATCTGCTATATAATTTAATGATTCTAGGAATCTTTGTAATTGAGTTTTGTCTTTTATTTCATCCGAGAATTTGTCTGCAAAATCTATAGATCTTTGAATTGGTATTATGGTGTTGTTGGTTATCTTGTGTCCTAAAAATCTTACTTTTGTTTGGTATAATTTTATTTTAGCTTTTGATAAGACTAAACCATTTTTTATCATTACTTCATAAAATATGTTTAAATGTTTCTCATGTTGTTCTAAATTTTTATTAAAGATTAAGACATCATCTATGTAGACTATAATAAAAGTGTATGCTATAAATATTTCATTCATTATTTTTTAAAATTCACTTGGTGCATTTTTTAGCCCAAATGGCATGACATTCCATTCGTATTGGTCAAATGGTACTGTAAAAGCAGTTTTGTATCTGTCCTGTTCTGCTATTTGTATTTGCCAAAATCCTGATTTCATATCAAATTTTGAGAAAATTGAAGCATTATGGAGTCTTTTTAATAAGTCTTGTTTATTAGGGATTTGATATCTAATCCATTTGAGTGTTGTATTTAATGGTTTATAATTAATTACTAATCTTGGAGCTCCTCTCTCAATTTCAGCGTTTTTTGATACATATAAAGCAGAGCATGACCATAGTGATTTACTTTTTCTAATTAGTTTTTTATTTAATAAGTCTTTTATTTCTTTTTTGTAATATTCTAATAATTCTTGATTCACTTGAATTGGTCTTGCTTTTGTGGGAATCATTTTTTCGCTAAAATCTTTTTCGTAGGGTAAGGTTATAACATGTTTTTTTCTTTTCCAAAAGGCTGTGGGGAGATCAGAACATAGGTCTTTTTCAAATTTTCTAGTGTTTTTGCAATTATTTTCTTGTATCCTTGGAGTTGTAATTTTTCTTCTAGTTTTGTATTATGTAAGTCTTCTTTTAGAAAATCAATTTGTTTTTGTAATATATTTATTTTTGATATATTTGTTCTTTGTAAGTTGTTTACATCATGGTTAGAGACAGGATATAAAAATTTAGATATTATTTTTTTTCCTAATATTTTTGTTTCTACTCATTGTTTGGATACTGTAAAAGGGTATAACATCTGTAAGAAGGGATTTTCCAAAATGACTCTTGTATTTAGGTCTTTTACAAGTATTAGGCTTGTTTTGAAGCAAATGTTGTTATTACATATATGTGCTTCTGGTATTTTGTATTTGACTTGTAGTTTAGATGAATTTGCTGCTGAAAGACTTTGTTTTGTTTTAATAAAATATTTAGAAGGTATTATACCTTGTTCTATACAGTTTAAGTCTGCTCCGGAGTCTAGCATAGCTACACCTTGGTATTGAAAATCTCCTATTTTCATGTTTATGGTTACATACCATTTCTGAAATCTGACTTTAGTTAATGCGTATACACTTCTTTCTGTTCCTTCTGTGGAGGAGCTTGTTGTTTCTGTTTCTGTATTTTCTCTTGTATTTATTTTTATTCCCTTGCTTTTTGTTTTTGCAAACGGATTTTGAAAATGTTCATTTAATTCTATATTTTTTGTTTGGGAGGTTTCTCCTTTATGGGTGGCGCTTATTTGTTTTTTGATTTCGTGCAATGTCAATTTTGCCTCTAATTCTTTTTGCGATTTTTGTAATTCTAAGTTATCTTGTTTTAATATTTTTATTTCTTGTTTTATTTCTTCAATTTCTTTTTGTAAGTCTATAGAATAAATTTGTTTCTTTTTGTTTTGAAACATTTGTATAACATCCTCATATTGAGATGGTGTTGAGGTTTCTGGTTTTTCTTCGTTTATGATTTTCTCTAGTTGTCTTAAGAATTTTCGTTTTATTGTTGGTTCTTTTATTTCTTTGATTTTGTCTAGTATTTCATCGTATTGTTCTAAAGTATTTATCTTGGTACTACATAGGCATACTCCATTGTTACAATTTTGACATTCATCTTTTTCTTCAGTTTCATTATCTGTATTATCCGTACTGGATGAGGGATCCATTGGACTAGAATCTTCACCTTCTGTAGATATTTCAAGATTTTCTATTTTGAATATTATTTGATCTATTTCTTTTATATTAAGGCTATTGCAAATTTGTTTTATTTGTTTCTTTGCTGGGCAATTTCTGACAATATGTCCTTGTTTTTTGCATAAAAAACATCTTATTTCTTTATTGTAGGTTTTCGAGTTTTTATCATGCCTGTTATATTTTTTGTTGTTGTATTTATTATTATACCTTTTCTTATGGTTTGGCTTTTTATAATATTCAGGGGGGTCTCTCGTATAGTTTTTGTTTGTTTTTCTATGTTTCCTTCTATAAGTACTATTTTTGGTTGATATTGTCCTAGTGGTTAAGGAGGTCAGCTTAAAATCCTTAAGTTTTACTGATTGACTCATGTTCGAAACTTCCTAAAGACAATTTTCTCCTTTACTATTCTCTCTCCTCTATTCTCTTTATTAGTTATGCTTTCCTTCAATACTTCTAAGCTTAATCACCAAACAAGACAAGGGTTAATTTTTCCAAGGTGCTTCGATTCTCTGCTTTCATCGACTTTTCCTCTCTCTCTCTCTCTCTCTCTCTCTCTCTCTCTCATCTCAAATCCCCTAAATTTCTAAATCCCTAACAAATTAGGGTTTTAATATTGAAAACTCTTTTCAAAATCTCAAATACCCTAAATTTCTAAATCCCTAAATTTCTAATAGAATAAATCTAATTATTTCAATACAATTTCATGCTATAAATCGCTCTTTTTCATGTTATAGAATGAATCTAATTATTTCAATATAATTTGAAGTCGGGTGGTGGTCCATGTGGGTCTGTAGTAGTTCCCGGTGTCGGTGATCTGTCAAAGCCGGGAAGTGTGGGTGTTTGATTGAGGTGTTGTTGGTTGGAGTGAAAACATCTTTGGAAACACAACTAGTAGTGGTGGCTGGTGGGTTTTACTTTTATAACAATGGGTTTAAATATGAATTCAGTATTGTATTTATATAATCCTTCCTTCTTCTGTTTCACATGGAAAAAAAAATACAAATTTTTATTTTTAACAATGGGTGTAATATGTATATGGTTATTGAATTCTTATTTGTGTACAAGGGCGGAACTATGTTATAGAGGGGGGGTCAATGGACCCCCCTGAGTTTTCCGTTTTTGCCACTTTACCCCCCTTATACATTTATGAAATTAGGAACTTAACCCCCCTGAAAAAATACAAGTAACCCCCTCAATATTTACATTAATAACATACTATGTAAACACACAAGGCAAGGGTTAATTTTTCACTTCTCAGTTCACGTTATTGTTCAATTGCGAGTTGCCAAAGTCGGAATTGCGGCAACGACAAAGAGACGAACTGACAGCCACCACCCAGCCACCGCACCAGTTTTGCCAAGGTATTTCGATTCTCTCCTTTCATCGACTTTTCCTCTCTCTCACATCTCAAATCCCCTAAATTTCTAAATCCTTAACAAATTAGGGTTTTAGTATTGAAAACTCTTTTCAAAATCTCAAATTTCCTAAATTTCTAAATCCCTAAATTTCTAATAGAATAAATCTAATTATTTCAACACAATTTCGTGCTATAAAACCACTATTTTTCATGCTATAGAATAAATCTAATTATTTCAATATAATTTGTAGTCGGGTGGTGGTCCATGTGGGTCTGTAGTAGTTCCCGGCGCCGGTGATCTGTCGGAGCCAGGAAGTGTGGGTGTTTGACTGAGGTGTTGTTGGTTGGAGTGAAAACATCTTTGGAAACACAACTAGTAGTGGTGGTTGGTGGGTTTTACTTTTATAACAATGGATTTAAATATGAATTCAGTATTGTATTTATATAATCCTTCCTTCTTCTGTTCCACATAAAAAAAATACAATTTTTTTTAAAAAAAAAATGGGTGTAATATGTATGGTTATTGAATTCTTATTTGTGTATATTTAACATTCTGTTTAATTTTAAAATCAGTTTGGGATTTCGGATTGGTTCCCAAATGGGACCTCCGCGTCAAGATTTGAAGAGACCCGTGGACCGACTACTTCAGGCTCTAAATTCAACGAGGCTCCCCGTACCGGAGGTTAGAAACTTTGAACTATAGTTTTCTTTATATTTATATGATTAGCATGAATTTTTTCTTATTGTTTGTATTTGTTTGATATTTTATTGTTATTCACATTTTAAATTATTGTATGTATTTTGAAACAGTGTTGGAAAACTATTTCAAAAAACTGAAACCTTTACAAACTAACGAAGAGCGTCAAGCTCAAGAGTCTGACGTCCCTGATCATAGTGCCCAAAATCCAAATTCTGAAGTGCCTAATGCTCAAAATCCTCAAGTTCAAGAGCATATCATCCCCAATCCTAGTGTCCGAAATCCAAATCCTAAAGTGCCTAATGTTCAAGCTCAAGAGCCTAATATTCCAACATCTAATTTTCAAGAGGCAGATGGTATGCTTGAACTTGTGTTTGATACTGGGTTATGGCCTTCGATTTATAGTCTTTCTCGTGATGGAAAAGGGCTAGATAATATTCGAAGGACATATTTGTTGAAGGGCCCATCTCAACCAAAAATCATGAATTCAAAAAGTCCGAAATTTCAGGAAAAAATTACAAATTTGATCTAAAATGGTACGTGAAGTATGAGACTTGGTTGGAATATAGTACAAGCAAAGATGCAATATTTTGCTTGTATTTCTATTTATTCAAGCCTGAGTCTGGGAAGCAAGGAGGAGGTGGAACATTTGTGACTGATGGGTTTAGAAATTGGTAGAAGATTTCAAAAAAGTTGATGGAACATGTTGGAGATGTTAATAGTTCTCATAACAATTGTTACATTTTAGGTCGAGATTTATTGAAAGCAAAGCAGCACATTGATCACAATTTGGCCAGAGTATCTGATAAAGAAGCCAAATATTCCAACCTTCGTCTTCTCACTTCTATTAGAGCAATACGATATCTTTGTCGTCAAGGTTTGGCTTTTCATGGTCACAACGAGTCAAAGGAATCGAGAAAACAAGGAATTTTTTTGAACTTGTGAAGTCTTACAGTGAAGTCAGCGAGGATATAAAAAAAGTTGTACTTGAAAAGGCTCCAAGAAACCAACTGTATACTTCACCAGCAATCCAAAAGGAGATAGTTAATACAGCTGCCACATTGACTAAGAGATCAATTCGTGAGGAAATTGGATATGATTTGTTTACTGTATTGGTTGATGAGGCACGAGATATATCAATCAAGGAGCAAATGGCAATTGTTTTACGGTTTGTAAACAAGAAGGGGTGTATCATTGAGCGCTTTCTTGCATTGTTCATGTTGAAGACACTACTGCATAGTCACTTAAAAAAGCTATTGAAACCATTTTGGTATCAAATGGATTGAGCATATCAAATATTTGAGTGCAAGGCTATGATGGTGCTAGTAATATGATGGAAGAGCACAATGGACTCAAGAGTTTGATATTGGCCGAAAATGGATATGCTTTCTATGTACATTGTTTTGCTCACCAGTTGCAATTGACACTTGTTGGGGTTGCAAAGAAGCATGATGATGTTCGTCATTTCTTTGATACTTTGACAAATTTATCAAATCTAATTTCAATATCTCGTAAACGTAGAGATCACCTTCGACAAAAGTAGCTAGAGCAAGTAACTGAAGGTATTGGGAAAGGTAAAATTAAGAGTGGAAAAGGTTTGAATCAAGAAGCAACCATAAAAAGGTTGGGCGACACACATTGGGGGTCACATTATGGCACAATCACAAGCGTGATCAATCTTTTTACCTCTATGAATGATGTGTTGGATTTTATATGGAGAGAAGGCTATACTTCGACGAATAAGTTTGATGCAAAAACTCTTAGCTTTGTCATTCACCAATTAAAGTTTGTGTTTCTATTGCACTTGATGAAAGATGTTTTAGCAATCACGAATCATTTGTCAATGGCGTTACAAAAGCGTGATAAGAATATTGTAAATGCCATCTCTCTTGTTACCATGTTAAGAACCTGACTAGAGAAAATGAGGGAAGATGGTTGGGAGGATTTATTAAAGTCAACTAGTGAATTTTGTGAGAAACACGACATAACGGTATTGAATATGGAAGATATATTTGTAGTGCCGGGGAGATCACGACGTGGAGGTCATGGAATCACCAACTTACACCGTTATCGTGTTGAACTGTGTTAGGCCCAACTGGTAGGAATCAGGCTAGAGGGGGGGTGAATAGCCTGTTTAAAAACTTTTTCTAAAACTCTTAAAATCTTTGAAAATGTTAAGTCACACTCAAGCTAACCGATGAGATAAAGTTTGCACATCGGAATGAAAATAATGCGCTCAAAACGGTGAGGTAAAGAGTTTAAAAGGTAAGTTAAAATTTTGTGCAACAAGGGTAACTTCTCATTCCAGTAAAACAAACAAGTAAGCAGTAGTAAGAGTCAATAAGTTATGACTAGTTGAGAGATTATCAACCAGTTACAACTACACAAGAAATAAACAAACACACAAAGAAATGACACATTGTTTGAAGAGGTTCACAGTTGTAAATAACTGTTACGTCCTGTACCAAGTTTGGTCAGAACTTGGATTTGTGAAAGTGCACTGCTATTAATGGTTCCTAACTATTACAAGTTGCAAGCCCAATGATTGAAGGCTGCTAAAAGTAAAGTGACCACTAATGGATCGTGCTACAATAAAGACCTGGTATTTTCTAGAGATGTGCTCACAAGTTGAGCTGATTTCTCTAGGGTGTGTGTGTGATTAAATCAATGTGTTCCGTTTGTAGTCTATTTGAGGAACACAACAGAATTGATTGAAGGTGCTCAGTATATGTCCTACAAATATGTCTAGTGAATGTGGGGACTTGAATTGAATGCCTTGAACTTGAGTATTTGCAGGTTGGTAGTTCTTGGCAGCTCACTCTTAAGGATCTTAAATGCACCAACCATCTTCAATGCTCCGGGGAAGCTATTTATAGTGAGCTTCAAAAAGGAGCCATTGTCTTTGAAGAGGTTGTAATAATGACTTGGACTGGCAGGCACTAAATGGGAGTATCTTTGCATTTAATGCCTGAGATTGGATAGAGAGGATTTCCATTGAGTAGTTGATGTGATGTGAGTACTGGTAACTTTGACATTCCACTTTGAGATTCTGACAGTAGCAGGAATGTCTTTTCAGCATGCTGCTTTACCAACTTCAGCTAAAGTTGGTGGCTGAGTAGTTGGGAGCAATAAATGCTTCGGCTAGCTGAGGAAGCTTGTTGAATAAGCTAGGCAGGTTATCAGCAACTGAAAAGGCTGAAGGCCGTTGACCGGTTAGGAATCCATTGGTAAGGCATTGGTCGGTCAGACGTCCTTACCGGTGAAGCAGTCAACCGGTTAGCTTCTTTTCCAAGTACACACATAAACTGATAGGGAAATCTTCAGGTCTTCAAGTCTTCAAATCTTGAGAAAATTACATATCAAAAACACTGGGCACTAGCACTAAGGGAACCTATCATACATAGAAAAGTTCTATTTGGTCTAATTAAAATTAGGGGTCCTCAATAGTGCTTGTTGTGATTGGGATTAAGCAATTCTAAATCTAAACATATATTTGACTAACAATCTCCTCCTAATTGCTTAAGTCCAATCACCCTAGGTTAACATCTATCTCAACTCAGTAAAAGAATGACTAAGAATTTATCTATTAAATTTGTCATTCCCTAAGTTGAGTGACAACTTGATGTAACCTAAGTAAAGATTATAAGAAAATAAAGCTTGAGAAAAGCAAAGAAAAATAAAGCAGAATTTTGAATGAGATAACCTACAAAATAAAACGGTTAGTAGCAGTTTCAAGAAAGCAAAACACAAGTTTAGGGTTCAGAGATTCTCATTATAATTTGCAGACCGGTGACAAGAAAGACAAGTTATTTCATTGGTTACATTCTATCTTTGCATCGAATTTGGAGGATCGGCTGAGTCCTTAACTGGTGAAGTAGCAGCATCTGAAGGAGTAGCCGAAGTCACAGGGTCTGATGGTTTGGCTCTTTTTGCTTTCCTCTTTTCTTTCTTCTTCTCCTTTTCTTATCTTCTTCCTCTCTTCATGCATCTTCATAAGAACTTCATTTTTGGCTTTAACTTTAGTCAGCTCGATTTGCAATTCTGCATTTCTCTGCTCGGCTTGATTAAGGGCATCGGTTGCATTCTTCAATAGGACTTGGCCAGAGATAGCTTCATTACAAAGCTTCTGATTGGTTTTGGTAGATGCATCAAGTTGTTGAAGAAGATCGTTTATAGTAGCATCCCTGTTGTTCAGCACCCCCATGAAATTTGCAATAGCCTTTGCAAAGCCAGTTTCCATACGGGTAAGCATACGATCAAATCTTTGCTCTCTTTCCTCCTCCTGATTGGACTTAATAAAAGAACTGGCAAGCTCACGGTTGACATCAGCAACACCTTTGAGCAAGGCTTCATAAAAATCAGCAAGGTCAAGAGCGACAACTGGCCTATTGAGATCTTTATCGGTTGGAGGGGCCGGTTGAGGAGCAGGTTGAGCAGTTGGTTGGGGAGCCGGTAAAGTAGCTTCGGTTGGAGGGCGGATAGAAGAAGTAGGAGTAAGCAACTGAACGGCTAGAGAGCGAACGGTTGGAGACTTATAGGTAAGAGGGGTAGTAGGAGCATCGGTAGAGCGACCGGTAAGGGAGGCAGCTGGAGAACGGGTAGGAGGCTCGGTTGAAGAATCGGTAAGGGAGATGATTGGCGGCTGATCGGTTGGAGAAATCACAATGTCTTCATCTACTGACTCAGAAGAGGAATCAGGTTGATTAACTGGTTCAAGAAATTCATTCGGTTCAAGACTCATCATCTCAGCAAATGAAAGCTCCAAGAGTTCAGCAGCAGTTGGAGCCATCGGTAAGGCAGCTTGCCTTAACCGAATCAAAGGAATTACTCTTAAAGCAAGCAAGAGTAAAGAGGCATGACGAATGTTGCTCCATGGCTGAGCATGACCATTTCTCATAATAGATAGCCTAGGCACATTAGGCATCAATCCAACCAAGCTAGTGACTTCAGAAGACCACCTAAAAATCCTCATTTCCAACACTTGGGTCATACGGTTGTTGATGGAGAGGTATCTGAGAAATAGATTACCGGTTGATAAAGTGCTCTCAACCGGTCTAGGGACTAAATGGACAATCTCTCCTTGTATCCGAATATTGGGTAGCCATTGAGAAAGAAAGGAAGGGTATTTTGGTTTCTGTTTGGAATGGAATTCGGTCACAAGTTGTTGGTCGGTTTTGCTAGGTTTGATTTGGTGACCCTTGGGAGGTGCATGCCTTTTTCGAAGTTTAAGGGCTTTGATTTTCTGGCATCGGTAATTGGTTTCTCCAGGGCCATTGGTTTTGGTGAGGTTGGGAGGTGTATCAACAGGCGGTGAACCGATACCCACAACTTCAACAACATCAACAAAAGTTTCCATTCTATCCTCTCTTTTTTTCTTCTGGAGCTCGTCGGCAATAGGCGGAGGCAAAGGAATAGTTTTAATTTTTGCTCTGCTAGAAATCTTCTCATGAACGTCAAAAAGAGGAATCCCATGATCTGACCATGGGATAGATGCCTTTGAGGTGTAATAATTCAGAGGACAGAGCAAATCCTTCTGATAAAGGCAACAGTCAAGATAAACTGGAGGAACAGCAGGATCAAGTCGATCATAATCAACTAAATCATCATCTGAAACTTCTTCCTCTTCAAGAAAATCTGATGTGGAATCCTCCTCAAAATCTGGTTCAATCTCCTCCTGAACCGGTGCCTTGCCTTTAGAAATAGAAGAGGGAGAAGCTTGGCTAACCGATAATAAAGAAGCTTGAATAGCTTGCTGAGTGGCCAACTCTTCAACCGATAATCTTTGCTGGTTCAAATCAGCTTCAAACAGGCTGGCAGCCAAGGCCTTTTGCAAATTAATATCATCAGCATCAACGAGCTTGCTCTCCTTAACCGGTTCAGCAAATACATCGGTAAGGGGCACATTGATAGCAGGCTGGCTAACCGGTAACACATCCCTAACCGGTAGAGCAGAGACGTCGGTTAGCGATTTGTCGGTTGAGGGCTCTATTACCGGTAACTCATCTCTATCCGGTTCAGTGGGTTCACCGGTAAGAGGCATCGGTTGACTAATCGGTAAAGCATCCAAACTCACATTTCCACCTCCTCCTAAGGCTGTAACTAGAGAAGTATCAGTTAAGCCTCCTCCCACATGTCTAATTGTATCCATCGTTTTGGGAGTGGAAAAATCAACTACCTCTGATCGGTTAATGACAGCCTTAGATTGGTCATCATCAGAATTATCATCAGAATCACCAGAAGAACTAGAACTGGAGGCTGACCGATCAATATCAGCATCATCATCATCAACTTTGTCATCTCAACCACTATCTTTGAACATATCTTCAATATCCTCATCGGTTACTGAAGCCTATTTATTCTTGTTGGTCTGAACCGAAGAGAAGAAGTCAGACAAAGAAATATCACCCATGCCTTGAAAATCTCTATTCATGTCCACCAGATTCTGAACTAGGTCCATCATATTCTTAATAAACTGCATTCGACGAGGACCCAGATTGACAACTTCAGGATCAAAGGAGGGAAGATCATCCTCAGGTAGCTCATATCTCCCTAGCTGGTATGGATCAGACTCTTGAAGGGTTTCTTGGGCATTGTAAAGAAGAGCAAAATCAGCCCAAACAGTATGAACCATCATGTCATGACCCTAAACTTAGGCACCAATTTGGGCACACGTGAAGCACGTGGGGGTGGGGTGCATTGCATCTCATGGTAGACATTATATGATTATTGCACTTTTATGTGGTTATTTCTATATTTGGCCAACTTTAGTTTGGGAATAAAGTAAATTTAATTATATAATGTCTAATTGGACCAAATGGGAATTATGTGTTAAAGTTATAACATTTGAAATCTTAAATGAAATGTTATAAAAAGTATTGAGGAGCTTGAGTGTAAATAAAACCTCAAGGTGGTTGTTTGTAGGAGTGTGAAACTGGAAGGAGCTAAAGTGTAAATTTCCTTATATAAATCTTCAATTTCTCCCAGAAGATTCATTTAGCAATATCAGTATCTTCTCTTCTACGTTTCATTCCATTAACCTAGGGTTACCTTTGGAAAATCGTATCAATTCAACCGTCGTTCCGTTCTTGATTCTGATCGTATATTATTGATCAGTAAGGCGAGTAGATCATTTAGAGCCAATCAAATCCTATTTTCATTTCGACCTATTTTGGTAAGTTATTATGGTTTTGGTTCAAATAATTGTTCATGCCAAGTAAATGATGTTAATATGTGATATAAATGATCTTTGGTAATGTTGGGTCATTTTATTTGGATGTTGGAATGAAAAGAAAATGAGTTGAATTGAACCTTGAATCCATGGCCTTAGTAAGTGGTTTGGATTTGATAGATTTGTTATTTACATATGTTATATGGCATGGAGGGAGTATATTTATGGTGTTATAACTCAATATACTTATGTTTGAAGTTGCTTTATACCTCCTTGTCGTAGCTGGAACTGAGAACTGGGGGTTGTTTTGGTGGGACTGATGTTGTCCAGCAAAGAACAGGGATTCTGGTGTTGGGCACGACTCGTGCCCATTAGCACAAGTCGTGACCATGTTGGAATGAGTCGTGCGACACTCGTGGCCCTTGGTTGAATTCGTGAAAGGTATTCGTGAAAACTGAGACAGTCGTGCAGGGTTTGGGCACAACTCGTGCCCATTAGCACGACTCGTGCCCAAGACATGGTTTTGGTAGTGATTTTGCAAGCTTGTAACATTAAGTAACCTAGCCTGGATTGAGTCCCTTTGTGACTATACTTCTAGTACAACTTTAGTACTATATAATGGAACCTTAAATGGTCCAAATTGATATTGAGAAGGGCTTTAAATATTGTCCTAAAAATGGTTGAAAGGCATTTGTGGAACTTGAACCAAAGTTGATAAAACTTGGTAAATTGTTATGGAACCTTTATAGAAGGTGTGTAAGAGTACGACATGAATATGTAGGGCTTACTTGATATATATTGTGCCCATATGTGATAGCATATTCATGATTGGTTGTGCACATAGTGTTTAAATAAGTGTTGCACTACTTGATTTGTTGAGCATGAGTATTATACCATGTTATTGGTTTGGCATTATTCAACAGTGTTTACAAGGTAAGTTGCACTGTGGAAATGGTTTGACATGATTAATATTAACATGTTATATATTGATATCCCTATGTGTGGATGTAATGTCAAGTAACTGTTTATGTACTTGAATATGGTTATATGAACTGTTGTTATGGGTATAGTGGAATACAATCAAGTATAGATTTGTTCTATAAGTGATTGAATTGTATTATACCTATGACTTGGCATGTCTGTTGGCCACAGACATGGGATTAGCCACTGCTGTATCGTGCCAAAAGCCTTACATATAGATGGGAATGTTACATGATATTGCGACATGGCATGTCTGTGGTCACAGACGTGGGATTGGCCACTTGATGTGGGATTGGCCACTTAATGTGGGACTGTATCATGCCAAAAGCCTTACAGATAAATGAGAGTTATTATATCATAATTGGCCACTTCTGTATCGTGCCATCTGCCTTACAGATAGCTGGGAGACTTATATGTTCTATATGACTGATTATTCAGGTGGAAAAGGTAACGTAAAGTGTTTACTGTTTTCCTAATTGTGAGCAACCTATTTATGTGTTGCGTGTTATCTGGCATATTGTTGCATGCATAATAACTTATTGAGATTTATTCTCACCCTTCTCCCTTTATTGTTTTAGATCCAGCTGAGACAGGAGGACCGGACCGGTGAGGCCGGGGAGGAGTTTGGACATCTTTTGGGTTATCAGGGTATGTTGTTGTCTGGGAGATGGGGTCGTTGTGGAGGTTATTCTTTTGGGAAATGTTGTGTATAAAACTGTTATAAACAGGTTTCCGATATGTCGTTTTGTAATTAAACCTGGGAGTGGATTTGTGTTAAAGTGGGCTTGTGTAAGCCTGTATATTTGTAATGTTTACTTTTAAACAGGTTTTGATTTGAAAGCAGGTTTATATATTACCTCCTTGTAGAGGGGTTATTTTGAATTTTTTTTGAAAAAGGGTAATATACTTTTCAAGTTAATAAAGAAAAAGTTTTTTTTAAAAGGTGTATTTTGAGGACCCTCCAGCTTAGGACACGAGTTATAGGTCATGTAGTTGGGGAGAGCCCTCACACATCATGTCCTGTCGTAGCCTGTCTTGAGCCAAATAGATAGCATTCCACATAGGGGGCAAAAGATCAAAGTATCTGTTGTAAAGTTTGATGAGGCTATCTCAAGATAAAGAGATGTCATAGTCACTCAATAGACAAGGCTTGCTATAGTAGATCCCCTTTTCTTCGTGAAAATTGTCAAAATCCACATAATCTGTCATGTCACCGACGGGGACTGAGTCTTTGTTGATCTCGTGGAATTGCAAGAGTCTCCGAATAAATGGAGGCAAGTGATCAATGGGATAAACTCACTTTGGAGAGGGAACAGATTTGGGGTTAATAGACCAAGGGTTATAGTGATAGATGTGAAAGGTTGGGTTTCTGATCGGTTGGCAACAGCTAACCGGTCTGGAAGAAGACTGACCGGTGAAGGGAACCATATCGGTTAGGAAATCATGATCAAAAAGGCATTTAAGGATGAAAGGAATAAAGGTGCCCAAGTCTGTTTCAATTCTCCTTTTTCTCTCAGCATTTTCTCTGGCTAACTGATATGATGATTTTGGGGTAGGCTTGGACCTTTTGGAAGGTGGAGGAGCAGATTTTCTGGTTGTTTGCTTTGTCGGTTAGGGGAAAGAACGGTTGCAATCGGTTGATTATCATCATCAGAAGAAGATGTAGGTTGAAGAGCACTTACCGGTATGGGATCAGCTGGGGCATCACCGGTTTGCTTTCGCTTGACCGGTAAGGTAGAGGTCGGTATGGCAGCAACTTGGCCAACGGTTTAATTCCAACTTTGCTGTCACCATCACTAAGCGGGACATATTGTCCTAGCTCAGGATCAGCTACCTCGGTCTATTGGGATTTGTTCTTGTCAATCATGACCTTCATCTGTTCCTTCACCTTAGGATAGGTGTGAGGGACAACACCAAAAGGTCTAGGTGAACCTTTCTTAAGCAGGTTGGATTGAGTATCATCAAATTTGTCCATCAAGTTCTCGATATGTACTCAATTTGGTTTGTCTTTCTTTGTCATTCTTCTTTGGAGCTAAAGCCTATACCTGATAGATCTCGATTAGGAGACATCTGGTCTTGTATGATAGTCTCTACAGCAGCTCGGGGTTTTGAAAAGGTGTCAATAGTTTTCGAAAGAGAGTTATTCCTTGACACTAGATCAACAATTTGACTAACACAGATATTTAATCTCTCAGTGAGTCCTTGATTTTCTTTCCTCAACTGATCAGACTCTAGCTTACTTTCTTTCAAAACTTTTATTTCAGCTTTTAAAGAGTCATTCTCAGTTGTGACCTTTTTAAGATTAACAACAATAACTTTGTGAGCATCATTTAATTTTTCAAAATCAGTGAAGAGCTCATTCATCACCTCTGCCATTTCAGACTTTGACATATTGGGCATAGGGTCAATGGTAGGTTGAGAGGTTGAGGATGATGGTTCAAAGTTAGGATCAAAATTAGGTAAGGATGATATCGGTTGAGGACTTGGCTCTGTTAGGGTCTTTAAAAATTGAATCGGTCGGGGCTCAAGTATTGGTTGATGAGAAGAGATCGGTAAGGCTTGAGCTTGGTAGGTCTATTGAATTGGTTGCATCAGAGGTCTGAGAGTGGGCATGGTTTTACACTGACCGTAGAGAGCTGCACCTATGTTCTGAATTTTGAAATTGTAAGGGTTATCTGCCTTGGGAATAGGATCATCAAAGTAAGTCAAAGGAGATCTCATAGGTAGGGTCTGGTCATTGTAAGATGATTGTTCATTGGAGTTGGGGTGTCTAAAGATAGGTGACTGCAAGGAGATGGGTGGGTTCATCATTGGTTCCATCAATAGCAACAAAACTAACATCATCATCTTCATCTGAGTCAGCGTTCTCATTTTCAGAATCAGTCTCAAACCAGACTGGCATAGACTTTTCGGTTCCTTCCTCGGCAACTAAGCTCTTAGATCTAGGGTTTTTCTTGAACGGTTTCTTCCTCAAAAATTTATATTTAGGTTGAGGACATTTAGAAGCAAAATGGCCGGATTTTCTACAATTGTAACACACAAGCTCACTTTGGGCATTCTTACCATCGGTTGAGGTTGAGGTTTGGCCTTTTTTTTTTAAAGTTCCCATATCTTTGGAATGATGAGGATTTGGGTTGGAAGGATTTGCTGTGAGATTGTTGGGATCTCTTAAAATCCTTAAATTTTCTATAATTTCTAGCGAAGGCAGCAAATTCATCCTCTTCCTCAAAAGGCATACTAGATGAGGTATTGCCTTGAACTGGTTGAGGCTGAGAGATTGAGGGAGAGTCATTGGTAGATTAGCTGTTTAGCATAGAAGAACCAGGGAAGATCTCGGTCTGAGCTGGCAGAGATAGATTTTTAAATTGTTTTTGAACTCCACTCTGCTGGTTGAGCTCTTCCTCATATAGAAACAAAGTTGACACAATGTTCTGAATATGAGTAGTGTTCAAATCTCGGTATTCTTTCAAAATAGCGACCTTGACATGCCACAAATCTCCAAGAGAGTTGAGGAATCTCATGTTTAGGTCTTTCATAGTGTAAACTCTACCTAAAGAAGCACAAGAATTACTCACCTTGCAAAAACGGTCGTACCTTTCCTTTAACGTTTCACTTGGGTTCTTCTTGAAGGACTCGAACTCATCAACACTTTTGTAGAGTCTGTTGTCCCTAGCCACTTGATCTCCTTCAAAATATCTGAGCAGGCTTTGCCACACTTGTTGAGCAGTCTCATAGCATTGTACTTGTTTGTACAGTCTATCATCAAGGCTTGAGGTTAGAACGTGCATAGCTTTTCTGTCCATGGAAGCACAAATCTTGTCTTCCTCAGTCCATTATTCACGTGGTTTTGGAACATATGTTCCATAAACCTCGAATTCTTGTTCAGATGATCTATCGACATGATCCATGAGAGGAGTTTTGGGTGCTCTAGGTGTGGTGTTGATTTTTATGGGTGTCATTGGACCATCTCTGACTACAGTCATTAACCTATCATCTATTGAATCCATATACCGCATGATTCGGTTTTCCATACTGGAAATTCATTTTCATTCAACATGGGAATAGTCGCCATGTTCCATGCTTGCATGAGTTTTCTTGCCATCTTGGAATTGGCAATTCAAGCGATTAAGCTTGGAAAAATAGTTTTCGAAAATTGCTAGCTCTGATACCAATTGTTAGGCCCAACTGGTAGAAATCAGGCTAGAGGGGGGGGGGGATGAATAGCCTATTTAAAAACTTTTTCTAAAACACTTAAAATCTTTGAAAATGTTAAGTCACACTCTAGCTAACCGATGAGATAAAGTTTGCACAGCGGAATGAAAATGTCAGTTAGAGAGATGCTCAAAATGGTGAGGTAAAGAGTTTAAAAGGTAAGTTAAAATTTCATGCAACAAGGGTAACTTCTCATTCCAGTAAAACAAACAAGTAAGCAGTAGTAAGAGTCAATATGTTGTGACTAGTTGAGAGATTATCAACCAGTTACAACTACACAATAAATAAACAAACACACAAAGAAATGACACATTGTTTGAAGAGGTTCACAGTTGTAAATAACTGCTCGTCCTCTACCAAGTTTGGTCAGAACTTGGATTTGTGAAAGTGCACTGCTATTAATGGTTCCTAACTATTACAAGTTGCAAGCCCAATGATTGAAGGCTGCTAAACGTAAAGTGACCACTAATGGATCGTGCTACAATAAAGACCTGGTGTTTTCTAGAGATGTGCTCACAAGTTGAGCTGATTTCTCTAGGGTGTGTGTGTGATTAAATCAATGTGTTCCGTTTGTAGTCTAGTTGAGGAACACAACAGAATTGATTGAAGGTGCTCAGTGTATGTCCTACAGATATGTCTAGTGAATGTGGGGACTTGAATTGAATGCCTTGAACTTGAGTATTTGCAGGTTGGTAGTTCTTGGCAGCTCACTCTCAAGGATCTTAAATGCACCAACCATCTTCAATGCTCCGGGGAAGCTATTTATAGTGAGCTTCAAAAAGGAGCCGTTGTCTTTGAAGAGGTTGTAATGATGACTTGGACTGACAGGCATTAAATGGGAGTATCTTTGCATTTAATGCCTGAGATTGGATATAGAGGATTTCCATTGAGTAGTTGAGGTGATGTGAGTACTGGTAACTTTGACATTCCACTTTGAGATTTTGACAGTAGCAGGAATGTCTTTTCAGCATGCTGCTTTACCAACTTCAGCTAAAGTTGGTGGCTGAGTATTTGGGAGCAATAAATGCTTCGGCTAGCTGAGGAAGCTTGTTGAATAAGCTAGGCCGGTTATCAGCAACTGAAAAGGCTGAAGGCCGTTGACCGGTTAGGAATCCATTGGTAAGGCATTGGACCATTAGTCGGTCAGACGTCCTTACCGGTGAAGCAGTCAACCGGTTAGCTTCTTTGCCAAGTACACACATAAACTGATAGAGAAATCTTCAGGTCTTAAGTCTTCAAATCTTGAGAAAATTACATATCAAAAACACTGGGCACTAGTACTAAGGGAACCTATCATACACAGAAAAATTCTATTTGATTTAATTAAAATTAGGGGTCCTCAATAGTGCTTGTTGTGATTGGGATTAAGCAATTCTAAATCTAAACATATATTTGACTAACAAATTGTTTAACACCGTGATTGATTATCAACTTCAAGAGTTGAATAGTCATTTTGACAAGACTAATGTGGATTTGCTTATTTGTGTTGCCTCACTTGATCCAAAAAATTCCTTCTCTGCTTTCGATAAATGTAGATTGATTCAATTTGCCGAATTTTATCCGTCAAACATTTCAGAAAGAGAACGCGGTGATCTTTCAAATGAACTTGAAACATACATTATGGATATGCGTAGTGATCTTGAATTTTCTGGTGTGAAGGGGATTGGTGAGCTTATTGAATTGATGGTGGAAAAGAGAAATGATATTGTTTATTCTTTAGTTTATTTACTACTCAAATTTGCATTACTCTTGTCTGTCGCAACGACAATAGTTGAGGGAGTATTTTCCGCGATGAAGCTCATTAAGACACCTTTACGTAACAAAATGGGGGATGCTTGGTTGAACGACTGTTTGATGTTATTTATAGAGGATGAGGTTTTTCAGAAGATTGAAAACGAAGATATTATGATGTATTTTCAAAAGATGAAGAATAGGAGACCATCAATGTAAAGTTTACATTGTAAACACTCTTCTTATTATTCAAGACCATGAAATTTGACTTTTTTGTTTCAATAATTATATTTGTCTTTAATAGCGAAATTTTAATATTTTTTCCTTACGAAAAAATTTGACCCCCTGACCTTAAATCCTAGGGGGCGTTTGGTTCGGGAGAAAAAAATTAAAGGAATGAAATGGTCAATGAAATTGAATTTCTGAAGAAATTGAAAAGGAATAAAAATTGGTCAAACCTTGTGTTTGGTTGGCACGAAATGAAATGAAATTGTTATTCAATTTCTTGGCAATTCATGTTTGAATTCAAGACAGAACGATTGGAATGGAATTAATATTTGATAAAATGTCCAGATTATCCTTTTTTAACTTCATGTAAAAAACTCAATAATTATGTACTTTCTTTGTCCCATTTAAGTAAAAATAAACATAAACAATATTTTTACAGCAAATATTATAATCTAATTTATTTTGACATCAAATAATATAATATATTATTATAATGATTATTTATTTTATTATTTTATAATATTAATAATAATTATTATTTTATTATTATAATTATTATTTTATTGTCATTTATTATTATTATTTTATTATTATTATTATTATTATTATTATTTTATTTTTATTATTTTATTATTTTTATTATTTTATTATTATTATTATTATTACAATTATTATTATAATTATGATTTTTTTATTTTTTTATTTTTTATTATTATTATTATTATTTTATTATTGATGCTGCAGGAAATGTGCTTATCAATCTTCCTCCACGTGGCAGATCGATCACCTGGCTCCTTGACTGAAAAGCAGAACCCACGACTAGCCGGATGTGTCTCCGGCGAAGACGCTCGGGCGTGAGAGTAAGATTACCGTTGTTTATAGCTCAAAATGTATAGAATAATGAATTCTGATAACAAAATGGCAGTTACCTTTTACCGTTTGGTAGTGATGAAGTATTTATAGGCAGGAGTGATGTATTTTTGGGGAGGCAACATGTCCTCCGAGATTATAGCGGCAGTTACTTGGTCGTGGGCACGTGTCTATAACGGTCCCTGATTTGTAGGGATGTAGTTGTGAGCATTGATTAACCAAATAAGCCGGCAAGTGTCAGGTCGTCACTTGCTGAGTTAGGTCGAGGTCGCCACTCGTGGAATGGTCGACCTGACTGTCGGGTAGAGCATGGTTCGTACCCGAATTGTAGCATGGATAATGAGGTCGGACTAAGTTAGGTCGGGACCTGTAAGTCGGACCATGGGCTTAGTCGACTGATGTGTGAGATGGGCCGTGGGCCTTGTTCTGATTGGATCAGTCTCATTGAGAATGTGGGTGCCAATGTTATCTGTGATTGGGCTTTTCTCGCTTGGCCCAACTCGACACTTTTGGTATGTTCAGTGGCCCCCAACTTTCGAGTTGACTTCGTCGACTTGGAAGTTAAGAAGATTTCTTTGCCAAAAATTGCTTTACTCGAAGGTCGATACTAGTCTTTGAAGCAGGTCGACTATGATGACGTGGCAACATCCTGATCGTTGGTGATGAACGGTTGGAGATGAAGGAGCGCCGGTTTTAGTAATGATTACAGTTCTGACGTTTGGAACTCCTTCTCGAAAACCGCCTCAATCTTTAATTTTGGAAAATTAATTTTGATTTTCTTTTCCCCTTCCAAATTTAGGAAAATATAAATAGAGAAATCCCTCTTCATTTAGAACTTTTACTGCTCTAGAACTTCTTCTTCTCCGGCGATAATCAAGGGATTTCAGCAAGATTTAAATTCAGCTCTCTGCTTCAGCAACGAACCCACCTTCTGCAATTAGTTAAGGTATTTCTTTCGTACCTTTGCTTTAAGGATTTTAATTTTGCACTGTTCTCCGTTTCCGCCATGGCTAGGACCTTTAGTTGCGAACCGGGAGCGTGGTACGGCTACTGTACTGTTAACCGTAGGGCATGCAAGAATGTGAACGGTGAGTGGAGAGTGATGTCCTTAGATGAGTGCGCCTCCATTTTGACTAGTTGGGGATTGAATTACACTGAGATAGGGCTGCCCATTGTAGGAGAAATTGAGAATGTGGTGATTGACGACTCAACTGTTGTCGCTTTTCATCTATTCCATGAATTGCTTGACCATATCACCTTGTTTTATGTTAGGGACGTCCAAAAGCCCTCCTTCCTTAGAAATAGGATAGGTTTCCCAGGGGAGTCTAGGTCGTCCTTAGGTAGGTCGACTGATCATGATCATAGGACTGACTCCCCTGCTTCCTCTTTTGCTTGTACAGATATGACGACTCAAGAAGGGAACGCTGCCTCAACTTCTTCTGGTCCTCGAATTGTCAATGCATTTGGGCCCAATGTGGTGCCAGGCAAGAATGAGAGGGGCTATGTACCTCAACGACCTACTCGTGGGAGGAAGAACTTGGAGTCTCGTTATGATGTGATCTACAACTTCTGTGGGGTAGATAGGGCAGACTTTAGGTTGACTATCCTTAGTCAGAAACAATTTTTAGCCAAATACCGTACGACCTTCACTAAAGATGCTACTAGGGTAGCTTTCTTCTACGGGCAGTTTGAGGCTGGTTTGAGGTTGCCGCTGGATCCTTTCATTAATGAGTTTCTGGAATGTATGGATGCCCTCCCTCTTATTTCGGTGCTAACACTTGCAGAGTGCTGGTGTGCTTTGCAATGGTGTGTAGGCTCTGGGCCATGAGCCTTGTATGAAGGTTTTCAAGGAGTTTTTGGTGCCAAGCTGGATAAGCATGATTGGGGAATTAGTACTCCCTCCAAACCCAACTCCCCCAAGTTGTTTACCAACCTTCCAAATAAACACAATTGCTGGAACTCACATGTAGTTTTAGTTGAGAGCAGGCTGGGTTGGGAATTTCCGTTGCCCAATGATGAATCTGATGCTATAAGTGAGGAAAATTACTGGGAGCCTCCTTGGTGTAAAACTTTGTATAGAAAGCCGTGTGCCCCGGTCAAGGATGGACCCGTCGATTGGGAGTCATTAGTGACAACCAAGTATAATTATGTTCTAGCAGGGATGATGCACGGAGATGAGGCAGCAGAGCCCCTTGCACCTGTATTGAGAGGCCAGTGTGTACCCCGATTGGGTAACCCACTCTTTGGGTAGATTAGAGGAGAATTGTCGGTTTTGTCGAAGCAAGGCTGACTCACTGCAAGAACAATGGAGAACACATTGGTGGTAAGGGTTTATTCGCCTTTGCTCATTAGCTCGTCCAATGTTAACTTGCATAAGTGCTTTTTTATAGGTGTATAGGATTGCTTTGATCCGCATACTTAACTTTCGGCTCGACACTTACTTGCTCGCTTGTAGAATCAATTAATTCGTACATAGAACCGCTTGTAATCGTATCTCTGTATTTATCAAACTGGTTTGCTCGTATGTAGAATTAATTCGTACATAGAACTATTTCGAATTGCAACTTCTTATCAAATTGCTGCTCGTATGTAGAGTTATTCAATTCGTACATAGAACCGCTTTGAATTGTATCAATTACCTCGTCAATGATTTACTCGTAGGACTGTTTTGAATTGTCGAGCTAACACTTTGATGTCGTGCAGTTTTGACTCCCGAACAAGAAGCCGCCATGGTTCGAATTGTTGGAGTTTCGACAAGAAGAAGTCTAAGAGGGCCCACGGAGCCGTGAACGCCAAGGCCACAGAGAGAGGGATCTTGCTGCAAGGAATAACCTTCTCCCAAAGGACAATCTTTGGGTTAATCCCAATGGAGGAGGTCGTTATAGAGGAACTTCAACAGAGTGGTTCCCATTCCATGAATGTGAATGAAGGAGGGGAGGAATTCAGCAGGTCGCCTAGGCCAAGTCCGAGCTCTGATCCTGTTCAAGAGGCCAATGCTGCGACCTCTGGGGCTGAGATGGCGGGCTCCAGTCCAATGAATGTAGTTGAAATTGATGATGTTGTTGAAGAGGAAGATGATCAGACATTGAGGACGAGAAAAAGATCAAGGTCTGGAAAGGGCAAGGCCGTCTCCCCAAGTCTACTCCCTCCTTTAGCCCCCCCTCCGAGGAGCCAAGAATCTGTAGATGCTTTGATTCAGAAGCTCAGCGATGTTCCCCCTCTTATTGGGGTCAACAGCATGACTCGGCGCTATCCTGACGTGGCGCTTGGTCAAGTGGTGGTGAGAAGGGCTCTGGATGTAGATCTCCTAGCTCACTTTGCGGATAAGGGTATGACTCCAGAGGAATTTTCGGCCCGATCTGGGTTGGTACACAGCGAGGTAAACCTTTATTTTCCCTTTCTGTTTGGTCGCTCATTATATTAGTTCGTCATTTCACCTCTTTGCCGAGCTAATACTTCAATGTTTTCTCTAATGCAGTCTCTCACCATGAACGAGCAAGCTAAAAGCTCCTGGAGGGCGTCAATTGAGAGGGAGAAGCGGGCCCTGCGCGATTATGCCAAGAAGGCACAAGAGTTGGCTGACTTGAGAGAGAAATACAATGATCTGGACAACTCGTGCGAAGCCAATGAAATGGTGAAGACGAAGGCCTTGTCCGATCTGGCATTTCTGAATCTAAGATCAAGGAGATGGAAGCGGAGAGGGAAACAGAGAAGAACGAGTTGGAAAAAACCAAAACTGAGCTGGGCACAGTCAACAAACTCCTGAAGGAGAAGGATGCCTTCTTGCTCGAGCTGCATGATCAGCATCGGCTTGAGAGAGAGAAAAGCCAGAAAGACCTCCAGGCTACCATCGAGAAAACTGCTAAAGATGCTTCTGAAGCAGCAGTTGAGAAGTTCAAAGCAGGGGATGAGTACTACGATGCCATAGTGTCTAAGGCCCAAGATTTTCTTGAGGTCGGCAAAAGACATATGGCCCGTCGCGCGCTTGTAGATCCAACGGCCACGGTTACCATCGAGCAATTAGCTCGTTGGTATACTGAGTCCCAATATGACATGACGGCTCGTAGTGGTCACTCGCTTGTTCCTTACCTTGAAAACGATCTTGCTTTCATTGCTCAAGAGGATGAGGAGGATCACTGCGAGAAGTGGGAAGCTCCCCCTGTTCTTGACAGGAATTTTGATGTGGTCTTGGCGGAACTCGACGATGTCGAAGCCATGGAAATTGAAACTGAGCAAACATATTCCGAGTCGGGTAAGCCTTTGGAGCCTCAGCAACAAGAAAATGGTGAAGGTCGAGCTTCCATTGACGACCAAGCTGCTATCGGCCAGGGCTCTTAAATTATTTGTAATGAACAAGTTCCAAACAATATTTTTGCCTTTTTTGATTTAACATTATCTGAATGCCTTGGCCCAGTTTTTGGGAGGCATAGAAACAAGTTATCATGTTTTAAGTCTTAGCCCACTTTTGGGAGACTTGTTCATATTTAATCGTAGCCAACCTTTCTTGATTGCATGTTGTATGCTTGTTGAAGTAAGTGTCGAGCTAGATATAGATAGGGTAAATGAGTCAACTTGAGCTTAAAGGTGACTTGATCTTTATTTACTTAGTCGACCTCAGACTTGCTTAACTTTTTTGTGAATGAGGTTGACTATGAGTCGAACCTGCTCACACTACTGAAGCTGACCTAGGGTCTAGCTAATTAGAACAAACTGATTAAGAATCGAGTTAGTTAAAATGGAGTCGACTAAAAGTCGGACCTGTTAAATGGATAAAGCTGATTAAGAATCGAGCTAATTAAAACAAACTGACTAGGATTCGAGTTTGTTAGAACGAAGTCGACTAAGAGTCGGACTTGTTAAATTAACTAAGCTGATTAAGAATCGAGCTTATTATGACAAACTGACTAAGAGTCGAGTTTGTTGGAACGAAGTCGACTAAGAGTCGGACTTGTTAAATTAACTAAGCTGATTAAGAATCGAGCTTATTATGACAAACTGACTAAGAGTCGAGTTTGTTGGAACGAAGTCGACTAAGAGTCGGACTTGTTAAATGAACAAAGGCGATTAAGAATCGAGCTTATTATGACAAGCCCGACTAAGAGTCGAGTTTGTTGGAACGAAATCGACTAAGAGTCGGACTTGTTAAATGAACAAAGGCGATTGAGAATCGAGCTTGTTAAATTCAAGGCGACTAAGAGTCGAGCTTATTGGGATTGGAGAAACACTATGTTTGATCGAGATAAAGCTGCGCTTTTTATTGAAGTAGGAAACATGTTTACATCAACTTGAAACAAGAGCTAACACAAGTTTGAACTTTGAAACCGAAAACTAGAAGTAGTATTTGATGAGGTGAGTAGCATGCCAAGGATGTTTCAACTCGTCACCTCGGGATGAGCTATCATGTAGGTTCCTTCTTTGACGACTCGAGTGACTATATAGGGACCTTCCCAGTTAGGAGATAGCTTGTTCTGCTGGGTCCTTCTACCCGTTGCTTCAATCTTTCTCAACACATAATCTCCAACTTGGAACGACCTTGCCCTGACCTTCTTGTCGTGGTAACTTTTAGTTATTTGCTTGTAGTTGACCATTCGGAGGTAAGTACATTTCTCGCTTCTCGTCGATTAAATCCAGGTCGATCAATCTGTTATTATCATTTTGCTCCTGATTGAAGAAAGTCACTCTAGCAGTGGGGAATCTGAGCTCAGCAGGTGCCATGGCCTCTGATCCATATGTGAGAGCGAAAGGGGTTTCGTCGGTAGGCCCCGAGTGGTTGTGCGAGCGCCCCGAAAGAGCAAGTGGGAGTTCGTCCAACCGGTTGTTGCGTCGACCTACGAGTCTGTCTTGAGTGATGATAGGACAAGTTTATCATTTGCTTGACTTGCCCATTTCCTTGAGGGTACGCGACGAGAAGATTGCCCGATGCTTGATTCCCGCTCTGTTCATCTACGCTTCGAAAGCTCGGAGAATTGCGGTCCGTTGTTGATACTATGGCTCGAGGAAAACCAAATCGACACCAAATGAAATCATGAATGAAATTGATAGCATTTTCCTCCGTGATACGAGCTAATGGTTTAGCCTCAACCCATTTAGTGAAGTAATCTATAGCAACGATCACATATTTGCAATTTCCTCGGGCGGGAGGGAATGGTCCAATCAAGTCGACACCCCACATGTCGAATGGCCGGTACAGTGCGGAGTACGCTCGGTTGTAGGCATATGAGGTAAGTTGGCAAACCTTTGGCATTGATCGCCTTTGTTGAACAAAATTATGAGTATCGGCTCTCATGTGCGGCCGGTAGTATCCCAAAGTGATTAATTTGTCGGCTAGAGTCACGGCCCCAGGGTGTCCACCACAAATTCCACTATGCACTTCGTGTATTAGTAGGGCGACCTCTTGAGGATGGACACACTTTAGCAATGGTCGAGTGTAGGATCTTACGAATAGCTCGCCTCCTGAATCACATACCTCGGAGCTTTCTTTTTGATAGCTCGAGCCTTCTTTTCGTCATACGCGGCTCTCCATTCTCTAAATATGCTTTCATTTCCTCGATCCAACACCTCTCCGAGTCCAATTTCTTGAGGGATCATCTATGCCTTTGAATTTTTACCCTCTCATGCATTTGGATTTTCGAGGAAGGAGATGGGCTCGTCATGTGGCTCATACGAAGTAGCAAGTTTCGAAAGGAGATCGGCCGGCTCGTTATCTTCTCTTCCAATCCTTTGAATCTCCCAGGAATTCTAAGTCCTTTATTAGCTCTTTCACCAGGTCGCGAGTATTTGATCAATGTGGGCGAGCACCTCATACTCGCCTCGACTGGTTGACTATCAGCTGCGAATCACGGTAAGCCATGATCTTAGTCGCTCCAAAACACTTGGCATACTCGATAGGCGCAATCAAGGCTTCATATTCGGCTTGGTTGTTGGAAGCGTCAAATTTGAACCTTAGCAATTCCTCGTAAACAGTCCCAGGACTACTGGCTCGACCAAGACAATTCCGGCTCAGCGACATTTTTGGTTGCGGCCCGTCTGAATAGACCTTCCAACAATCGACGGGTAGAGTGATGGCGACTTGTGACTACGGCTCTTTCCCTTTGCCCTTTTCTTTTGGAGCTCGGCGCTCGTCATCTTCCTTGGTGAACGTAAGCTCGACCAAGAAGTCGGCGAGCTTGAGCCTTGGCGCCTTTCGAGGTCGATACTCGATGTCAAATTCGGTGAGGGCAATTGACCAATTGAGTAGTCGACTGAACTCTCCGGCTTGTGCGGTATTTTTCTTAAAGGAGCATTGGTAAGAACCACGATTGGATGAGCCGAGAAAATAAGCCCGTAACTTTCTTGAAGCTACGACTAGAGCATAAGCGACTTTCTCGGCGTTGTAATACACCTTTCCACATCGATAAAGCTTTGCGATATAGTACGAGGCTTACGAAGCCCTTCATCCTCTCTAATCAATACTTTGCGGCAAGCTGACTTGTCTCCTACGAGATAGATACACAAATAAAGTCTCACCGGTCGTCGGGCTGCGAGCGGAGGTGGAGTAGCAAGATAATCCTTCAATTGTTGGAACGACGAATGACATTCGGTCGTCCATTCAAAGCTTTTCGTCCCCCTCAGCGCTTTGAAGAAGGGAGAGATCTCTCTGTGATTTAGATATGAAGCGACCAAGAGGCTGCTACCCTTAGTTAAGTCATTTGCATCTCTTTGACACGGGTAGGAGCCTTCATGTCGACTAAAGCCTTTATCTTCTCTGGATTAGCTTCTATGCCTCTTTGAGATACCATGAATCCCGAGAACTTGCCGGCGGCCACTCCAAACACACATTTCTTTGGGATTGAGCTTCATGTCGTTTGCTCGTAAATTGGCGAATGTCTCCTTTAGGTCGACTACGTGACTCCGGCCTTGGTTTTAATGACCATGTCGTCAACGTAAGCCTCCATATTTCGACCAATTTGTGAGGCAAAGACTTTATTCACCATTCTACGATAAGTTGCACCCGCATTCTTCAAACGAAATGGCATCATATTGTAGCGGTAGATGCCCCAGTGCTTGAAATCTTTGTTTTGACTATATCATCCTCGTGCATCTTAATCGGTGGTAGCACGAGTAAGCGTCGAGAGCGAGGGTGGGTGACCGGCAATAGAATCAACTAGCTTGTCGATCCTTGGAAGGGGATAAGCTGTCCTTTGGGCAAGCTAGATTAAGAGTAGTGAAGTCGACACACGTCAGCCATTTTGCCATTTGATTTCTTCACCATGACCACGTTGGCCAACCACGTTGTATGAGTGGCCTCTTTTATTATCCACACTTTCAAAAGTTTTGTACCTCGGTTTTATTGCTTCCTCCTTGTCGCGAGCAAAGCTTCTCAATTTAAGGGGTCTAGGCTTAATGGTCGGGTTGACTTCGAGCCGATGAACAGCGACCTCCTCCTTGATTCCCCTCATGTCCTCTACTCTCCATGCGAAGACATCTTGCTTTCTTTGAGTAGCTTGATAATTTACGCTCGCTCCCAATGCGACAAGCTGCTTTCCAATTTGAATTTTTGATCGGGGTAAGAAGGGTTGGTGATTGCGACTCTAGCTCATCCACGGCTTCTAGCTGCGGTCCATCTACGAATTGTAGAGTCTCCACTATGATCTCACGACCTTTTGTCTTTCCTCGGCTCCCAAGTGTGGAGCCTCCTCGGCTATCATATCATCGAAGCTTATGCATGACCTTGTTGGTAGGGGCCCCAGAGTTATTGTCTATGCGGAGGCATAGGTCTCCTATGACAACTTGATCGACCATAACTACATCCGAATCGACCTCAGTGGTGTTATAGTGACGTGTCGACTCAAGCATGACCTCGTCATTTGAGCGATAGGTCGACTCTACCACGTCGATGATCGTTGACAGTCGGGTAGTTTTGGTGGCGGCGAGACGGCTTCAAGTAACCATCGGCGGTTTCAATCTCTAGTTCCCTTTTCTTTCTTTCTCTTAGAACATGATCCGAGATAAGCACGAGTGTGCCTTGTATACGGCCAGCTCCAGCGGGTGTGGGGAACTTTACTCGGCGATGAGGAATTGATGCTACCATTCCAAGAAGCGACTGTCCGGGAATTCCAAGTATGGCGGCATAGTCGCTATTTACATCAATTACGATAAATTGTACCTTCGAGACAATCTGAGGGAGTCTTGGCCTAGGTCAACGTCGAGCACTATCGGCCTTTAGCATCAACTCGGTGGTTGGTGAAGCCACTCCAACACTGCCATCATATCTCTCCATTTGTTCATCATTAAGACCCATTTCCTTGAAAGTTTTGTAAAACAAAATATCCTTGCGAGGCCCAGTGTCGACTAGGAGTACGCTCGTCGTACATCCATCAATGAGACTGGGATGACGAGAACTTGCTCCCTTGCCGCCATATTAGTTGCCAATTCGTGGGGGTAGAAGGCGATCGCCTCATCTCTTACTTCTCTCTGGGAGGCACGTGTGGGGCCTTATTGGTGGAATATCTTGTGCTTGATGGCCGTGTTGCTCGCTTGTTCGATGATGACCCCCGAGGTTCGATCTAGGCTGCCTAGGTCCTTGTTGTCCCTGTGGTGCTCGCCTCCCCGGCAGAGGTCTCTTCCACGTAAGCTTCGAGTCTCCCACAGTCGACCATTCTCTGGATAATACGCTTTAATCCCAAGCAATCCTGCGTGAGATGACCGGTGTCTTTGTGGTAGTCGCGGTACTAGCATTGCATTGTCCACTCCCTAAACTTATTGCTGGATTCATTGGGGTGGAGGAGCCGGTTCGACGGCATTCAAAATCTCGGTTTGACTCGCCGTGAGGAGTGAAAGCTTCGGGCACCTTCTGCGTCGCCCTAGTTACATTTCTTTCCATTTTTATTGTTCCCCCATTCTTGTTGGAGTCTTTTTATCGTCGGCGACTTCAACCTTGGGGTTCTTACCATTCTTCTTTTCTTTCCTTTCCTCGGCGGAGCGACATTATACACCTTTTCAAACAACTCCTGTCGAGTTGTGACCAGTTCGGGCTGTGAGCTCGTAGTCCATGTCTTCGAGGAAATGCCACTTCGGAAGCAATTGATTACCTCCACATGCGCGAGGTCTTCCTCTATCTTATCAACCATCTCTTTGAACTTGGTGAAATAGCTCATCGAGCTTTCATTCTTACCACTGCACCAAGTTATTCGGATCGGTGACGGTTATCTTTCGAGCTCTGCGGTCGAGAAGCGATCTAAGAATTTTGTTACGAAGCATGCCCAGTGGTGATACTACCGGCGGCCAAACCATTGAACCAAGTTAAAGCTGCCCGGTAAGTGTGCTTAGGAGAGCTTTGCACATGTTGTCATCCTCATTGGCGACGAAACACATAGTGGCTTCCGGATGGGATATGTGGCTCTGGCATTTGTCGACCCAGTACTTCTCCCGGAAGAGGCAACCTGAAAGTAGGAGGAGGTCGACTATCTCTGATTTCTTTGGAAAAAGGTCGAAGAGCAAAGTCAATCGTTCAACCTTTCCCGTCTCTTTTTCTTCTCCTCCTCCCATTGCTCAAATTTCTTTTTCATCAACAACCATTCTACGGCATCGGGTCTCTCATCTCACGGAGGGGAGCGACGGTGGACCTCGGCCTTCACTTACGGGGGAGTCACTGCCTACTCCTTGTCCTGTGAGAATTGGTCCTTTCGATCTTATTGGAGATCTATGCACATTTACTTCTTTGAGGCGACTGCGCCTCTCGGCGGCGAGCGGCGACTGCGCTGTGATCTCCATGTGGCGACTGCGCCTTTCCCCTCGCGAGCGACCTATGCCCATTTACGTCTCTTTGAGACCACGATCTCTGTGTTACGGGCCGGGAAACATGTACATTTCTATTGGTACATTAGCGAGTCCTCAAATCGGATTGAGCCTCTGCTCTCTGTTTACATTGAGGCTAGCTCTTAAATCGTTACTCGGCACATGAACTATAGTGGGAGCTCGACGTACCATTACTGTCCTCGCCGTTACTGTCCCACACCTTCATTTGGCCTAGCACTCTGGCTTTGTTGCCCATTAGAAACCTGAGCGGGTGCCGCTCTCTCCGGGCGTATGTCGGCTGTTACGCCTCTCCGTGGCTATTAAGTCGGCGAATGCAGGCTCGCTCTAGCATCATTTCTTTCTTGCTCATGGGATTAGTGGAGGGACTGCCACTGCTTCCCACATTAGCTTTGCCCGGTTATGCGTTTTGGGTGAGGTGGAGCTCCTTGTCCTTCCGTAGGACGCTTTTCTCTCCTTGCGTCACAGCGATCCCCTGCCATCGGCCACGCTGTTAGAGCGTGTCGCCACTAGCGTGATGTCGTTGAGGAGGGGGAGGAGGAGGCAAATCTGCATTTCCAACGTTTGCATTGTTGTTGTTGTTCACTTCATCGTGCCCAGTGAAGCCTCGGATACGTGTCCTTAAAGTCACCATTGTTGCGGGTTGTTAAAAATTTTCGAGGTCAAGTTGAAGCACGTTTCCGGCAATGGAACCAAGCGTGCTTTGCGGGAAATGTGCTTATCAATCTTCCTCCACGTGGCGGGGACTGATCACCTGGCTCCTTGACACAGCAGAACCCACGACTAGCCGGATGTGTCTCGGCGAAGACGCTCGGGCGTGAGTAAGATTACCGTTGTTTATAGCTCAAAATGTATAGAATAATGAATTCGATAACAAAATGGCGGTTACCTTTTACCGTTTGGTAGTGATGAAGTATTTATAGGCGGGAGTGATGTATTTTTGGGGAGGCGACATGTCCTCAGAGATTATAGCGGCGATTACTTGGTCGTGGGCACGTGTCTATAACGGTCCACGATTTGTAGGGATGTAGTTGTGAGCATTGATTAACCAAATAAGCCGGCAAGTGTCGGGTCGTCACTGGCTTGAGTTAGGTCGAGGTCGCCGCTCGTGGAATGGTCGACATTGTCGGAGTAGAGCATGGTTCGTACCCGAATTGTAGCATGGATAATGAGGTCGGACTAAGTTAGGTCGGGACCTGTAAGTCGGACCATGGGCTTAGTCGACTGATGTGTGAGATGGGCCGTGGGCCTTGTTCTGATTGGATCAGTCTCATTGAGAATGTGGGTGCCAATGTTATCTGTGATTGGGCTTTTCTCGCTTGGCCCAACTCGACACTTTTGGTATGTTCAATTATTATTATAATAATTATTATAATAATTATTATTTTATTATTATTATTATTTTTTTATTATTATAATTATTATTATAATAATAATTTATTATTATTATTATTATATTATTATTATTATTATTTATTATTATTTATTATTATAATTATTATTTTATTATTTTATTATTTTATTTTATTTTATTATTTTATTATTATTATAATTTTATTATTACTATTATTATTGTTTAATAATTTATTATTATTTTTTATTATTATTATTATTATGATTTGGATTGAGGACAGAATATTAATTTGGGTTTGAGTCCAATGGAATGAATTTGATGGAATTGATCATTCCTCCCATTTTTGGATGTAATGAAAATCCATTCCAAGGAATGAAATTTCATTCCTTTTGGAATGGAAATTTTTTCAATAAAATGAACCAAACATGATCAATGAAAAAGTCAAAAGAAATTGTCCATTTCATTTCCCCACTTTTCCTCACTTTATCACGAACCAAACGCCCTAGTTTCCCACTGAAAAGAACAACAGCGAAAGAAAAACGAAGAGAGAAGTAAAGACTTGAGGATGACATCATACTGTTACTTGTGGGAAAATTTAAGGGTTACGGAAAAATAACTTGACTAGGGCCCCAAATCTCACGGCATCGAACCTTTGAGTCTTATTTGTTATTTTGAAAATAAAATAAAGTTTAATGTGAATGTAAAAAAAGAAAAAAAAGAAAAGTAGTAAAAATAGCAAGCGCAATGGAAACCTAACTCCCTCTCTCGATTTCATCCTTGTTATCTTGTCGGTATCGGAAGGAATGAAATGTCAAAATTTCGAAATGGTGGCTCAATTTCATTTCCCTCTCTTTTCCAACCGTCTCAAAATAAACCCCAATTTTTCACTTTCGATTTTTCCCTCCTTCCCCCAAATACATAAACCCTAATTTTTCTACATAATTTCTCACCGATTTGAATTTTATTTTTTCAATTCCCCCTTATCTCTCTCAACCATTTTCCCCAAATTTGCACCATCGATACCCTAATTTCACCAATTTCGATGGAAATCACTGAACCTGAATCGCTGAATTTTGAGGAATCTCATGCCAGTTCACTTCTCCCTGTTCCTCGGCCTCCTTTGGACTTCGATTCCATCGCCAGAGATGACGGTCCGGTGACTGATGAACTGGCCTCTCCTTCTTCGGTCAGGTCTTCTTCCTGTTCGGGTAGTTACTCTCGATACTCTGAGCCGTGTGGTTTTGATGCTGATGCTAATAAGAAGCCTCAGTGGTCCAATGATGATGATTCTCTAGATTTGCCCATGCCGGTAGTACTCGACACCAAATCGGCGTCAGCTCCAACTTCTCCATTTGAAGAGGAAAATCCCGCTTCCGTGGTGAGTATTGTGTTTTTTAATTATTATTATTATTTTAATTTTTTTATTTTTTTTGTGAAATCAGGTGGTTTTTGTTGTTGAGTTTTCTTAATTTTTTATGATTTTGGGAGTGGGGATCTAATCTTGGTTTGGGATACGTGCCAGGTTGTCCTTGAGGTTTAAGATTGAGTTTTGAGAGGAATGATCTGATGGATTTTAAGGAATTATTTATTTGTTTTGATGTGTTATCTCAAGTTGATACCATCAGTTTTTGTGAATTCTGTAGGGTGCAGGGCTTTCGAATTTAGGCAACACCTGCTTTCTAAATTCTGTTTTGCAATGCTTGACTCATACGGTGGGGCTTGTTCAGCGTCTATCTTTGTATACTCATCACCTGCCTTGTGAATGTAAGTATTCTCTTTTGTGCTAATTAATCAACTTACTAGCCGTGGTATATTAAAGCTGTGATAGCGTATATTATTATGTTCGATAAAAGAGTTAGAATTGAATTGGAGATCTATTTTGCAGGTAATGATGATAGGTTCTGCGTGTTTTGTGCTCTACGTGAACATGTAGAACTTTCACTCACATCAACAGGCCGGGTCGTCTCCCCTTACAAGCTTGTCAACAATTTGAGCTGTATCCTTTAACAGACCACTTTAGGATTATTTTCAAATGATATACTCCATACATCTTTCTATATTGTATACAGATGTTTACTGATAGTAATTGCTAAAAATGGTTGTAGATTTACAGTGTATGTTTTTCTATTTAGAATTATGCCTGTGATTCTTGACCTACAAATTCCAGACATTTCATCTTCATTCCAGAGATATCAACAGGAAGATGCTCATGAATTCCTGCAATGTTTTCTTGATAGACTTGACAGCTCATGTAATAATTTAATGGGAAAGGATACAGCTTTATTGTCACAGGATGACAATTTAGTCAAGCAGGTCTTTGGTGGTCGTGTTGTTAGCAATGTAAGAACTCAAATGTGCTTTCCTCATCTTCCTATCCTTAATTGTCTGTTTTGACTTCTCATGTCAGCTCTGTCTATAAATGAATACCGCTTTTGACAAAAACATGATGTAAGCGTTTAGACATTCCCTTTGAAAATTCAGATTTATATGCATCTTTATGAACTAAAATTGATGTTCATATATGGAAATAAATTAAGAACAATGAAATTGACCATCAATTTTCGCTTTTATTGGAACTTATTGCTACTTTTTGGTATTCAAAATCCAGTTAAGGTGCTGCAACTGTAATCACTCTTCTGACACTTATGAGCCTTCAATTGACTTGAGTTTGGAGATTGAGGATGCTGATACCCTTTTGAGCGCTCTAGATTCTTTCACAAAGGTGGAAAAGATTGAAGATGCTGACACAAAGTTCACATGTGAGAGTTGTAAGGAAGAGGTATTGGTTGAGAAGCAGCTTATGCTGGAGCAGGCTCCTGTTGTATCAGCTTTGCACTTGAAGAGATTCAAGAATTATGGTTCTTATGTGGAGAAAATTGAAAAGCATGTGGAGTTTCCGTTGGAGTTGGACTTGGAACCTTACACCAGGAGCAGTGATAATAGTGTAAGTTCATGACTTCATGTTATTGGACATTCTAAAATGCCACAAGCGTTTTTTTTTTTTTTTAAATTATGCAAAATAATTCTAGCCTGAATGAACTTCATTTCAGCTTCCTATTTCTTTACGAGTAGTGTTATATTCACAGAATTTTTGTACATATAATTCTTTGAGGCGTTGTATTGTACAACACCTCAATGCATGTGGTTTTCTCTTGTACAGCACCGCAAAGTATTGTCTAGACAGTTCTTTATAGATATCATTTTCCTTTTAGAATATTCCTGCTTGAAGTTGTAAAAAGTATATAATTTAATGCCTCTAATCTCTCTCTCTCTTCCCCACATGCACACAGGTGGATTTGAAGTATGACCTATTTGCAGTTGTTGTGCATGAAGCATGGACTTCTACTTCTGGACATTACTATTGCTTCATTCGTTCTGCCCCTGACACATGGTCCAAGTTTGATGACTCAAAGGTACTATATACATAGATCCCAAATTCTTTCACAAGAAGTTGTCTGCTTTTTGTAAATAATACCAGAAAACATAATTATCTGTAGTACTAGTTAATTGGATTATTTTACTTAAATTTATGTACTTGAGTTATTCTTTTTTTTTTTTTTTTTCAAAATTTCAACTATTGGGTTAACTTTTTAGGTTACATTGCTTGGAGAAAAATTGAGAAACTTAACACCTAACGTGAATTTGCAGGTTACTAGGGTTCAAGAGGCTTATGTCCTTTCCCAGGAGGCCTACATTCTGTTCTACGCAAAGCAGGGCACACCTTGGCTTTTGAGTTTTATGGAAACATACAAACCATCAATGGATCCCAATGTAACTAATGCTTCACCTAAGTCAGTTTTGGACAATGTGGACAGCTCTATATTGTGTCTCAATGTGGCTTCAGATAATTGCATTAATGGCAACAGAACCAGTGAAGTCACAGATGAAATTCCTGCAGAATCCTTTAGACATGACAGCACTGTATTTACTGAGGAGAAAGCTGATTTTAATAAGATGGATACTTCATTACCCTCTGAGACGACCACATCTGAAGCTGAGAAAGTTCTTTTGCCATCTGCCCCAAATACACTTAAAGACTATAACTTCAATCGTGTTGGTAAATTTTGCAACAGTAATCTCACTCCAAAAACGCCACCCAGATCACCTAGTCCAGACATATACAAAGAAGAAGCATCGCCAGGTAATATAGTAAACTGATTGCTAATTTTGGGTGTTGCCTTTGCTGTTTTTAAGACAAATTTTCATGTCCACTTTTGTGTACCACCAATGATCCAATGATTACGAGCTAGTAGGGTTGACATTAGGATGTCATCAATCATGCATAACTGTTAGATCATTAGTGGTACAAAATATTTTGTCTCCTATTTTAAACATTTCGTAAATGATAATAAACTAACAGCTTAAACTCGAATGAACATTGCAGAGGTATTATTCTCTTCAAAACAGATTGAAGTTAAATCAGTGGGCAGGATGCCTTCCAAAAGGCAATTGAAAAATGATCTGGATGATCCTAAAATAAAAGAGGTTTTTCGACAATGCAAAAGGATGCATAGTTCAAGGGGTACAGCTCTTTTTCTGGCTGCCAAAAAAGGGTCCCAAAGTGAAGGTTCTTTGACCAAGAAGAGCAAAAAGAGGATTTCATCAACTTCAAACAGGGATTACAGCCAATCTAGTGATCGCCAAAAGGGCAATAATAACTCATTCTCACGCCCTGTTGCTGCAGCAAGTCTACGATGATTGGGTTTTGAAGTCAAGGTGAATATATATTTGGCTTTTTTAATTTTACAGCTTTTGAAGATGTGGCACCAAACTTTTAATGCTATAAACAAAGTTCTTGTAGCTTTTTTGTCACAAAAGTGGGAAATCAAGGGTTTTAGGTAGTTTGGCTCCCGTGTTTTTTCTTATATTTGAATTTGAATGTAAAGTGAAACCTTCATCTCCAGTGATAGATGGAGTGAATTTGTTCAAATGTTGGATTAATCCAACCTTATTCTGGTTACAAGTTTAATATTTATCCTCTCTCTCTCTCTTCTTATATATGTATGTGTGTGTGTGTGTGCGCTTTTAATAGAGATAAACATCCAATTAGAGCATAATTAGCTGGGAACAAACCAATCCGAAGAGCACAATGTGACTTAATTTGGAAGCACTTTTACTTAGTCTGACTTTGATATAGCCTAGGTGAAATCTAAAGCTTATTCTTGGTTATGCCAAAGCTTTGTTTTTTACATTGCCCATACCAACAAACTAATCTTGTCTTATAATTCTTTCATGCACCCATAGCCATCTTCTCTTTTCTCTCTACTCTCTCTCTCTCTCTCTATTCCCCCCTTCACTTCAATGTGATTTGCCCAAAAGGACAAATCAGTAAAATGATTGCTACTATGCTAATGCCTCCCGACCACCACCGCCGGAGCTTGCCGCCACGGGCCTTTCCGAGGTTCCCCGGATTATTGGCTCGTGATCTGATGGTCAAGGAGTCATTTGACCTCCCAGAGCATGTGGTGGTGGTTATGGATGGCCTTAAGGAGTTCTCCGTTGAGCCGCTTCAGTGGATACTCAAGAACATGAGGTTGGATGCTTGTTGCACCATCACTCTTTTGGGTGTCAAACCGTGGCTTAACTTACCGCGTAAGTTTATTTTAAACCTCTCATTTTTATTATTAATTTCATTTAAATTCATAAAAATGAGTTTTCTGTCTTAAATATTGTTTATGACGGTTGTAGTTTTCTCCAAGACATGGTCAGATGTATGGACCACGACTGATCTTGAAGAGATGCTAACCTCAAAGGACAAAGAATGGAAGACTGATGCTAGGTATCTGAAAGCTCAGCCCCTTGTTGACCTTTGCTTGAAATATGGGGTAGTTATTTCTCAATTATCTCTAATTTCTCTCAATCAATATAATTTCCATAACATATTCACCCAAATTCTATTTTTCGCTCCATTGTTAATCAAAAGGTTGTGCCACAAATAAAGTCGGAAATGGGTTTCCCTCCAAAACTACTCGTTATGGAGAAGATCACAAGCTCTTACGCGACTTTGGTGGTTTTTGACAGGTACATAATCTTACATTTTCAAACTTACTCTTTTGAAGTGCTATGCAAGGGGTAGAATAGTCATTTGTCAAATGTCGACTCTTTTGAATGCTAAGGGGTAGAATAGTCATTTTTCAAACGTTGACTCTTTTTTTTTTATTTTTATTTTTTTCCACTACTCACACACACACACACATGCACGCACAGAAGCGCCTAGGAGATAAATCCTAGGGAGAGAATGCCTTCCCTCTAACTTCTGGGAAGATCGAACCCATGACCTCCAGGATTGAAAGCCCACGAGCTGTGGTGGCCAAATCCCCATGTGCAACGTCGACTCTTTTGAACACTAAGCATAGGGGAGAACAGTCATTTTTCAAATGTCGACTCTTTCGAATGCTATGGGGTAGAATAGTCATTTTTCAGACATCGACTCTTTTGAATGCTTAGGGGTAGAATAGCCATTTTTCAAAGTCAGACTCTTTTGAATGCTAAGCAAAGGGTAGAATAGTCATTTTTCTAACGTCGTCTCTTTGGAATTCTAAGGGGCAGAGTGGTAATTTCACAAACTTCGACCCTTTAACAATCAGTAGAACCAACTAGTTACTGATTTATGATGGTGTGGTTAAAAATTCACAGGCACCATGATAGGAAGGACATAGATTTTTATGCAGAGAAAGTTCCTTGCAACATTCTTGTGATGAACAGCCATGGAGATGCTGACTGGGTTAGAGGCCGACCTAGTATGGACCACGAAGAAGGTACAACTCCCGGAGATTTTCCTCCGTGTTCCATCCCTACCCCTAAATTAATGCTTTCCGATCACGTAAAGAGGATCCTCGGTTTCAAGGTTCAGAAATCAAGGAATTGATATACTCCGTACAACTTTGTACACGAAGGGTAAAACTACGTACGTACATGAGACCTTTCTCAAATATGGTAATGGTGGAAACGTTAGGGCTCATCGGTTATCTATACGAACTAAAATAAAACGGCCTGATCTGCTCCTCTTGATGCGTATTATCTGAAAGTTTGGTTATAATAACTTTAATGAATAATTAATTAGTCTTCTTGTTTTGTTTATCATCTCATGAAGAAATACTGCAAATATTATATTTTGAGCTCTTTTTCGTGATGAAAAAAATGTATCCTTGAGCATGCGGCGCTCAAAGCCATTGAGTTTATAACTGGTCCCACAAACTCACTCGGGTCGGATTTCAGGTAAGTGAAGTTTGTAAATAAAACAACATCAATGTCGAGATCGTACAATTGGAAAAAAAGGACAAGACACATTGAGCCGAGCAAAATATCTAAAGTACTCAATGAATTCCCTTAATATCAAAATCGAAATAAACGAAAGGTTGGACAACAGTTCGGCTGCACCGGCCAGATGGCCCAGATATTAGCTATTACTGCAGCAAAAGAAGCTTTACGGAATGTCACTGCAATATTGTGTGATAGTCCATTTAAGTATGAGTGAATAACCAAAATATGTAAAGTTTTACATTTTTTACAATTAGGGCAATGAACTTCATATAGTGCTTTGTTGTTTCATTACATATAACGCAATGTTTTATTTTACACCCCAATGGTGTTAAAAAACTTAATATGAGTGTCAACGTGGCATCCTATTCACCACGTCATATAAGAAAAATACCTACACTCGTTAAATGACAGAAGTATCTTTTTTGTCATTTAACTAGTTTTGTTTTTACCTTTTCGTCCCTTAACAATATCTTTTTTTACATATTCATCCTTGACCTAACATTTTCATGATTAAGAGGTCCTTCCGTTTGTTTCCCGTTAAACCAATCGTTAAATACGTCTGAGTTGGAGATGAGTTGGCACATTATGTCCTACATGGAGCTGACTATGCTCCACATCACTGAATTATTGACTACTCACTCGCAATACACGTGATTGTCTTTCTTCCCCCTCAAATACGCACAACACATAGCATTCACACAGAACGACCTCCATCCCAGGTCAAAAGCAAGGAAGAGCAAGCTTAAATATGAGGTTTTCTGGGTGTATGAACTAGAAACCAGAGACGATTTTGGTAAGATCTCTCATAATTAGGGTTAATTCGTTAGGCTGTATATGTGGGTATTTTCGTTTTTAAAAATTAGGGTTTTAATTTGTTGTTGTTTAAATTGTTTATGTTGCAATTTTGAATTGAAAATTAGGTTTCTTGTATGGATTCTTCGGCATCTTCACGAACTAGGTACTCAAGAAACAGTCAATTTAATGGGAAATCATAAAGTTCTGGAACGATAGGTGGAAGTGCAACAAGCGTGCAATTGTTCGAATATCTAAACTATAAGTGTGAGAATGATGTATGCAATTTTTTCAAGTTTTGGGAGCCAAAAATTGGAGATATCAATTGGTCTCTTACCAGTGGCAATACTGCAGCATGGGATATTGAACAACAACCAATCCTTGCATTCCAAGCTGCAATGTTTGAAATTCAGACCGTACTGAACCTTTGCTTGGGTTGTTTCTGATTGCAATGAAGTGATCAATGGTTTAGTGTGTAGCATGAATACTATGTTTTAAATTTTTTGTAACAGACCTATGGATTTTTGGTGTAATGTTTGTTTGATGAAGACAAGGTTCACTGTGTTGTGTTTAATCTCGATGTTTTGTGTAATGTTTGTTTAATGAAGACAAGGTGCAATAAAGTGATCAATGGTTTAGTATGAAGCATGAATACTATGTTTTTGTATTTTTGGGCATGTTCTGTTGGAATAAACACACATACACTGTCACGACCCTAATATTAGGCACCATTTTAGCACACGTTGAGCACGTGGGGGTTGGGGTGGTAGTATCTCATTTTATGCCATTTATGCTACTTGTTAAGTTTTATGTGTTTATTTATGTTTTTGATGAATTATGTGAAGATAGGATGAAAATGAATTAACTTTAATGATAAAGGGTCTAAATGAAATAAAAATAAAGTGTGTAGTGAATTTATAATATTTGAAATTTTAAAGTAAAATGTTTATATGTGGTTGAGGTGCTTTGGTGTAAAAGATGATAGTTAAGGTTGTTAAGGTTCAAGCCTTGAGGAGCTAAAGGGAAATTTGAGTTATGTTTATCCTTCAATAATTTCATGGAAATTCATTTAGGAAAGCCTCACCCTTATTTCCTCTGTTCTTAAGCTAAGAAAGAACCAAACCCTAGCTCCTTCTTCCAAAAACTATATCAAGCTCAATTCCTTTTCGTTTTCAAATTCGATCGCATATTCTTGTTCGTGGCGGCAAGGGGAGCGCATCTATCTAGAAAAATAAATATTTCATTTCGCAATATTCTTGTAAGTTATTATGATTTTCTTTCAAAACTTGTTAATTGAATGTATAATGTTGATATGGTGGTGTTATAATTGTTGTTTGGTAATTTGGAGCAATTTCTTGGAGTTGGAAATGTAGTAATTGACCTAAGTAGGGTGGTGTTGTTCATGGAAGGTTGTAGGAACTAATTGATTGTTGTTAAGATGAAAGAAAGCTATTAAAATGGAACTTGGTAATGTAATGGGAGATATAGTTAAGTTGCATGTAAAGGTTGAGTAAATTCTTATGCTTAGAAGCTTTGAATTGTGAATGGGATGAATTGAAATGGTTTGGTATGAGTTTGGTGAAGTTTAGTAACCCTTTTATGTCTTTAAAGCAGAGTAAAATTTTGTATAGAAGTTGGGATTTTTGGTTGCTGATGTTGGTAGCTGAAATCTGAATTCTGGGCAGAGGGCACGACTCGTGCTCTGTGGCACGAGTCGTCCCTTGAGGTTGGACTAGTCGTGCTCAATGGGGGACGACTGTATCTGAAGGGGTATACATTGGGCATGAGTCGTGCCCTGGGGCACGACTCGTGCCCTGCTCTGCTACCTCTGAATCATTTTTCAAGCATTGTAAACCTAATCTACCTAGGATATAAATGAACCCTCTTTAACTAAGATTAAAGTAGAACACTTTAGCTAGGCAATGGTATCTTACTTGGTCAAAATGGAATTGTGGAAGGGATTTAAATACTGTTCGGAAAATGGTTGGCAGCCTTGATTTGCAACTTAACCAAAGTGAATCAAACTTGGTAAATTGAACTTGGACCTTTATAGAGGTTATGTATTGTTGCATATTGAACATGTAAGGCTTGTTGTTTATACTTGTGGTCTTATTTGAGTTCATATCCATGGTTTGTGATATAAATAGTGTATGAAATGTATGTTGCACTATGTTATTGATTTAAACATGAGTATGAATACCATGTTGTTATTTTCTTATCCCTTTGGTGGATTTCTTTTCAAGTAACTATTATGTGTTTGAATTTGTGTTAATCGGCTGATGTTTAGAGGTATAACGGAATACGATCATATATGTGAATTGTTCTATAGTGTGATCGGATTACGTTATACCTGTGACTGTCCCCTTCTGTGGCCACAGACTGAGGTTATAGCATCTGTATTGAGCCAAAAGCCTTACAGAGTTGCTAGTATCTTATATTGTTCCCTGAAAAACGGGTCTTATAAGATGTGAATATGCCTAAGCAGTTCACAAATGAGTGGAGTTTTATCTCCCAATGTTGTACGACTTATATTGTTCAGACGGGAAAAGGTAAACCAAGGTAATGTAAGATGTTTACAGCTTTTTCAATGTGTTATATGCACCTTGTTATGTGTTGCATCTTACTTGGCATATTGTTGCATTCATAATAGCTTATTGAGATTTATTCTCACCCTTCTCCCTTTAATGTTTTAGATCGACTTGAGACAGGAGGACCCGACCAGTGAGGACGGAATGGAGTTTGTACGTGTCTTTTGGGTTGTTGGGTATGTATATGTCTTAGATGGGATTGTGGTTGTATTTTGGTATTACTCCTTGGTTGGAGTTTGTTTATATAACAACTTTGTATAACTTTTATTTGGGATCTTTTGTAACTTAAACATGTTGTTTATATTTCAAAGTTTGTTTTAAATTTTCCTCCAAGTGGAGATGACTCAAGTTAGTATTTGAATGGTAAGGTTAAAGTTGTATTCTTTTCAAAGTTAAGTTAAAGTTTTTGAAATTTCAGGTGGTCTTTCTTAGTTTTGGGGTCTCTCCCGTTCGGGACACGTGTTAGGTTCCGGGTCGGGGTCCCCACATACACCCTATTTATATACCAAATGCACAAAAGAAATGTAAAAACCATATTCATAAAATCAACTTCATTAAACTAAATAACAACTATAACTTGAGTTTTAAATTTGTCCAAAAACCACAATACATAATTGTTTAACCCAAAACACTTGTCCAAAAATCACAATACATAATTTTACAACCCAAAATACTTGTCCAAAAATTGGGGAGTACTTAATGTTTACAAACCAACAGCATTATTAAATGTGCACAAAAGCATTTCATAGTTTGACCAAGTTTACCATCTACTAACAACCAAAATAAACATACTTCACCAACAGACAACAACATAATTAATAAAGCTTGTTTCTTTTCTTCTTGGCATGTGATTGTTGTTGTAAATATTCAGAAGTAATGAAACTTCTTGTCCTCCTTCTAAATGATTCTAAATGATGGTTGAAGACTATTTGTACCTGCCCTTGTGTTCATCTGCATTGATTGAATAAGTTAGTCAAATGTAATAATAAATAAGACAATGGGTAGGAAACTAAAAAATAAATGTCTTTATCAAAAGCATATCCCACTTGCAACATGACCAGACACTTGTCCTTGTGTTCCCCTTCCCAATCCACCACTTGTTGACTACCACAATAAAAACAAACCCATGTGACTATCAAGCATTAATTGAATAAAAAAATCTCAATTCAATACACATAAAGCAAAAGTGAACATTAAAAAGTAAAAACAAACATATTAGTCCATTGTTTTCCCTTCCGTACTGTAGATCCGATCCAGATCCACCGCCCACAGACGTGGCCGGTTGAGCAAAGCGTGGCGGTTAAAACGGTTGGCAGCAAGGCGGTTTCAAATCTTGAATCCCAACCGGAACCGAACCGCCTAACTTGGCTCAACCGGTTACGGTTTAGGCGGTTCACGGTTTTAACGGTTATCCGGTTAACCTCACAGGTTTGACGGTTTGGATATGCTCGGCGGCCAGGAGTCTTTGGTGTTGCTCGGCGAAAAACTTGACCCTTTTTAGGGTTTAGGGTTTTGAGGGTTGCTCGGCCGAGTCTTTGGTGCTGCTCGGCCGAGCAACCCTTTTAGGGTTTAGGGGTTGAGGGTTGCTCGGCCGAGTCTTTGGTGTTGCTCGGCCGAGCATATCATTTTTCAGTTAATTTTTTAACGATTTTTTGAAAAAAGTTAACTTTTATTTTTTTCAATTTTTTTTTGGATAGATAAGACTATTTTAAACTTAAGTTTACTACATATATTTTTTACAAAAAGGTTTATAAAAAAAGTTATGAATTTTTAAAGAAATGAAAGTTAACGATTTTTTGAAAAAAGTTAACTTTTAATTTTTTTCAATTTTTTTTTGGATAAATAAGACTATTTTAAACTTAAGTTATCTACATACATTTTTAAAAAAAAGGTTTATAAAAAAACTATGAATTTTGAAAGAAAGAAAACTTAACTTTTTTTAAAAGAAACAAGTACTCCCTCCGTCCCATAGAACATTACACGTTTACTATTGAGAACGGAAAATAAGGAATAATGTTATTAAAGTAGGTGTTGTGAGTGGGAGGAGAGAGAATGAGTGGAGAGAATAGTAAATTATAATAGTGTTGTGAGTATTAAAATAATGTAGGAGAGAGAATGAGTGGAGAGAATAGTGATTTAAGGTTTCCTTTTTAGGAAAGTGGGACTTTAAAGAGGGACGCCCAAAATAGCAAAAGGGGTAATGTTCTATGGGACGGAGGGAGTATATAAAAGAAAAAAGGGACGGTACCCTTAAATTTTATTAATCAAAATAAAATTACAAAGAGGGGGACAACCAACCTTACCCTTTTATAAATAAGGGGGGACATTTAGGAGCTTTTACCTCAACCTAACTATTACAATTAATTAAAAATAAATCTAATCTAAAGTCTAAACTAATCTAATTAAAATAAAAATTAATCTAAAACATCATTCATTCATCACTACTTTCCGTGGAGTCCTCGACATCGTATTGATATCTTGGATCCAATAGATCCTCATCATAAGGCATGTCTTGTTGCCTTTTTTCCGCTCTAACCCAATCGCCAAGTAAAAGTTGATGTTCCAAGTTTTCACTTGTTAGTTGAGAACGTCTTTCATCCAAAACATTTCCACCAACGCTAAATGCCGATTCAACCGCCACCGTTGAAGCGGGAGAGGCTAATACTTCTTTAGCAACTATGGAAAGTATAGGATAAATGTCTTTCCTTCTTGACCACCATTGTAAAACATCAAATTCATTTGAATTTGGATCTTGATTTAATTCAAAGTTTGTAGTGAAATAGGTTTCTAACTCCACGGGAAGGTTTGATGATGATGAAGATGAACCTCGAGAAGGACCATATTTTTTACTATACAAATTTGCAATAAAACTATATGGATCACCACTAGTAAAACTTGGTTGAGAAGTAGAGAAATCATATTCAATGTTGTTGGCTTTTGAGAAGTGTTTCCATATAAGGCATTATACTCATTAAAAAGGTTAATCAAATCATTTTTTGTGTCATTAACAATAATTGACGGAAGTTCATAAATACCGTCACCATCGGGATATAATTTCATATAATAATAAGTTATAATGGACTCTAAATCATCTAATTTAACTCGAGGATCTAATAACTTTGCAACCAAGAAAAGAGACGGAATAGTGTCAAAATATTTAAGCCACTTTTTGTCTCATGTTAAAAATGCATTGTTTTAAAATAGGGCATTATTTTAAATTGTCAAAAATAGTAACAATTGCAATACAATGCTCTAGCACCAAAACGGAAGTTGGATAATAAACTCCCGAAAAAGCCAAAGTAAGCGGTATTAAAAATCTTTAACAATTCACATAAATTAATGCATGCATTCCAATGATAAGTAAATAGAGGTTCATGATAGCCAATTGACATAAAAAATTGCGTTAGGAGATCTTTATAAGCAAAACCATCGCTTAACATTTTATAGGTGGAATTCCACCTAGATTTGGAACATCGTAAGTAAAATATTTGTCCGGCATATTTTTACTTCTTAAAAACCTTATCCATTTTTTTGTATTAGAATTTTTTGAAATAAATTGAAGAGCTCGTCTAATTGGCTTAACATTAGTTTCTAATGCATCTAAACCATCTCTAACTTACATAAATTAATTATATGACATAAACATCTAATATGAAAAAACTTACCCCCAAGTGAGGGTTGACAAACGGTAATTAAATCGGGCAAACTAAGCCAGTATTAGCACTTGCGTTGTCAAATGAAATAGTAAATATTTTATTTAAAATACCATATTCAAGAAAAATCTCAAGCAATTTCGCACAAAATATTTTCCGCGGAATGCGGTGGCTCAAAATCTTTGTAAGCAATTAATCTTTTTTTGGATTTTCCATGAATTATCTATCCAGTAGCCAAGTAACGCCCAAATAAGTATTTCTTTTACTTGTGATCACTCAGACCATCGGCTGAGTGAAACTTTATTTTCTAATTTTTGATAAAACACCAATTAAATCTTTTTATATCTTTCAAGCCACTCTAGTAATATCGCGTACGGAGATTCGTACGTGGTACTCTCGTGGCGGCGGGGTTCAAAGAAAGGCGACGAAATTTTTCGTAAAAATCACAAATCCGCAAAATTAAAAGGAAGGCCTTTTACTTATGGAAATAAATTTGGCTAGTTCGCATCCCTATAAACTGACATGTCAGAATTTAAAAAGGACGGAAGAAAGGGAAGACGAACCTTGTGCGCTAGAACAGAACTACGTTGAAATTATGAGTGAGTTTGCGAAGCGGAAATGCCAAGTTTCTCGGGATGTTTTGCCGCGAAATGCCCGTTGAGCGTCCCATGCCCTCCACACTCTTTTCCATGCGTAAGTCGCATTCTGATAGTTACGGCTTATGCTCGAAAATTATAATCATCCTCGCTTGATAATTTTTCTTTTCTTTGAAATGGATAGAGAAGGTATCGGATTGTGGCTCTCTTTCTTGTCGTTGTCCTAGAGGACCCTAGGCCAGGCCACCTCCCGGAGCCCACCTCCCTAGCTCATTGCACCTACTACTCCTAGCATTACCACTTTCAATTTCAACTTGTTCTTCTTCCTCATTTTGTTGAATATTTGGATTTTGATGATGAAAATCATCGTTGGGGAGGAAGAATCGACAACGGACTTTTTAAATTGCTTCTTCTTTGATTTCTGACCATTTTGTATAAGAGAAAATGAAGTTTGGAAACAAAGCGGAGCTTAAAAATGGATGAAAATGGAGAAAAGCACTAATTTCGTTAGAAAACTAGCTGAAAATGGAACAATATTTAGC
>JAFEMH010001950.1:280000-397690 GCA_022495995.1 Adenophora triphylla var. japonica | reverse complement strand
TTATACCTTCATTTTTTTTTTTTTTATTTCGAGTAATTTTTTTAACTGAAATCATTGAATTTACATTCTTTCAATTCATGTTCTAAAAAAATAAGACCGCTAAAAGAATATTAATAGATGAACCCACGGTTTATATCGCTCATTAAATTTATAATGGAATACATGCCGTTTCTAAGTCTTCTATCTATATGTACTATGTACCTGGCGAATTCAAATAAAAGCGATCCCCTATTTTAAAAAAAAATTTTATAGGTCCGAGACGAATTCAAATAATACACAAAGTGAAAATATATTAGGGAAAAACTTATATCGAAAACGCCGTAAACCTGTTGGATGAGTTTTCTATCAGTGGGGTTGATGTGCCCATAAAAAAAAAAGATTGGACCCAATTACACCAAAGAAGCCCAATGTAATATGTTTCGAGCCCAGTCTACATGCCCACACGTAAGTCTACTACTTGGCTATATATACTCCCTCCCTCCATTTGCAAAGAAGCTCTCTCCCTCTCTCTCTCTCTCTCTCTCTCTCTCTCTCTCTTAGAAATGTCTTTCATGATAATATATATGCGATATGCCATAGACTCGGATTGATGCATTCTCACGCCGTAGAATTTGGGGGGGGGAAAGGCCCCCTACCCCTAATCGGTAAGTCTTTGTTTTGTAGGTCCCAATAATAAAAGCCAACATTAGGTACGTTATAGATCCGTAAAATGCCGCCGACATTTAAATTCTGGTCGCCGACATGAAATCTACCATCATTTAACTGGATAGTTCAAGTCGCTGGGACTTTCGAACAACTTCCTTTCCAAGTAATTTGTTTCTGACAATTTCCGTCAAAAATCCTTCGATCCCACCGATTCTAGCCATATACCCTACTCCCCTCTCTAAAAATAAGGCTTGCTTGTAGGCAAATTCTCTTTTACTCCTGATGTTTCTTGTATTTGTTCCCTTTTTTCCCGACTTTCAGTAGCCGACCTTTTTTTTCCTTTTCGCCCATCTTCGATTTTTTTCCTTGTTTTGGGGGTGCCTACTTCAGGAGCGGCAACCTCCCAGGCCATCATGATACACTTACAAGAAAAATCGGAAATAGGGAGACGGAAAATTACCAGTACAGACTTGAGTCTCGTAGCTGAATTCTGGCTTGACAATTACAGACGTATCTGGGGAATAGAGACTGATCTCGCATTCCGTCTTCTAATTTAGAGACCCGATTCAACATCCGTCTCTAATTTAGAGACTGATTCCTCGAATCCGGTCTCTAAGGTTTAGGGTATATAAGGTTTAGTGGTAATGTAGGGTATATGAGATTTTGGGGGTTACGCGATAAGTTTAGGATTTAGTGGTACGAGGGTATAGCGAGGTTTGTGGTTAGTGGTATAAGAGATAAGGTATAGGTATACGACTTAGGATTTCATGTGGTTTAGTATAAGGTATAACAGGTATACCTAACTTGTAGTAGGCTTGTGTGGTAATGGTGGTATACGAGGTTTAGTGGTTTAGTGGTATAAGTGGATAATGTAGTATGACATATGACTTATGGTTTCAGTGGTATGAGGGTATACGAGATTTAGTGGTTTCAGTGGCTTAGGTATAAGTGTAAAAGGGTTAGTGGTATGTATTTGTGGCTTAGTGGTTTATGTGTGGTGGTCTGGTGGTACATTTGGTATGTATGGGGTTTAAAATTCTTAGTGGTATAAGGTATAAGTAGGTTGTGGTATATGGTTTGTGTGGTTCGAGTGGCGTAGAGTATAGCATGATTTGTGTGGTATAGTGGTATAATTGTATAAGTGGTTAGGGTATAGGGTTTAGTGGTATAAACCAGAGTATAAGGTATAGGGTATAATGTGATAAGGGTTGTGTGGCATGTATGTGGTTTCAGTGGTTTAGTGGTATACGGATCAGTGGTTTAGTGGTATACAGGTACATGTATGTACGCACTCAGGGTTTAGTGGTATAAAGTGGATAAGGTATAGCATACGACTTAGTGGTTTAGTGGTATAAGGTATGTGATACCTAGACTTTAGGATTTAGTGGTATAAGGTATAAGTGGTTAGGGCATAGGGGTTTATGGTTTAGTGGTTCTGAGGTGGTACAAGGGCTTTAGGGTATAGTGGTATGATGTATAAGGGTTAGTGGCATGTGGCTTTAGGGTATATGGTATAGAGTTTAGGGTATAGTGTATAAGGTATAGGGTATAATGTATAAGGGTTAGGGTATAGGGTTTAGGGGTATATGGTACGTGGTTTAGGGTATAAGGTATATAATGTATAGGTATACGACTTAGGATTTAGTGGTATAAAGTTTAGGGTATAAGTGATAAGGTATAGGTATACGACTTAGGATTTAGTGGTATAGGGTATAAGGTATAGGTATACGACTTAGGATTTAGGGTATAAGGTATAAGTGGTTAGGGCATAGTGGTTTAGTGGTTCGAGTACAGGGTATAGGGTTTAGGATATGTGGTATAATGTATAAGTGGGTATGTGGTTTAGGGTTTAGGGTATAGGGTATAAGGTTTAGGGTATAGTGTATAAGGTATAGGGTATAAATGTATAGGTATACGACTTAGTGGCTTAGAGTATAGAGTTTAGGGTATAAGTGGATAAGGTATAGGTATACGACTTAGTGGTTTAGGGTATAGTGATATAAGGTATAGGTATACGACTTAGGATTTAGTGGTATAATGCATAAGGGTTAGGGTATAGGATTTAGTGGTTTAGTGGTATAGGGTTTAGGGTATAGGGTATAATGTATAAAGGTTAGTGTATAGGGTTTAGGGTTTAAGGTATAGGGTATATGATTTAGGATTTAGGGTATAGGGTATATAATGTATTTTTTATATTATGTATTATTACTAGTTATTATTAAAATTATTATTAATTATATAATAATAATTATTAATATATTCAATTATATAATTGAATAATTAACAATAAAGCATCATTATTAGTATTATTATTAACTATTATTACTAATTTTATGATAATATTATTATTCTTGATATTAGGCATACTACTTTAACTAAAATTTTGGGTAAATCAAATAAAAGCAGTAAATATTTTAGATAACTTTTTGCAAATTTCAGTAATAAAAAAAGTCTAAAATATTTTTTCCTAGTCAATAAAAAATAATAAAAATTACTCCCTCTGTTCCAGACCAAGAGTCCTACTTTCCTTTTTGGTCCGTCCCAGACCAAGAGTCCCTTTCTTTAAATGGAAAGTTTTCCATATATTCATACCCTTATCATCTTCATATATTTACAAAAAAAACCATTACTATTTCTCCCACTCATTCTCTCTCCTATTAAATATTTTTAACTTTTATATTCTCTCTCCTATTCCCTACCACACATTTAACTTTTACATTCTCTCTCCTATTCCCTACCACACATTTAACTTTTACATTCTCTCTCCTAAAATTTTCTACCCACTTTAAAAAAATTTCTTAAGAAGCGTGAAATCTCCCCCGAGGACCCTTGGTCTGGGACGAAGGGAGTACTAGTTATTATTAGTAGTACTATTATTAATATTATTACTGTTTATGTAATTAATATTAATATTAATATTAATTAATTAATCAATTATATAATTAATAATTCATTAATAAATATTATTGATATTAAATATTATTATTCTTGATATTAAGCATAATTATTTTAGTTAGCATATAGTATAGTGTGAAACAAATATAAATATATGATGTGGCATTGTTTGATTAGATTTCAAAATTTCTCGCGGATCATGAGCCAAAGCAAGATCTGGCCATTTAATACATTCAATCCAACGACCCATAACAATTCAAACAAAACCAATTAATATCCCTCTCCCTATTTCTCTCCTAATTTCTCTCTCTCTCTCTCTCTCTTCATTTTCAAAAAGCCGAGACCTACCAAACCCTTTTCTCTCTCTCCCATTTCCCGTCAAATTCACTGCCTCCTTCATCAGCCTCCGCCGTCGCCCTCCGGCGCCACCACAGCCAGTCATCTTCGCCCTCCGTCACTCTCTCTCTTTCTCCATTTTATTCGCCCTCTCGTCACTCACAATACGCCTCCCTCTCCCTCTCTCGTTTTCCTCACAATACACACCACACTCACAATACGCCGCCGTCACCCACTCACCCTCCGCTCCTTCCTTACGCCGCTCTACCCCTCTCCCTTTTGTAAGTCTCTCTCTCTCTCAAGATCTAAATCAAATCCGGATCTGGTTTCATTTATGTGTGTGCGTTGAGCCGCGTGTTCAACTTTGTTGAGTTTTTCGTTTTGATTACAGGCCGAACGTGGTAATCTCGAGGCGATGGTTCGCTGCGGCGGAGGAGAAATCTGAGACGATGGTCTGTCGAAAATGATGATTTCTTCAAATGGTCCGTAAAGTGGTTAATATGTAATCAGACGATGGTCTGGGCCAAGAAATGTTGAACGGTGTGTTCAACCTTGTTGAGTTTTTTCGTTTTGATCACAGTGATGGTGGTGATCCGTGAAAGTGGTTGATATGTTTTTTTTTTTTTTTTTTGTGTTTTGAAGGATTTGTAATTTATTTTGAAAATGTAATTGTAATTAATGTATTTTGATATTTTAATTGATGTATTTTGACATTTTCAATTGATGTATTTTGACATTTTTCAATATACTCCCTCCGTCCCACCTCAAGGTTGAACCTTGAGGTGGACACGCTTTTTAAGAAATGTAATTAAAGTGGGTAGAAAATTTGAAGAGAGAGAATGTAAAAGTTAAATGTGTGGTAGGGAATAGGAGAGAGAATGTAAAAGTTAAAAATATTTAATAGGAGAGAGAATGAGTGGGAGAATGTGTGGTAGGAAATAGGAGAGAGAATGGTTTTTTTGTAAATATATGGAGATGATAAGGGTATAAATATATGGAAAACTTTCCATTTAAGGAAGTTAAACCTTGAGGTGGGACGACCCAAAAAGGAAAGGTTAAACCTTGAGGTGGGACGGAGGGAGTACTAGATTATTTTTATCTTTAATTTTATATTAGTTTAATTATTACTGTATTAATTTTAAGTAGCATTATAAATCAATTTATATAAAAAAATTATTCAGCATATATTATATATTTAAAAATATATTAAAATATATTTTTAAATATATATATTTGTGCTGAATATTTTTTTTTAAATTGGCAAATTAGCGACAGATAATTTTCTGTCTCTAAATTTAAATCAGTGACATACTAATTCTGTAGCTAATTCGTGGGTGCAGGTTTGTCGCTAATATATTTGTAGCTATTCAGTAGCTGAATTTAGAGACAGAATTGCCTGTCTCTAAATTAGAGACATAATTGTCTATCTCTAATTTAGAGACGGATATGTCCGTCTCTAAAACAGCTACAAAACAGCGATGCCCAATTTAGCGACGAACCTGCATACACGGAATAGCTATGGAACAAATCCGTCTCTAAACACGATTTAGCTACGGAATCTTCATTTTAGCTACAAAATTTGCCGTAGCTAAAACAGTTTTTCCTTGTAGTGATACGGGGGTGCCTACTAGGGCGGCAACCTCCCAGACCATCATGATATGGGGGTGCCTATTAGGGCGGCAACCTCCCAGGCCTTCATCATTTGGGGGTGCCTACTAGGGCGGCAACCTCTCAGGCCATCATCATCTGGGGATGTCTACTAGGGCGGCAACCTCTCAGGCCATCATCATCTGGGGGTGCCTACTAGGGCGGCAACCTCCCAGCCCTTCATCATCTGGGGGTGCCTACTAGGGCAACAACCTCCCAGGCCTTTATCATCTGAGGGTGCCTACTAGGGCGACAACCTCCCGGGCCATCATCATCTGGGGGTGCCTATTAGGGCGACAACCTCCCATGCCTTCATCAGACTAGAAAATAATGTCAACAACTGTGATCAGAGAATAAGAGAACTCTCAGATTCCACTGCAAAATTCAGAAACTTCATACGAAAGCATTTTCTTCAAATACGAGATCTCGATAAAATAATCTGGGCACAAAATAATTTGATCGACTTCATCATGCTTGACAGAGTACCTACAAAAGACATGAGGTAGTCATGTGCCAATCTAGTATAATACTTTCTTTTTATTTGACACAACGAGCATATATTACGCAACTATTATTTAAATGAGAGAAATAATGAACCACAAGTATCTTTCGCATTTTACTGAGTTTATTCATTTCAAGTAGAGCCGTCAATTTGGGTTGAGCCCGTTGGGCCAGCCCGCCCCGCCATGTAATAGGGATGGGTTGGGTTGACATATTTACAGCCCGTCAGGAATTTGGCCCGCCCCGCCCCGCCCCGTTTAGTGGCGGGTTTTGACGGATTGGGTCCGTCTCGCCCCGCCAGCGCGTATTGACAACTCTAAGTACTACTACCCCATCCACCCACTTCCGGTTACTATTCTATCAAGAAACTTTTTGTTAGCTAACGAGTACAAAAATTTATATTAGGGGTATGTTGGCTGCCGGGATAGTTTTACACGATTACTTATAGTGCTATTTGAATGCATTTGTTAATCTCGGGTCCGTCTCGCCCACCAGCGCGTATTGACAACTCTAAGTACTACTACCCCATCCACCCACTTCCAGTTACTATTATATCAAGAAACTTTTTGTTAGCTAGCGAGTACAGAAATTTTTATTAGGGGTATGTTGGCTGCCGGGATAGTTTTACACGATTACTTATAGTGCTATTTGAATGCATTTGTTAACCTCGTAATTTGATAGGGAACATGCATTTAACTAGGCAGAGAAAATATTGATTTCCAAGCCCGATTTGTGAATCCTGGCTAAAATCCATCCTAAGTGTCCAACGTTTGTAAACTGAATGGGTTTTTTTATGGTTGATAGTTCATTATAATATCAGTAATAAAAGCTTTCCTATTATGCTATCCTAGTTCATGATAAAATTTTATTTATTGGCTTGGCCCGCCTGGTCCACCAACTCAAGGTGAGTTGGGTTGAGTTGACATATTTTCAACCCGTCAGAAATTTGGCCCGCCCCGCCTCGTTTAGTGGCGGATTTTAGCGGGTTGGGGCCGTCCCGCCGGCCCGTATTGACAGCGCTAATTTCAAGTATATTATCATGACTGTCATTTTTCAATATTCATCATTACAAGATCTCAAATATGTAGCGGGTCAACGTACCCCTACACCATGATGCTTTCATTTCCACTTGTGACATAACTGTTCACATATAAATAAAGAGCATATAGTTAGCATACTTCGTTTCATATTATTTTTTCACGTATCATGATTCCTCTATATTTATTTCAATCAGGATGAACAATTTGCAATTTTGATCAATTTCCAATCTTCAACAATTAAGTGAAGGTACTGTCGAAAAAGTTGGCATGGGGTATGCTACAATTATTTAATATTAATCCATATTTAGTCCTCTTTAGCAATAACTATTTTTATGTCCCATTTTATATTCTGGTCATTCAAGTATTACTATATCGTGTTGAATGAAATAATAACAAATTCAGCTATATTCATATTACTTACTTTCTTTGTTAATGACATAAATTAGCAAGTAGAAAAAGGATTAAACTAAAAACATTCCATCAAGTAGGCATGAATTTTAAAACAAATATAATATTGCATAATACACATTCATTGTTTTAAAGAGATTATTTCCAGTTAATAACCAAAAAGATTGCAATCGTTCAATCCATTATCTCTTGTTAGTGACATAAAAATGCAAGTAACAAGTTAAGTCAATCGTTATATCAAGTTATCATAGTAATAGAGGGCACATTTAACTTTGCCATGTAACGGGTTTTCAAAGTATGCACTTATGTTGTTAAATAATGAGGTTTGCGCAAAATAATTTAGCAACAAAGAAAATAGTAGAAAGAAACGACCTGGCGGAGATTTTGATAAATTCCCTTAGAACTTAACGAAGATTTTAACGATCGTCCGTTGATATAGCCTCCCAAGTTAACGAAGCTGATGCACCAAATGGAGGGAGATATTTTTCCACCCCAAACTGATTTGTGTGGTCGAGAATTACCCACTAACTTTTCACCCCCTCTTTCCTTTGCAGCAAACAACAATGATCAATTGCACAAAGGTGAAAAGGGGTAGCATCCTAGGCTTGGTCGGCGTTCAACCGGTGATGGCCAGCGACGGCACCGAAAAGTCGCTCCCGCACGATACTCCGACGCTAAAGTCGCTTCTGAGTTAATCCTAGATTACTCCGTCTCGATCGGTGAGAGGGTGGGTCTCCCTCATAACGTTGACCGAGAGAGAGAGAGTCAGAGAGGTCCCTTTCCATCTTTAAAGTCGCCGATCGACTCTCCAACCGCTCCCTCCGCCATTGATGTTTTAACGTTCCTACTCCATCTCCGATTTCTAGCCGCTTCATCACCTTTTTCCTCCGACGTTGTTCATCGACAAGAAAGACTCTCGCCGTTGATACATTGGTTCTCGTATGATTGGTTCTCGCATATTGCTTCTCGCATGTTGGCTCTCGTATGATGGTTCCCTGCATGTTGGTTCTCGTATGATTGGTTCTCGCATATTGTTTCTCGCATGTTGGTTTTCGTGGTATGGTTCTCGTATGTTGGTTCTCGTATGATTGGTTCTCGCATAATGATTCTCGTATGTTGGTTCTCGTATGATGGTTCCTCGTATGTTGGTTCCTCGCATGATGGTTCCCGTATGTCGGTTCTCGTATGATTGGTTCTCGCATATTGATTCTCGTACGTTGGTTCTCGTATGATGGTTCCCATATGTCAAGTTCTCGCATGTTGGTTCTCATATATTGATTATTGGTTCTAGTATGTTGTATCATCAGCATCATTGGTTTCATCGCATCTCGTATCTTGTTTATTTGATGTCATCTCTCTTGTGGGCCGAACTAGCGGACATACATTATTTTTCTAGCTTGTATTAACAAGCTAGAAAAATAATGTCAGGGTCTCCGGGACGAGTTCGCCCACAAGTTATAGGACTGGTGACATCAAGAAGCTTATATGTTTTCGGGATCTTGATGAAAGAAAGTGATATGAACTCGTCATCTACGTGATTCGCGACTTGTGTGCATTATTTTTACTTCTCAACTCGTATCTATGAATAATCGAGCCAAGGAGTTTCGGAGGGCTTCCTCGGGATGTGCCCATAGAAAAAGATTGGACCCAATTACACCAAAGAAGCTTAATGGATATGTTTCGAGCCCAAGCCTACATGTAAGTCTACTACTTCGACTATATATACTCCTCTCCCTCCATTTGCAAAGTAAGCTCTCTCCCTCTTCTCTCCTCTCTTTCTAGAAATGTCTTGTGATAATATATATGATATGCTATAGATCGGATTGATGATTCTCACGAGAGCCTTAGGTAGTTCTTTTTGGGGAAAGACTTCCACCCCTAACGGTCGGCTCGCTTCTCGAGTAGGTGCTGTTTGAGGCAAATGCGTTTCTCCATAAGTTATGGAGAAACGTGTTTTCCAAATATTAAATGTTCGGATATCGATCTCGAAGTCTTCAAAAGTTCTGGATATCGAGAATCTTCTCTGAATGATATCCAAGTTATGTTAGAATGGGTTATACTTAGATGGTACCAACACATACCAACTTTCCGCATATCAAATTAAATAGATTCTGGATATCAATTTCACAAGAGTTACTTGGATATCCGAACATTCTAATATTGATATCCGAAGCCTAGAAATTTAGAAATTGCCCGAAGCCAAGGCCACGGAGAAGTTTACTTGGCCTGGATATAAATTACATAGGTTCTGAATATCCTTTCAAAAGGTTACTGATACCGTTTTCCACGGCGAAGGCTAATCTTGTGAATAAAACATTTCTAGATCCTTTCAAAAGGTTCTGGTAGACTTTGCAGATCCAGAAGTCTTTAGGACGGATATCGAGAAAAAAAAATTGGGGCAAAGGCCAAGGCAAAAGCCAAATTTCTGATTCTGGATATTACTTTCGTAAGGTTACGGATATCCGAAGCCTTGGGACGGATATCCGAGATCCTTAAGAAAGGATATCCGAGAAGAATTCAATCAACCAGAATCAATACCCGGAAGAGCAAATGAGGAATTGTTGCGCATCAAATTGCTCTGCCCTCTACATATTAACACCCTTTTCAAATTCAAACCTAAAAACACGAATTAATCACCATAAATTGAAAGTTTAGGAAATTTGGAAAGTGGGTCGTCTAAATCAAGGTCTCTGCCGAGTTTGTAATCGTAATTGGCCGGAGAATTGAGGGAACGGTCACGGTGAAGTTTTGGACAGGGGTCGCCGATTGGTTTGAAGAGAAGAAGCTCGGTTTAGGGAGGAGATTAGGGAAGGTTTGGCGGAGAAGAAGGTAATTGGGGAAGAAGAAGGTCGCCGGTGATTGAGGTCGCCGGTGATGGAGGTTGGTGGGGAAGACGACGCGGGAGCAAGGTTGATTTGCGTTTTGAGAGAGGAGAGAGAAAGTCTTTTCCGGATAGAGAGAGAGAGGAGCCTGTGTCGTTGTTGTTGTGTTGTGTGTGTGTTGAGAGAAAAAAAACCCGTTTCTCCGTAAATGATGGAGAAACGCGTTTCTCTCTAGATTTTGGCTGTTTTCTTATACGTTTTCACTATACAATCATTATCCTTTTTTAAAATCTTAAGTAAAAATAGTTTAGAACAAATAAAGTATTTAATTTATACCAATACAAATAATATATTGACTTGTTTAACAATAATTAACTTCATTTTTTGAAACGGAGAGTGTTGTTAGAGATGGAATTAAATATTTGGTTTGCATCGTAAACATCAGTCATTTTATTCAAACCAACCTTCCTAGTAATTTGGTTTGCAAATTAAATAGACTTCTGGAGATGGAATCGGGAATATTGCTAAAAATACATTAATAATTTATTCAAACCAACCTTCCCAGTAATTTGGTTTGCGAATAAAATACTCCATCTCCAGCTCACTTTTGCACATATTCATTAATTATTGTTCAAATTGTGGATTGTATATTTATTTTAGGATTTTTTTGTTTTTCTTCATTGTTTGACATTATACCTTCATTTTTTTTTTAGTTTCGAGTATTTTTTTTAATTGAAATCAATGAATTTACATTCTGTCAATTCATGTTTTAAAAAATAAACCGCTAAAAGAATATTAATGGATGAATCCACAGTTTATACCATTAATTAAATGAGGCAATTACCAAATCATCCCTCATCCTAACAAAAACGATCACCTGGGACAAGGATTTTCGAAATTAACCACTGTGTCCTCTCATTGTAAATGAACGCACATGCCCTTGTTAGATTTGACAAAATTACACTATTGTCACCGCTAAGTGACGTGGACGCATGTGGTCCATTTCCCATCCCCCTCCTCTGTGCTTTCTTTCTCTCTCTTTTTTTTTTCCCTCAAAACTTTAAAATGAAATATCTAAAAATCTAAAAAAAAAAAAAAAAAAAATGCGAGACCACCTTTGTTTTCATATCGTCAATACGAATCAAACTAGTAGTATCAACATATAATCTGAAGCAAATTTGAGAAGTTCATATTTGACAAGTTCACGTAGTTTTTGATAAGTTTACGGTTATTATTTTTTACATTTGTTCCAATAACAATTAAGAGAAGTTCACAGTTGTTTTAGCTAAATTCATAATTTCTGTATGAAAATGACTATTATTTACTTAATTCACAGATATTTTTAGTTAAGTTCACAGTTGTTTTAGTTAAGTTCACAGTTGTTCTTAGTCTTTTATAGCCTTTATTTTGCAATTTTATGAGATTATTTGACCTATTTGTTAAGTTTAATGTTGTTTTTTTGTTAAGTTCACGGTTGTTTCAATCATTTATGACCTCTATTTTTACAATTTTATGAGATTATTTGACATATTTGTTATGTTCACAATTGTTTTTACTTAAGTTCATTAATGTTTTTTGTTAAGTTCACAGTTACCTCTATTTATGAATTTTTGACTAGCTATCTAGTTATGTTAGGCTATTAGGCAAGAACCCACTATTCCCTTGTTGGTCCACTTCGTTGAAGGTTACAAGTTATGGAGTTGTTTTGAATAAGTTCACAGTTATTTTTTATAAGTTCACAGTTATTTTTTATAACTTCATAGTTATTTTTTACATTTGTTACAATAACAATTAAGAGAAGTTCACAGTTGTTTTAGCTAATTTCATAATTTCTGCATGAAAATGACTATCATTTACTTAATTCACAGGTTTTTTTAAGTTAAGTTCACAGTTGTTTTAGTTAAGTTAACAGTTGATATTTGTCTTTTATAGCCTTTATTTATGAAATTTTATGAGATTATTTGACATATTTGTTAAGTTCATTGTTGTTTTTAGTTAAGTTCACAGTTGTTTTAGTCCTTTATGAACTCTATTTTTGCAATTTTATGAGATTATTTGACATATTTGTTAAGTTCATAGTTGTTTTTACTTAATTTTACATTTGTTTTTAGACTTTTAGGGTCTCTATTTTTGCAATTTATGAGATTATTTAACATATTTGTTAAGTTCACAGTTGTTTTTAGTTAAGTTTACAAATGTTTTTAGTCTTTTATATTGCCTCTATTTTTGAATTTTATGAGAATATTTGACATATTTATTAAGTTTACAGTTGTTTTTAGTATCTTATTACCTCTATTTTTGAATTTTATGAGATTATTTGAAATATTTGTTTAGTTCACAGTTATTTTTAGTTAAGTTCACAGTTGTTTTTAGTTAAGTTTACATTTGTTTTTATTTAAGTTCACATTTGTTTTTATTTTGTTATGACTTCTAGTTTACTTAATCCAGAGTTGTTTTAGTTAAGATCACAATTATGAGACAATAATGTAGAAGAGAGACACACTTAATAGGAGTAAATTTGATAATTTTATTATTAAGTTATAATAATAATTTTTTTTTTAATTTGTGAAAAGTAAAAAAAAAATGAAAACCATTTGAAACTGGAGGAATATAAAAGAAAGTTACAATGATTATAGACGAAAGAAGACAGTTGCACATATTATAATTAGTACAAGCTCGAGTAAAAAAGTCTAAATTGCAAAAAGTTGAGATTGCTAGAAGAAGTTTGATGACCATTTAAAGCTCAGTTCCTATCTTAATGGTCTACCCGTCTTGCTCTTTTCTACTGCAATATGAAAAAAGTTCCTTATTCAACAGCATTAATGGCCACAAATACTTAATGGTCTATCCGTCTTGCTCTTTTCTACTACATTGTTTGTAAATCATCATCATCACAGACCTCAATTCCAGAAAAAAAAAAAAAAAAAAAAAAAAAAGAAAACAAACAATATCTGCAAGTTTTAGGCAAATTTGAGAAGAAAAGAAAGACGGGAAGAGAGAAAGGAATTTCAAATAAGATCTCACGCAAAGGAGACCGGTGATGAGAAGAGGCGATCGAACATGGGCGGAGGTATGAAGGGCAAGGGGGCCACCGCCCTCCTTGACAATTTTTTTGTTTTTTGTTTTTTTTTTTGGTACTTATGTAATACAATTTTCTTTTAAAAAAAATTATACTCCTATGCATTGTGACTATACTTTCTCCGTCTCACTAAAATTACATTTTTATTTTAAACACAGAGATTAAATGTAGTTGTACTTCCTCCGTCTCATTAACAATTTTATTTTTATTTTAAACAAAAAGATTAAATGTAATTGTTGTGAATTTGGTGGTCCCCCGTTGCAATCAAGACAAGAAATCAACACACCCACAAGCACAATAATGGAAGAAACACACACACAAGAACACAAGAGTTGTTTACCCGGTTCATTCAACACATGAACTACGTCCGGGGGCAATTGCCAAGCCAATATTGTATTAGACACCTTCTAATATGTTGCTTCTACAACTCACTATCTGTTCTAGGTCGTATCTATGTTTATATAGTTGTACAAGGAAGCCCTAAATCAATATTAAGAAGAGATCTCATCAAAATAGGAAACAAATAAAAAACTGCTGCTGAAGATTCGGGCTTAGCGCGGCCGCCCTCAAGGCCTGCGCGGCCGCCCTCCTTGACAGAAGAATTGCACCCACGGAACGTACCTCCAGCGCGGTCGCCCTCCACCTAAGCGCGGCCGCTCTCCTCGACAGAAGCTCCTCCGAGATTTTCCTTCTTGATGTCACTGACTCCTCCGACTTAGACTCCTCCTCTTCCTCGTAGTTTAGGATTCAATCCCAACAATCTCCCACCGGAGACTAAACTAACAAACATAGAAACACCCATCAACTCCCACCACGGAGTAATGACCTTCGAACACATTCCCCCCCATATTGGCTTGACACTACCTCTCCTCTCCTCAAGTACTAAGGCGAGTTGAAACCAAGCGACGTTTCAACCTCTCCGTGTTAGATGATTCTTGCCTCCCCAAATCAGCTTCTACCTTGATTTCTCCCCGCAAGTCTAACTTCGCCTTCTCCCTCCAGACCCACCTTCCTCGCAATGCTTCCCCTTGAAACTTGGACACACCTTGTTTCTTGCATCGTCTGCTTTCGGTCTGAATACGCTCTCTGTTAGGGCACTTGGACTTCCACACCACGTTGATCAACTTTGTGTCCTTCTCCCCCCCAACATACCGTTTCTTGATGTCTCTCCTTTCCACACCAATAGGCCGGTTCTTTTGCCTCTTGCTCCCACCGGAACGAACATCGACATTGTAGGTAGAGTACAACATCTTCCCCTTAACCCCACGAGCTACCACCTTAGCCCCTTTTGTGACTTCCCAAGACCCACCAATGAAAGACACACCATACCCTTCACTGTCAAGTTGTCCCACAGAAATCATCCTTCTCCTCAAGTCCGGAACATGCATCACATCGTGTAGTTGTAAAACAGCCCCGTTAGGTGTCTTCATCATCACATCCCCCTTTCCTTTGATCTTCAATGGTTGACCATCACCAAGATAGATAACCCCAAAATCTCCAGTTTTATACCGCTCCATTGATCCTGCATCCCCACTAGCATGACAAGAAGCTCCAGAATCCAACACCCAATCTTCACCCGACTGCTCCTCTCCTAGGATTAATACATCTCCACCATCATCCACCACGTGTGCACCACCATCTTTGCCCGGACACTCATAACTGATATGACCTAATTCGCCACAATTGTAGCACTTGACCTTTTTCCCCTTTTTCGGTCCTCCTCTTCCCCTATTTCTCTCCACCCTAAGTGCAGCCCCATCTACGGAAGATTCTCCCCTTTTCTCTTTCCTTCGCAACTCCTCTTGAAGGATGAGATCTCTAACCTCCGTATACACCAATGTTGTTTTCGACGTACTAATCGTTGTGACAGTAACCTCCCAACTATCAGGCAATGATTTTAGTAGAAAACAAGCTAGCACTTCATCGGAGAAAGTAATATCAACACTTTTCAATTGGTCCACCATACCTTTGAAATTGCCGATATGACTTGCCGCTGTCGGCCCCTCTGACATCTTCGCATTCGCAAACCTCTTTATCAAATGCACCTTATTGATATTAGACGGCTTCTCATACATGTCTGACAGCGTTTGTAGCAACTCCACCGTTGTCTTGGCCTCCATAGCCTTCCGATCCAACGTCTCCCAATCCCCTTGTGACATGCCTTCGGGTTTCTCCTTCAAGGGTTCATGAAGATCCTTACAATAAAGGTAATCTTCAATCCTTGTCCTCCATAACGTGAAATTCACACCGTTGAATTTCTCGATTAAGTTCTTCATCTGATTGCTTCACCAAGTCCCCAAGAACGCGATTCAAAAAATCAACTAATTAAACTTTGAATCCTCCGAACCAAAGCTCTGATACCAGTTGTTGTGAATTTGGTGGTCCCCCGTTGCAATCAAGACAAGAAATCAACACACCCACAAGCACAATAATGGAAGAAACACACACAAAAGAAAACAAGAGTTGTTTACCCGGTTCATTCAACACATGAACTACGTCCGGGGGCAATTGCCAAGCCAATATTGTATTAGACACCTTCTAATATGTTGCTTCTACAACTTCTTCACCGCGGCCGCCCTCCTCGACAGAAACTCCTCCGAGATTTTCCTTCTTGATCTCACCGACTCCTCCGACTTAGGCTCCTCCTCTTCCTCGTAGTTTAGGATCCAATCACCAAATTCACAACAGTAATTTGGCTGAGTATAAAGAGTGAGGTATGAGAGAGATAATTGGTAGAAAAGTGTAATTTTTAATGAGACATTTGATAAAGAATTTAACTTTTAGTGGGACGGAGGAAATATATTTTGAAAAAAAAATGTTCTATATTTATAATTTTTCTTTTAATAGATGTGATTTGTAGACGTTAAATAAATATACATGTTGAACTTTTTGATATGTGAAATTATGTTATATGTGTGTCGAATTGTATAATATATCAATGAATGAATTATTGGCACCATTAAAGCAGATAATTTACTATGTCTAAAATTATATTCGGTATGAAATAATACACCAAATTTTTTTTTCTGGGGCGCTGCCCCCGAACCCCCATACATCATTCCTTCACTCCAAAATTTCTTGCCCCCCCTTCACTTAATTTCTAGCTCCGCCACTGGATCAGAATAGGACAACTGAGGTTGTTGCTGATGGAGAAGTCGACAAGCGAAGCAGATCTGGTGACAGCGACCTCATGCTGCAAAGCGAAAGATAACTTCTTGAATATTTCCGAAACAAGGGTTAGGTCGTCGGTGTAGTTGTATGTCCGGAGGTAGGGGAAGTAAGAGAGAGAGTGTCTGACTGAGATGACGTTTGGTAGGGAAGATAGAAGTTATTGGAGAGGGAGGTCGGGAACTGAGAGTCACCTTCAATGTGGTAGTTGATGAAGCGCTTCAGATGGAGGAGAAAAGGAGGATATGATTTGCTTGACCGGAGTAGTAGAAGATGAACCTGGTGGGGGCGGCTTGAGGTGAAGGAGGGGAAGGGGTCGCCAGAGAGGGCAACGTTGGCCGGGGATGGAGAAGGAAAGGGATCGCCGGTGAAGGGAAGGTAGAGAGAGTGACTGTGTGCGTGTATGTGACTGTGTGTGTTGGAGGGGAGGGATGGGTTTTATTTGGGGTGTAGTAGTTCTGTCATTTATGTAGAGTATAAATGGTTCCAGGACCATTTGGTAATATTGATTTCAACATTGGACTAATTGGTTGATTTTCAAAATGCTTGTCTATAATGGTGGATTGCGATTAGGGTGGAGGATCGAGCGATAATTTCCTCTAATTAAATTTATAAGGGAATACATGGTCGTTTCTAGCCTTTTATAGGTTCAGCACGAATTCAAATAAAAGGGACCCTAATTTATTTATTTTTTGCGAAGCTCAAACAAATTTTATGACACACACACATATATGCAAAACTTAAATGTCACAAATTAGCTATAACAAAAATTACAATTTTTTTAAATGTCAAGAAATTGCAACTAGGTCCACATCGCCGAAATGGAAACATTAAAAAAGAAAAATATAAAACATATCATAACATTTTAGCACTAATGAACTATAAAGCATACCCTAACATTTAAGCACTATGAACTACGAAGAAAAAAGTCAAGTCCTTGTTGTAGAGCACATCAATCTTAGATAAAGCGAAATAAAAAATAATACAAAAACAAGACGAATGAAACGAACACATTATGATCTTAAAAACAAACTTTTTTTCAAACTTTTTAAGATGAAAAATGATTAATAATTGTATTAAGATTTTCTAATATATCCTTTTCAATATGTATAATGGCAAGATCGTTTAACATATCTTAAAACATTGATGAACCCAAGTATATTTTCAGTAATTTCAATTTTTTGATGATGCCACAAACATTGATCCATCTATGAAAAATCAAGTATATCAACAAACATCGAAACAATTGGCACAATCAAATATTCCCTCTATTCCATTTCACTTTCACTTGATACTAATTTTCATTTTGATACATCACACTTCACTTGGTACTATCAAAAATGAAAAGTTTCTATACTAACAACGCCAATCAAATTAATATTTCTTTTACTCATTCTCGCTCCTACTTTATTTTTCCTACTCACAACACTTCCTTCCACAAACTCTTTTAATTTGAAAAAATAAATCGTCTGATTAACATCTGACACATGAAAAAATGAAGTAGTGAATTTCATGCAATATTCTCTTCGTTTATCATATTTTAAGCACTTCATATAGTTTGAGTTATAAAAAAATCAACAATATATATATTTGGATGTTCTTAGTTACTCAAACCTATCGGCTAATGAGGTAACTACTATATCCACAATAACTATAAAATAGTTAACTCTAAAAGACATTTCAGATTATAGCAATTCCACATCATCATCATCATTTTCATCAAAATGTTTTTTCCTAATGGAACAATAGGCTCTACGTCCATCTCAAATGCTAGGCTTTTGACAATACTTTTAATATATAATAGACTAATATTGCAATTTTTTGCTCATTATGTTTATACCAAATAATATATCATACCAAATGACAACGTCAAGTAAAAATCTAAATTATTATTGGGCCTCTTATCATCGTCTTTTCTTTGTATTATATGTTTTTTTTTTAATTTAAAAAGTCCAAAGTCACTGTGCAAAAACAAAAATGCTAATCTTTTACAAATATGAACATTATACACATAACTATAAATTTTGGGGTCCCTCTACTATCGTGGACTCTGGACGAGCGCCTACCTTGCCTTACACCATGAGTCGACCCCGATGGAATAGAAAAAATAGATAATTGGATTTAATAGTGAATTGAGAGATGAACTATATTGCAATGGGCACTACAAGAAAGTTGGTTATTTACGGCACTTATTTACGACGGGTGACACGCGTCTGCCGTATATATTAGTTATATACGGCGGAAGATATGCGTCCGCCGTATATAACCAATATATACGGCGGTATACACAACCGCCTTACATATTTGCTATATACGGCGGCTCGAGCCGCCGTATATACGTTATATACGTACATTTGACGTCTACGTATTTGAGATTTAAGTTATATACGGCGGTTGACATGCGTCCGCCGTAAATAGTACATTATATTCGGCGGTTGAAACGCGTCCGCCGTAAATATTAATAAATACTGCGAACCCAAAATTTCCCACTCTCAGTTGGCACAAAAAACAACTCTCTCTCACTCTCTCTCTCTCTCTCTCCTCTAGGGCAAAGACCGCCGCCGGTGACCATTGAAGCATAGCCGACAATGTTTTCTTCAATCAACAACGAATCAGGTATACATTTCTTCCCCCTTTTCTGATTTTCTTTTAATTTCTTGGTTTTGTTGTTCTTGGTGGGTTTTGAAACCTCCGTTATTGTTCGTGTTCTTGAAGCTATTCTTGGGTGTTTATTGTGATTTCTTGCAGCGGCGACCTGTGATTTCTTGAAGCTCTTCTTGGGTGTTGTCATCGCCAGGTATTCGATTTTTCCTTAACTATCAGTTTTTATTTTTTTAAAGAAATTTAATTTTGTTTTTATATATTTTTTTTGAATTTTTGATTAATTATTTGCAGTTGATGCCTTTTTGTGATGGGTTTTGTTTTTATATTTTTTTTTTATGCTTGTGGAATGAATACACATGCATTAGTCATCTACCTAAATGTTCTTGCAATTGTGTATGTGGTGCTATTATTAAGCAACAAGAAGATTATGAGCAAATGCAGAAACACACGAATTAGGGTTAACTTATAAATATTGAAATAAATATTGAACTCCATTAATGGTTGATTCTTTTCAATTCTCTTTCTTTCCTCTCATGAAAACACACGAATTAGGGTTAACTTATAAAAAAGGAGGAAGAACGATAAAGTGATAGATGCGAATTTAGAGTTTGATTGGTAAAACAGGTTCAAAGTTAGGGTTTGTTTGATAAAATGAGTTGGAGTTAGGGTTCAATTTGGAGTTTGGATGATGAGATGAGTTGAGTAGTGTTGTTTATAGGTTTAAATTTAGGATTCAAATGTTTAGTTATTAGATGGGTTACATAGTGTTCATGTGAATGGGTTGATATTTGGATTAAGGCTAACAAAGTCAATGCAATTATGTTAACCAAGTTATTTTTTTCGTTTAATATATAACGAGTGTTAATTTGTACTAGATCCCTCCGTCCCAATCTAAATGTCCCAACTTTCCTTAATGAGCAAATGCAGAAACACACGAATTAGGGTTAACTTATAAATATTGAAATAAATATTGAACTCCATTAATGGTTGCTTCTTTTCAATTCCTCCTTTTTTATTTGTGCCTTCTTTATCTTCTGTTGTTGGTTGTAATACTTTCTTTTCTAGTTCAAGTTTGACTGATTCTCAATTGTGGCACCATAGATTAGGGCATGTTCCTTTTGAATCTTTTAAACATATCCTCATTTGTCTTCTACCTCTTGTAAATCCATTACATGTGATGTATGTCATCTTGCAAAATTTTCAAGACTTCCTTTTCCTCGTTCTTCCCACAGTGATGCTCCATGGATATTTCTTAACCATTGTTGATGATTATTCTAGATACACTTGGATATTTCTTCTCAAATCCTAGGGCTTTGTCTGTTCTTAGGGTATCTCTCTCTCCCTCCCTCCTATATGTGAGTGTATGTCACTCTCTGTCGACTGTTGTAATAGATATTTTTGTTGGTGTGCATGTATGTCTAGGTGGTGGTGGGAGTTAGGATTGGTAACTAGATTTATTGAGAGAGAACGAATGAATGTTGTCATGGGTATATACTATATCATGGGCCCAAGCTCGACTAATAGGCTAGGCTCCAAATGTGTCATCTATTGAAATAGGTGCAGCCTATTTTTCATCATAATTAGCTGGAGTGGTACTTTAATTTGATTATATGTGCATATGCTTACATGTGTACCTACATAGTAACAAAGGACTGCCATTTAATTTCTTTGTTGAATTGTATATAAGATAATACCAATGCGCCTCCCGAGTATGAGCAAATTATGCATTTAGCTCTCAATAAACAATGGAGAGACTGGAAATATCAGGTGAGACAAGCATATAATAAGTATGCAACAGACGACTTTATTTACTTGTAATATGTATTTGTTTAGATCTCATTTGCTTACTATGCAATTTTACTCACATTTATGATTATGACTTTGTAATATGAAAATGTCAGGTGAAATGTATGTATAATATGTATGAATCCGACGAGGAGCGATTGGCTCACCCACCCCATGCGTGTGTTGCGAATCAATGGGCTGAACTTGTTGCAATGTGGAGTTCAGAATCGTCTCAGGTATATTTCAAATTAATCTCAATCTATTATCGTGAATGTCTTATATAAGTAGTCAAATTAATACTAATATTATCTTTTTTTTTTCCAAGAATTATCACAAATAAACCAAGCGAATCGATCAAAGCAAGAGTGCCTGAACAGGACTGGAAAAAGTCGCATTGCAGTCTCATAAAAGAGGTTTGTCATCGTTCAATTTAGTTCTCAGTTGTCAATTAATGCTTCTTTTTGTATCGTATATAAATATTTTTTTTGTCAAATGATTCTATTATAAATGGTAGAGAGGAGACGAGGGATTACCCACTGATCGCGTTAGCCTGTTCATAGCTACGCGCACGGACAAAAGTGGTCAGGCTGCAGACAAAACCACCTCTCGTATGATCGTAAGTTAAAGTTTCAACCTTTTTTGTTTCAGTTTTGTTCTTGTATAGAATACTTTTTCCATTTCTAACTTCATTTTCATAATATTAATTAAAGTTAAAACAATTATATTGAACATGTTGTTTTTTGTTACAGTTAACGTTAAATGATGCAATTGAAGATCTACCAGAGGTGGAATAAAACTCTCCCAGCAAGCGAGAACAGATATTCACAAATTTTATGGGAAATGATGACCATGGGAAAGTGCGCTGTATGGGACAATGTCTTACCAAAACTAGGGTGTTTGGTAAAGCCTCAACTTCTCAAAGTGCTTCTGCAGCCGGTGTTACTGAACTTGAGCAGACGATGTCATTAATGCAAAAGCAACTTGCGGATCAACAACAAATGATAGAAGATTTGAAATGTAGTTTTATGCAACGGCGTGGAAATGGCAGTAATGAATAGGCGGTGGTATGTTTTCTCAAAGTTCTTGATCTGATTCTATCCATGATGAACTATCACTATTGTGTTTCTTGCAATTTGCTCCCTTCCCTTGTATTTTTAACAAGTAGTGCACATCTAACATTTTTGACTACCCTTTTTGGATCAGTAGTCCATACACTTGATGACTTGGTTGTTGTAGATGTTGTGCACTTATCCATTGGTGACTAAATTCCAGCTGATAATGGAATATTTGTATCAGGATACAGCTTGTTGATTGTAAACATTGATATTGTGTTGTATATATTGAGTTTTGGATACATGCAACTATCTTTTTTGTGTTAATGGTTATTATGTTGATATTGTGTTGTATATACATTTACGAAGCCTAGTTATTTTATATACAGGTTGAATTTGGTTTCTGCGGGTGTATTTTTGGTTATATACAGGTTGCATTTGTGTGTGTACAGGTTGAATTTGATTTCTGCGGGTGTATTTTTGGGGAAAGTGAATTATACAAAGCTGACTGGAAAAAAAATCTAGTTATTTACGGCGGATTTTTGAAACCGCCGTAAATAGGTCATTGTACGACTCGTCCCCAAAGGGGGACGAGGGTATCAGAGTGGGGTGAAAATGGGACGATTCGTGCTCTAATGGACGACTCGTCTCATAACTAGTTATTTACGGCGGTTCCCTACATCCGTCGTATATAAGTATAATGGACGACTCATCCCCAAAGGGGGACGAGGGTATCAGAGTGGGGTGAAAATGGGACGATTCGTGTTCTCTTGGACGACTCGTCTCTTTTATAGGGCGGATCTAAACCGCCGTATATAAATTTTCATTATATACGGCGGTTATCTACCGCCGTATAAATCTTCCTCAAATACGCTTGTTATACATACGGTGTATTTGTATTTCGATTATATACGGCGGTTGTATTTCCGCCGTAAATAGTATTTACGGCGGATATCCCGCCGTAAATACTATATACGGCGATACTTTATACGGTGCACTATATACGGCGGATAGTCCGCCGTAAATGATATATACGGCGGCTCGCCTACTATATACGGCAGTTAAAATCCGCCGTATATAGAGCTGTTTCCTGTAGTGGGGCCGACTGGATCGATGGTCCAGATTGAATATTTTATAAATGGTTTTTGTTTTGTTTGTGAGATAATATGATAATTTTACCATCTTATATTATATTGTAAATAAAAATTGAATTGAAAATTGATTGTCGTTCAACTGAGGGATTTGGATCCAATTTAATAATACTATATAAAACCAGAGCAGTCTTATAAAAATTGAATTGTTTAGAACAAATAAAGTGTTTAATTTATAACAATACAAATAATATATTGACTTGTTTGACAAAAATAAACTTCATTTTTTGAAACGGAGAGTATTGTTAGAGATATTATCTCAAAGAATTAACAAACCTTGCTTATGACATATAAGAATCTTGGGTCACTCTCTTTAACACCAAATAGTTTTAAGGTGAAACCTCAAACTTTAAGATAGTATCAGAGCATGTTTTTTACACAAGGGGGCGCGTTAGAGATATTATTCCAAATTGGGAATTGATAAACCTTGCCTATGACATATAAAGATTCTGAGCCACTCTCCTTGATACCAATTTGTTTTAAGGTGAAACAACTTGAAAAAAATATAACTTCGTGAACAATAAAGAGCATATTCAAAGAAGAAATCACAATTTAGTTATCGGCTACAAAGTTATTGACTACAATTATTGGTTGGTGTTTAAATCATTAACAACCGTCCATAATTTTGCATTCAATTTTATTTTTTACGGTATCCCACACCAAAAGACGAGAAAAAGGAATTGAACTCTTCTAACGATAACACTATTCAAGAAATACTGTTAAGTGGAGTAATAAAAATGTCTTCAACGTCAATATCAACAAATTCATTTTTCATCAATCTTCACTACAAAGAGAAACAAATTAATCACGGGAGCATTCCCTGAATAATCCAACTGGACGAAAAAAAAAAAAGAAGCACTACTGAGAATTAAAACAAGGCCACCAATTTGATAATTAATACTACTTACCACTAAACTATAGCAAATTGGGTGCACCAGCACCCAGTAGCAGTTAATAAAAATGTGGGTCCGCCTTCATCAGTTTATTTTCTCGTATGTGATTTCACGGTACATACAAATCGCCTCCAAATCTCCAATCTCACCTAGTACAATCAAAAGGGCAGCTTTAAAAGACATCAGTCTCAGATCTTAGAATAGATCAAACTGGGTGCACAAAAAAACAATAGGGAGAATAAAACCAAGGCTACCCATTTGATAAGCAATAACACTTATCACTAAAGTGTGACAAATCGGGTGCATCAATTTATTCCCTTGTATGCAATATCGCAGTACACGTGATCCCCGGGGCGATAAAATATACTACGCCCATAAGTCGATCGGACCATTTGAACCAGCAGAGGAAGTTGCAGCACTCCGAACAAAGCCACCGGGACACAAGAAAGTAAAATAACCGGTATAATAATCTCCTTAAATCTCTCACCTAGTACAATCAAAAGCCCCGCTCCAAAAGACACCATCATTGTTGCAATAGCAACAAATAAAGAAGACAAGCCAATTATCATCTTCTTCGGGAGGGATAGAAGAAAGTCTTCTTCTGCATAACGAGCAGTCAAGATGGCCAAGAACATAATAAGAGAAGTTACCGAAGAAAATAGAGCCAAAGCATTCGACACCGAAAATATTATGAAGGAGTTTTTTCCTAAGAAAATTGGGGTGCCTTTTGATCGTCGTTGTCTCCTGGGACGGTAATAGCTGCTGCAAATGCTATTGTTGCGATCAATGTTGTAACTATGAGACATTGGCTTGAGGTGTCTCTCATCCATTGCTCTCCTTTCTCCTTTAGTTCTCTGTGCTCTTTGGTGAATAATTCTTGAGGAGTTTTGTTGTCTTTGTTTTTTCGTCCTTTGTTTCTATTGCTGACTAGCTTTTCAAACTCCTATGTAAGAAAAAAGAGAGCATTAAATACTTCCTTTGTCCCAAAATAAATGTCCCACTTTCCATTTTTGTTTGTCCCAGAATAAATGTCACGGAAAGTAACTTAGTGCATTTTTAGGGCAAATTGCAATTTGGTTACCCAACGTTTACCAACTGTTGCAATTTGATTCCCAACATTAAATTTTTAGCGTTTCATTCCCACATTGACATTTTGTCTCAATCCAATGTAAATTTTGTTAAAAAACTAACTCTCGTTAAAAATGTTTGCCACGTGCGACGCAAATATTTTTAAAAGGGTAAAATAATAATAATAATAATAATAATAATAATAATAAATAATAAAATAATAATAAAATAATAAAATAATAATAAAATAATAATAATAATAATAATAATAATAATAAAATAATAAAATAATAATAATAATAATAAAAATAATAATAATAATTAATCATGAGTTGTACGAATATGAGCCAAAAAAATTATTAATAGAAGCAAAAATTATACAAAGTTTTAATGGGGGCTAATAAAAATTTATTATATTTTATTTTTTATCTTAAAGAAGGATCAATTTTAATAAATTGCACTAAACTCCCAAAATTTTAAAAATTTTGCACAATTTTTTTTAAAGATTGCCCCTTTGTCGTAAGGCCAGTACTGTGCTTGTCAATACTAGTGATGGTAAATAAAGTTAAAATCCAAGAAAAAAGTGACCAATAGGAAAAACCAAATCTTTCACCTTCACAATAACAATGATCCAAACATTAATTATTTTTTAATTATTTTTTATTATTATTATTTTATTATTATTATTATTATTATTATTATTATTATTATTATTTTATTATTATTATTATTATTATTATTATTATTTTATTATTATTATTATTATTATTATTGTTTTATTATTATTTTTTATTATTTTTTTTATTATTATTATTTTTTTTATTATTTTTTTTTATTATTTTTTTTATTATTATTATTTTTTTATTATTATTTTTCTTATTTTTCTTATTATTATTATTATTATTATTATTATTATTATTATTATTATTATTATTATTATTATTATTATTATTATTATTATTATTATTATTATTTTACCCTTTTAAAAACATTTTCGTCGCACGTGTCAAACATTTTTAACGAGAGTTAGTTTTTAAACAAAATTTACATTGAATTGAGACAAAATGTCAATGTGGGGAATGAAAATGCTAAAAATTCAATGTTGAGAATCAAATTGCAACAGTTGATAAATGTTGGGTAACCAAATTGCAATTCAATGTACAAGCTAGTAAAACACATTCCTTAAAAATGCTGACAATGTTAGCTGTGACATTTATTCTGGGACATTAAAACCGCTGACAATGTCAACTGCAACATTTATTCTCGAACGGAGGAAGGATGTAAAAGTTCAGTGTACAAGAGGGTTGCAGCTTCAGGTTTCAAGGAAAAAAAGATATGGTGAAGGATAAAAAAAATAGATGTATCTTTTTTAGTCCAAAATAAATTTCGCTTTTAGGTTAAAATAAAAGTTTTCAAAATCCTCTTTTAGCCTTACATTGAAATTGACTCATTATTAATTAGTTAATTGAGTGAAGTAATATTGAAATTGACTCATTCATAGTTCTATGTGTGCTCAAATTCTTAAAAAAAATGTTATCGATAGTTTTCAATAATGTATCAATAGCTAGATTTAAATTTTCATTAGGACAATTAAATTAACCTAAAATTATTACTCAAACTACCTAAAATTTATTCCACCATTTCAACTGACCTCTTAACCACCATTCTAGAGCCCGATTGCTTGGCAATGCAAGCTTGGAACACTCTTCGTGAGATATTCCAGGATAATAAGAATTCCAGAGTAGTCGCTTTGGAACAAGAATTTTCCCACACTATTATGGCTGATTTCTCCTCTGCATCCAATTACTGTCAACACCTCAAACAACTGGCGGATCAACTCAAAAACGTTGGGGCTCCAGTGTCCAACGAACGCCTTGTTCTTCAGATGGTGGCGGGATTAATAGAGCCCTACAACGGTGTTGCTACGTTACTGAGACAACGTGATCCTCTTCTGTCTTTTTCACAAGCTCGCTCAATGGTTACTCTTGAAGAGGCAGGTTTGGCGAAGAAGGTTGCAACAAATTTGGCTATGGTAGCCCGAGATGCCACTGGTCAGTCGGCAAATCCAGTTAGGGCTCCAAGTGAGTCTTCGGCGAATGGGGGAAACAAGGCTCAGAATAAGAATGGGAATAAAAGTGGTGGTGGTGGACGGAATAACCGTAAGGGGAATAATCGGGGTGGACAGAGTTCTGGTGGTGGGGGTCGCCAATCTGGGTCTCCGGTGTCGGTGTCTGCTCCTGCTTCGTCTTGGCAGAATTGGGGCGGACAGCAACAACCACAGTGGCCTTGGCCATGGGCATTCCCACCTTGCCCTTACCCAACTTCTGGTGGTACCTGGCCCAAGCCCAATTATGCACAGCCCAGACAGCAGTCTGGAGTTCTTGGTCGTGGCCTCCTCAAGCATATGCGGCTTCAACACAGTCTTGTCCCACCGACATCGAGGCCGCCATGCATACTATGGGCTTAACTCCTCCGGATGCAAACTTATACATGCATACCGGGGCTACATCGCATATGTTCTCAAACTCAGGTATTCTCCGTCCCTATTTCAATACAAGCACTAAACGTAATATTGTTATCGGTAATGGTCATTTAATTCCAATTCTCGGATATGGACATTCTAAATTGGACCCTCCCTATCCTCCTCTTACTTTAAAAAATGTCCTTCAAGTTCCTAAAATCGTTAAGAATTTAGTTTCAGTTCGTAAATTTGCCACTGATAACTCGGTTTCTATTAAGTTTGACTCATTTGGTTTTTCTGTGAAGGATTTCCAGACGGGGAGGCAACTCATGATATGTGAGAGTCAGGGAGACCTTTACCCTCTCACCACAAAATCCACCAACAATTCGTCTTTTGCTTTTGCTGCTTTTACTCCCACCATTTGGCACGAGAGATTGGGTCATCCAGGAGCTCCAGTTTTTGATTCTCTTAGAAAAAATAAGGCTATCATATGTAATCCTACGAAAATGTCTACTATTTGTAATACATGCTCGTTAGGAAAGCCTATTCGATTACCATTTGTTTCTTCTACTTCTAGTACAATGTTACCTTTTGACATTATTCATAGTGACATTTGGACTTCTCCGGTCTTGAGTTCTTCAGGCCATCGTTACTATTTGATTTTTTTGGATGATTTCTCTAATTACTTATGGACTTTTCCTTTAGCTCATAAATCGGCTGCATATAAAACTTTTTTAGTTTTTCAAAATTATATCCGAACTCAGTTTGAAAGAAAATTAAAACCTTCCAATGTGATAATGGGCACTTCCAAAATTTTTGTCAACAACATGGATTATCTTTTCGTTTGTCTTGTCCCTATACGTCTCCGCAAAATGGGAAAGCCGAGCGCAAACTCCGTACAATAAATAATATTATTCGTACACTAATGATGCATGCTTCTTTACCTCCTTCATTTTGGCACCACGCCCTTCCAATGGCCACATATTTGCTCAATACCTTACCCAATAAAAATCTAAAGTTTCACTCACCCCTTAGTGAACTTTACCGTAAACACCCTTCTTATTCTCATCTCCGTGTTTTTGGTTGTCTTTGTTACCCCCTCTTCCCTTCGGCGGTTATTAACAAACTCCAAGCATGCTCGACACCTTGTGTATTCTTAGGTTACCCTTCTAACCATCGAGGGTACAAGTGCTATGATTTATCATCTAGAAAAATCATTATTAATCGTCACGTCATTTTCGACGAAACACGGTTTCCCTTTGAGTCCATACACAAGCCAATGGCCCAATCATACAAATTCCTTGATGATGGTCTGAGTCCTTACCTCAAAAGTCACTGGGTTGACTTAGGCCCAGATGCTTTGGCTCCTTCTACTGGTGCACATCAGCCCACTTCTCCCTTACAGTCCAATGTCGACCGAAATACTCCTGGCCCAGGTTCTAGTTTACAGCCTCCTACTGGGCTGCCTAATGCTGGGCCGCCTACCACCTCTGGTCTGGACCCTTCAGCTCCTCTTCCTCATATTAATTCCCAAAGTCAGTCCAATCCCGCTCCATCTCACCGCCCAATTACTAGAAGTCAGCATGGTATATTTAAACCTAAGACACTGTTTAATTTAAATAATACTGTTGCAAAATCTCCTATCCCTAGTAATCCGGTGACGGCTCTTAATGATTCTAATTGGAAAATAGCCATGACTGACTAATTTAATGCTCTTATTGATAATAGGACGTGGGAATTAGTACCCCGTCCTCCTAGAGTTAATGTAATTCGTTCAATGTGGATTTTTACTCACAAAGACAGGTCTGATGGTTCGTTTGAGCGACATAAGGCACGGCTGGTTGGTGATGGCAAAACTCAACAGGTGGGCATTGATTGCGGGGAGACTTTTAGTCCGGTTGTTAAACCGGCCACTATTCGCACTGTTCTCGGTTTATCTCTCTCTAAATATTGGCCGATTCATCAACTTGATGTGAAGAACGCCTTTTTACACGGCCATCTTAATGAGACTGTGTATGTATCAACCCTTAGGGTTTCGGGATAAATCTCATCCGGATCACGTTTGTTTACTCAAGAAGTCGTTATATGAGCTTAAAAAAGCCCCCCGTGCATGGTATAAACGTTTTGCTGATTTTGTTTCCTCTGTGGGCTTCATTCACAGCAAATCCGATCACTCATTGTTTATATATCGCAAGGGAAATGACATTGCCTACATTCTATTGTATGTTGATGACATAATATTAACTGCTTCATCCGATGATTTTCGAAAATCTATTATGGAACATCTTAACTCTGGGTTTGCAATGAAGAATCTCGGTCCTTTGAGTTATTTTTTGGGGATTGTCGTCACGAGGCAGCCGGGTTCCTTGTTTCTATCTCAACGGAAATATGCCGCCGAGATAATAGAGAAAGCTGGTATGACTTCTTGTAAACCTTCCTTGACTCCGGTGGATACCAAACCCAAACTGGGTGCTACTACGAGTCCTCCTATATATTGCTGATGCATTTCACTATCGAAGTTTGGCTAGGGCATTACAATACCTCACATTCACTCGTCCGGATATTGCGTATGCGGTCCAACAAATTTGCTTGTTTATGCATGATCCTAGAGAGGTTCATATGAGTGCACTCAAGCGAATAATCCGGTACATTTGTGGGACGATGGACTTTGGTTTGTTCTTTTATCCGTCTAAAATGGATACACTTGTTTCATACACAGATGTCGATTGGGCGGGTTGCCCCGACACACACCGATCCACTTCCAGTTATTGTACGTTCCTTGGTGATAATCTTGTTTCTTGATGATAATCTTGTTTCTTGGTCCGCGAAGCGCCAACCTACCATTTCTCGGTCGAGTACTGAAGCGGAGTACCGTGGGGTGGCTAATGTTGTTTCCGAGTCATGTTGGCTAAGAAACTTGCTTCTTGAACTTCATTGTCCAATCTCGAAGGCAACCTTGGTTTATTGCGACAATATAAGTGCTATATATCTTTCCGGGAATCCCGTCCAACATCAACGAACGAAGCACATAAAGCTTGACATTCACTTTATTCGTGAGAAGGAATCCCGAGGATAAATTCGTGTTTTGCATGTCCCCTCCCGTCATCAAATCGTGGATATATTCACTAAAGGTCTCATGTACGTATTGTTCAATGATTTTAGAGACAGTCTCAGTGTTCGTAAGCCTCCCGCTTCGACTGAGGGGGTGTGTTAGAATATTAGCATATTTACCAAAATATGATAATATTGTGTAGATTTGTAGATATCTCTTTTCCATTTAAATTGTTATTTAGGATAGAAATAGAGTAGTCAATTACCAGAAGTCAAGAAGTCATGGCCTCGTATTTAGCCGGATTCATTGTAACAGACTAGGGTATATATTGTTCGAAAACTCTACGGAAATGATAAGGAAGATTTACATCTTTTAGTAATAAGCTTTGAGTAATTTGAATTTGAATGCAAAAAAATTGAATTCACACAAGATAGATATTGATTTTGGGACGGAGATGAATACATGTGTACCTTGAACCACTGCAATTCTCTCTGCATTTGAAGAGCAGGACCTGAAACGGAATTAAGCTGCGGGGAAGGAGCCAATTTTGCTGCCAAATGCAAAATATTCCCTTTTTCCTTAAGTTCCTTAAAAACAAATGAAGCCGTAGGTGCACTCAGTTCCATCAAGAGATTGAAAGTCTTTTCCCTCCGGCTCTCAACTGCCTCGTGCAATAAATACTTGTCACCGGGTTTATGGTACATCATCAAGTCAGGAAAATATCTAAGGAATACCGCAACAAATTCAACTATTCTGTTCCTGACTGCACTCTGAATGGCATGATCATGTTTGAAGAATTTGTGGATATCGTTCTCGTTTTGTTGTAGAATGAGTTGACAGATATAGTGCAGCAGTGCAATGGAATATTTGTGCTTGAGTTTAATGTCGTAGACTCTCTTTATGCTGGGAATTGCAACTGAAAATTAAACCCTCACGGATTATGACAACATTGACACGAATATATAATTCTGTTACTCCCTCCGTCCCAATGAACATCTACATTTCATTTAGGGGACAGACCAAAAATGATTACTTCTTATGAAATTTAATAGCAAAGATGCATAAATATTCTTGTTATCCTCATTCTAAACAATTACTTTTGTAAGTATAAAATGAATGGTGAAAAAAAAATTGGTAAACAAATATTGAAGGGACAGTTTTTTACGGAAAAAAGACATTCATTTTGTGACAAGATTTCTTGAAAATGGACATGTAGCAGGGACAGAGAGAGTACAAGATGAACTTGGGGGGGGGTAAGAAAATAGTATGATCAAGAAGAAAAATGGACACCCATTTTGGGATGGAAAAGGTAGTACGTACTTAGTAGCTCAGTGAAAGCTTCACAAACCATTCTGCAGGTACCCCTTTTATGCCCTGAAACGAAACAACTCACATCTTAATACGGTTGTTACAAGAGAATGGACAATATATATAGAACTTCTTTACACTACTCTATATCTGTTCATCTCAAATGAGTATTTACTTATTATATTTTTTAATGGAAATTAAAAAAATTGGTTTTATGCAATTTTAGCAACACATATACATGAATGCGGAATGTCCCCACCATGTACTGCAATTTTAGAGCAGTGGGACGACATTATAGTTTGAAAATAAAAAATAAAAAACGAGTTCAGAAACTTAGAAAATGGAGAATTGTTTTAGGAGGGATGTGATATGGATAAAGCGAATTTTGACTGCAAACCTTGAGAAAGTGTCGTCGATTGCATTGTAAATGACACTTCTCCAATCTGTTTGGCATTTGAATCGAAGTCAAATTGTATACAAGGCAGTACTGGATCTTCGACGTCTCCTCTGACCAGTTTTTGTTCATAGACAAGTCTCAATGGAATAACTGTACCCTCAATGGAAAAAAAGAGAACATTCAATATCAGGCAAATAGATTGTTTTAAAAATTCAAAAAAGAAATTAGTAAAACAGCAACTAATTCTATTTCCGGGGGAATCCAGGGGCAGACTAACTATATTGCAAGGGCCAAGCCATAGCCAAGCTAATGGTGCAGTTGCCCCCATTTGATTAAAAAATAAATATATTAGTGGTGCAATTCTGTAAAATAGTATTAAATTTAGAGGTTTTATTGCAAAATGCCCCTATACACAATAATTATTTTGAACCCCTTTTAGTTAGTGCAATTTTCGTAATGCCCCCTTTCACAAAGTTCCTGGCTCGGCCACAGCTATATAGGCAGGGCCAAACTTACTATATATACTATACATAGGATAGGAAAGTGCGACACTTAGTATGGGACGCAGAGAGTAGTAGAAAACATACAATAATTTCATTAAAAAGAAAGAGACATTTATTTTCGGGCAAAATCTTTATAATAAGGGACAATCATATTCAGATAACAAAATATAAATAAGTATAAATGCAGTAAAAGGAAGATTTATTACTTTTGTATAGCAAGGTTTGAAAGAAGCCAAGTTTAGTGCCACTTGGAAAATCAGGGGCAGCCGCGCAGAGCTGTTCGAGGACGCCTGGATGTGTGATTACAACTTTTGCCAATTCACGATGCCGTTGGAGGAGATACAGGCAAACATCTGCAAACCAAAAGCAACTTATTCAATTTTGTCTATTGATTATTACATAATCCCTCTGTCGTCCCTACATGGATGTTCATTATTCGTTGTGTAGTCGAGATCAAAGGTTTGAAGTCCCACATTTATCAATTAAATCTCTACCGCCAAATACTATAAAAGGCCAATGTGGCAAAATCGCGACTGACTGCTCCAATGCAGCAGCGGCCAAGCGGCTGCACCGATTTCCTGTCTGGACCGGAGCGGCTCCAATTCAATTTCTTCAATCCATTTGTCACTTATGGCCACAGATAATCACATGGAGCGGCTCCAATTCAATTTCTTCAATCCATTTGTCACTTATGGCCACAGATAATCACATGCTCGAATTCAAGATCTCTAATATGCTACTCCCTCCGTCTCGAAATGATATTGCTACTTTTTTCGTTGTTGACACAAAGGTACTTTGAGCAATAAATTTAGATTTAATTAATTATCCTAATGAGCATAAAAAATATTGTTATTGATAGTATTTATAACGCTGTATCAATAAGAAATTTTAAATTTTCATTACGATAATTAAATGAACCTAAAATTAGGGAGGGGCTATTGACACTATAATAATTACTTATCCACTACAATTTTTGTAAATAGACATAATTATCCTCTCATAATTTAAAGAGTTAATGAAGTAATTTAGAGTTTAATTATATTCACTACAAGTTTTGTTTATCCAACACATTTTTAAATAAAAATTAAATTAATTGTGATAATAGCAATAGCAAAAATTGCAATTAAATATTTCACTTATTTAATAATGCATAAATTTTATGGAGTAATTTTTTTTTTAAATAAATTTTAACATATTTTTTAATTTAATTTATTTAATACTAATACTTTTATCTGTCCATTTTCTAGTAAAATAACTAAATCATGTGATCCTTTAACATCCAATCATTCTTACAACAACAAAAAATTAAAATATTATATACTCCCTTCGTCCACTTACTTACTCACTTGTCCATTACTTACTTCACTATACTATTCTTACGTCCAAATACATACTTCACACTTTTACCTATAATTGAAAGTTTTATATTATTAAAAAAACCTTATTAACCTTACCTCACTCATTCTCTCCTACATTATTTTAATACTCACAACACCATTATAATTTACTATTCCCTCCACTCATTCTCTCTCCTATTTTACTTTTACACTCACAACATTTATATCATTATTTTTTTCCTTAATCCACGCGTGAACAGTAACTGTGAAGCAACAAAGTGGACGGAGGGAGTATAATATAAAAAGTACTCAAAGAAAAATTATTGATTAGGAAAGTGAAATGAGTTAGTAAATTCACCACTTAGTTTAGTACTTAAATTAATAAATTTTAACAATTAATATAAATTTCAAACATAGTACCATTTTTGAATTTACAAAAATAAAATAAAAATCATTACTAGATTCACATCTCAAATTTTATAATTCAATATTTGCAAAATTCATTCATAAAATATATATACTTTTTTACCACTTTGTCTAATCTTTTTTTTTTCTAACTAATTGAGATGAAAAAAGATGGAATAAATAATTAGTACGTAAAAATAGATATTAATCTATGTGAATATGTGAATAAAGATATCTAGCTTCTAACATCTAAAAAAATAGGTAAAAATAACTAAATATATTTTCTATTACGTAAAATCTAGGGAGAAACGCGTTTCTCCATAAGTTATGGAGAAACGGGTTACGGGTATCCAGAACCTTTTGAAAGGATATCCAGAAACTTTTTGTATTGGCCATGACCTTGTCCCATGGTTACTTCTGGATATCAGTCTCAAAGGTTCTGGATATCCAGAACCCTTTGAAAGGATATCCAGAAGCTTATGAAAGTGATATCCAGAAACCTTCAAAATGATATCCAGAAACTTTCAAAATGTTTCTGGATATTCATTTGTTGGTTTCTGGATATACATTTGAAGGTTTCTGGATATCCAGAAACCTTCAATAAGCAATTTCTGATCTTGGCCTTGAATTTGGCTTCAAATCTATTTTTTCTGGATATCCACCCAAAGGCTTCTGGATATCCGTTCCAAAGCTTCTGGATATCCAGAACCCTTTGAGACTGATATCCAGAAATTTTCTTCTGGTTATCAAACGTATAGCTTCTGGCTATTAAAAACGCGTTTCTCCATAGTTATGGAGAAACGCGTTTCTCAGCAGACCTACTCTTTCTATTAACACTTGCATCTATGTATTATAATTTAAAGGTCTTGCATTTAAATCTTTTTATAATTTAAAAATGATTAAAATAATTTAATTTATGAATTGAGAAAAATAATAAGGGAATATTTAATTTTAAATAATGATAGTGGATGTAGTGTATTAACAAATTTTGTAGTATATAAATAGTCTCCTTTAATGGTAAGGGTAATTGTGTCAAGAAAATAACTAATTTACAAAAAATAATTACGATGTAGTGAATTAGTATTTATTGTAGTGTAACCGCTCCCCTAAATTTATTGTTCAAAGTATATTCATGTTAACAATGAAAATAGTGGGAAGATCATTTTGGGATGGAATGAGTACTTTTTTGAGTTGTATGGCCACAAAAATTCCTCACCGTTCTTCCAATACTACTTACGATAATTAAATGAACCTAAATTTATTGTTCAAAGCATATTCGAGCAGATAATACAACGGAACACTAGAAAAGAATTAACAAACCCTGTCTATAATATATTAGGATCTTAGGTCACTCCTTTTAGCGTCATTAGGCTTTAAGGTGGAACCTCATACTTTAAGATATTATCAGAGCAGGTTCTTTATATAAGGGAGTGTGTTAGAGATATTATCTCACATTGAGAATTGATAAATCTTGCCTATAACATATAAAAATCCTAAATCACTCTCCTTAACATCAATTGGTTTTAAGGTGAAACAACTTAAAAAAAATATAACTTCACAAACAATAAAGAGCATATTCAAAGAAGAAATTACAATTTATTTATTGGCTACAAAATCATTAACTACAATTATTGGTTGGTGTTTAAATCATTAACAACCTAGTTAAGTGGAGTAATAAAAATGTCTTCCAACATCAATATTAACAAATTCACTAGTTTAACCCCCGTGCGATGCACGGACAGTTAATAACGAATAACTGATTGAAAATTAAACGAATACAAAAGAAAATAGAGATGTTTGTATACATTATTAAAAAAAAGCTTTGAAAAATATATTGTCAGTAAAAATATCAGATTGAAGATCATTAAAATAAATATTGTGTTACATCCGTGCAATGCACGGGTAGGTATTAATGCTTAAAGATACGAAAATTAAATAAAATGACTATATGGGACAAACATTTTTATATATTGTGAAACACATCTTTAAAAAACAACTTTATCAGTACAAATGTCGAAAGAGGAATAAAGTGCATCATTACATATCAATATGTTCGGACCATTGGGATTGTGAAATTTCGATAATGCAAAATATAATTGAGAATACCAAAATACTCCCTCCGTCCCACTTCACTTGACACTAATTTTCATTTTGGTCCGTCCCACCTCACTTGACACTGCCCAAAATGGAAAGTGATTAAAATAAAACAAACTGAAAAGCGAGTTGTTTTATATATTGGGAAAATTTTATTAATAAGAAATCAACAAAAGATAAATATCTACCTTGACTTTTATTAATAAGCATAACATAAGAGGAAAACAATAATAAAAATATCGTGAAATGAAAAATAAATTATCATACACTTTAAAATATTTATTACAGACAATTATGAGACATTAAATAATGAATAAGTGATTCACTCAATAATTAAATACAAACCCAAATCCAAATTCATCATCCCCTATATGACCAATCCATAAATTCTCTCCTCTATCAATTATTTTAATTCATCTTCATATATTTTTTTTAAATTATTAGACATACATACACATAAACAAATTAAAGTAATACATAATAATATAGGGAATTTTATAGATAACGAAAATTAACAAATAACTTTAAAAATTGATTATTATTATTGTGTATTAGTTTTGTAAAATAAATCTAAATTTTGAAATAAACATTTTACAAATATAAATTATAAATAAATTATATATATATATATATATATATATATATATATATCTATATATATACAGAGCCAACAACGCAAGGGGGTAAATTGACCCTCCTCCCCCGTTAAACTCTACATATATCCCATTATTTTTTTATTATTATTTCAACCGATATCCCATTTTATTTAATGTATACAACAAATAATACTTTGAGAATAAGCTTCTGAGTTACCAAAACTGCATGCTCAAAAGACGACAATTAAAATAAAACAAACTGAAAAGCGAGTTGTTTTATATATTGGGAAAATTTTCTTGAATAATATATTGTTAGTACAAATATCAAAGTGGTCAGTATTATCATCATTACATATCAATATTTAAAATCATTTACCTTTGAAATAAATTGTTTGATATATCGAACAAAAAAAAAAAAAAAAAAAAAAAACCAAACCCAATCCCACTTATTAGATAGAAACCAAAGTCCACATTCATCACACTCCCCATATATATATATATATATATATATATCCAACCACTTTTACTTTATTTTAGATTCTTTATACATAGTATCTATTAGAAAAAAAAAACCCAACAAAAGATAAATATCTACCTTGACTTTTATTAATAGGCATGACATAAGAGAAAAACAATAATAAAAATATCGTGAAATGAAAAATAAATTATCATACACTTTAAAATGTTTATTACAGACAATTATGAGACATTAAATAATGAATAAGTGATTCACCCAATAATTAAATACAAACCCAAATCCAAATTCATCATCCCCTATATGACCAATCCATAAATTCTCTCCTCTATCAATTATTTTAATTCATCTTCATATTTTTTTTTAAAATTATTAGACATACATACACATAAACAAATTAAAGTAATACATAATAATATCGAGAATTTTATAGATAACGAAAATTAACAAATAACTTTAAAAATTGATTATTATTATTGTGTATTAGTTTTGTAAAATAAATCTAAATTTTGAAATAAACATTTTGTAGGGTTTCGAGGGTCCATGCGCAGCGGAATAAGCAATAACTCGAAAACCCCAAGCCCTAGAATCCGTTCTAGATGAATAATTAAGAAAGATGAAATAGAAATACCAACCTTGAATGCTTTTGCCTTTGATAAACTTGACCCAACTCCAGATTGAATGATCTTGTTAATCCTTGATGAACAAACGGGAATCACGAACCAAAGATCTTGACGAGCGAAGATCCTCTATGTGTATCCACGCGATGAACGAACCCTAGAACTCTTTTAGGAGGATTGCTAGATCCTATTGATTGAAACAACTTTCAATCAATGAAGAACAATGAATTTGGTAGTGTTTGATTCTCAATTCTCAATTGAAATCTCTCACCTTTTGTGTTTCTCTCAAGCCAAAACGTTCTAATTACGGCTGGGGCAACCAGGGGCAACTATTTATACGTTACAAATAAAAGCCCCTTGCGAAAACCCTAAAATTAGGTCATTTACGTATCAGTCCAGCCCGACGGGACGACTCGTCCCCCAGGGCACGAGTCGTCCCCTCTGCACCACCCACTGATCCTGGCGTCCCTGCAAGAGGCACGACTTGGCTTTGCTCACGGGACGAGTCGTCCCTTTGGGCACGACTCGTGCCCAAGAGCACGAGTCGTCCCTCAGGACACCCCCACTGAACCTGGCGTCCCTTCATAAGGCACGACTTGGTTCAGCCATGGGGACGAGTCGTCCCCTGAGCACAGAAAACCCATTTTCTTCATTTTTGACAATTCGTTCGATGCGTGTGACCCCATAGGACCATACTATGTTGGCAATGAGTCCGATCACATCGATCCTCATAAGACATGAGCGGACTCTAGCAAGCCATCATGCCTACCCAAATAGTATAATATCAAGTTCGATTTTTCCTACATAGAACATATCACAATCCCATTGTCACACGATGTTATATTGAACATGAGTCATGGTCCACGTCAACTCATATTGTTCAATGCTTTCTCGTTACCAAGTAAATTGATTAATCGAATGACATTAATCACATTAATTCATTCGGGCATGGCCATGCACTACATCAATCTTACTTACGAGTGGCCAAGCAAACATCTCTCTTTACGAGGGACAATTTCCATCTTGACTTATCATTTTTCCCAACAAGAATCATACCATGCCAATGATAGCCCTTATTGTCATCCGGTTAAAGACAACGTTAAACTATATCAAACATGATATTCATCGACCGGAAGACGATGATAATCTCAGGTCAAAGGATATCAATGATATGACTATATGAGATTTAATTATGACATTTGACCATGACATAAATCTCATAATGGGTCAAGTCCAGTACCTTGTTCTCTAACAAGTACCCATGAATCTAATGTGCATCTCCATGCATATAATCATCACATGATTATCCATTAGACTTCATACTAGTGCTTCATAAGTACTAGGGACACGATTATTATAATAAAACATGCAAACATATATAACAATCAAAGAAGCAATCTCATATATAAATGAACAATGACATTACATAAAGGTCTATCTCTATAGGCCTAGGGCACTAACACCTACAGTCTCCCACTTGCACTAGGCCCAATCATTCATGTATCTTATACCCATGGACCTAACATGACCATCATGTTTAGCTTGTGGTAAAGGCTTGGTGAGAGGGTCCGAGATGTTGTCATCCGTTGGTACCTTGCATATCTTGACGTCCTCCCTTTCACAGATTTCTCGAATGAGGTGGAAGCGTCTCAAAATGTGTTTGGATCGCTGATGTGACCTTGGTTCTTTTGCTTGGGCAATAGCACCATTGTTGTCACAGAACAGCTCTATCGGGTTAGTGATACTCGGAACGACTTCTAAGTCACTAACGAACTTCTTGATCCAAACCGCCTCCTTAGCCGCATCTCGATGCCGCTATGTACTCGGCTTCGTTGTAGAATCAGAACAATGTTGCTCGCTTGGAACTCTTCCAACAAACAAAGACCTCCATTTAGCATAAACACAAAACCAGATCGCGATCTATAATCATCTTTGTCGGTTTGGAAGCTTGCATCCGTGTAACCCTTTACAACGGATCATCTTCCATTCCTCCAAATACCAAGAATACATCCTTAGTCCTTCTCAAGTACTTAAGGATATTCTTGACAGCTATCCAATGGTTCTCATCAGGATCAGACTGGTATCTACTCGTTGCGCTTAGAGCGTACGAGACATCAGGTCTAGTACATAACATGGCATACATGATAGACCCAATTGCCGAAGCATATGGTATATCACTCATCCTCTTTCGCTCATCATTTGTCTTAGGACAATGAGTCTTGCTAAGAGTAATGCCATGTCCCATCGCAAGTATCCTCTCTTAGAATTTTCCATGCTGAATCTTCTAAGGACCTTGTCAATATATGTACTCTGACTCAAACCAATCATCCTTCTTGATCTATCTCTATAGATCTTGATACCAAGGATATAAGCCACCTCACCCATATCTTTCATTGAAAAACATTTTCCTAACCAGTACTTTACAGTCTCAAGTGCAGGAACATTGTTTCCAATGAGTAAGATGTCATCGACATACAATACCAGAAATAGCACTATGCTCCCACTTATCTTCTTGTATACACAAGGTTCATCTTCGTTTTTGATGAAGCCAAACTCTTTGACTGATTCATCAAAACGTAGATTCTAGCTCTGGGAAGCTTGCTTCAATCCATAAATGGATCTCTGCAACTTATACACTTTGTTAGAATCCTTTGGATCGACAAACCCTTCAGGCTGTATCATGTATACATCCTCAAGTAGATTTCCGTTAAGAAACGCTGTTTTGACGTCCATTTGCCATATCTCATAGTCGTAATATGCGGCTATGGCAATTAGGATTCTAATAGACTTAAGCATTGCTACGGGCGAAAAGGTTTCATCATAGTCAACGCCATGAATCTGCCTATACCCCTTAGCAACTAGCCTAGCCTTATAAGTATGTACCTTCCCATCCATGTCGGTTTTCTTTTTGAAAACCCACTTGCACCCTATGGTTTTTACACCTTCGGGTGGATAAATCAAGTTCCAAACTTGATTATCGTACATGGATTTGATCTCGGATTCCATGGCTCCTAGCCACTTGTCCGAATCAGGAGTGGACATCGCCTCTTGATAGGAAGTAGGTTCATCATTCTCAATGATTTCTACTTGATTACTTTCTGTCATGAGAAATCCATATCTCTCAGGTTCGGATCGTATCCTATCCGATCTGCGAAGAACTTGTGTATCTTGAACCGATTCCACAACAGCTTGTGAATTTGGTTCCGTCTCTACTACTGGCTCTATGTCATTCTCAGGTTCTTTGAATTTCTTCAAGATCAATTTTACTCCCACTAGTTTCTTTAGAGAGAAATTCTTTCTCTAGAAAGACACCATTTTGAGCAACAAACACTTTGTTCTCGGATTGGTTGTAAAATAGATATCCTTTCGTTTCCTTAGGATAACCAACGAAAATACATTTATCAGATCTAGGTGCAAGTTTATGTTCAGAAACCAATTTCTTTACATAAGCCTCACATCCCCAAATCTTCATGAAAGATAAGCTAGGCTTTCTTCCATACCACATCTCATGTGGGGTTTTAGGAGCCGATTTAGTAGGGACCTTGTTAAGTGTGAAAGCGGCTGTTTCCAGTGCATGTCCCCAAAAAGAAATAGGAAGGTTCACTTGACTCATCATCGATCGAACCATATCTAATAGAGTTCGATTTGTCCTCTCGGACACACCATTCCATTGTGGTGTTCCGGGTGGAGTAAGTTCTGAAACAATTCCACAACTTTTCAGATGATCGTCAAATTCTTGGCTCAAATATTCACCACCTCGATCGGATCGAAGTGTTTTAATAGTTTTGCCAAGTTGATTTTGTACTTCACTTTGAAATATTCTAAATATCTCAAATGCTTCACTTTTGTACTTCATCAGATAGACGTAGCCATATCTGGATAAGTCATCAGTGAACGTTATGAAGTACCGAAATCCTCCCCTAGCAATGCTATTCATTGGTCCACATACATCAGTATGTACGAGAGCCAACAAATCACTAGCCCTTTCACTACTCTTAGTAAAAGGTGCTTTAGTCATCTTGCCCAATAAACAAGACCCGCAAACATCATATGATTCATAATCACATGAGTCTAAATATCCATCTTTATGGAGTTTAGAGATGCGTTTCTCGTTTATGTGTCCAAGACGGCAATGCCATTTATATGTGTCATTCACATTGTTTGGTTTGCATTTCTTACTAACATGATAGACATTATCAACATTATTCTCAACATCCAAGACATAAAGGCCATTAAAAGAATGAGCAATACAATAAAGCATGTCATTCAAATAAATTGAAAATTTCTTATTCGCAATAAGAAAATTGTAACCCTCATTGTCTAAACATGAAATAGAAATAATGTTTCTGCTCAAATCCGGAACATAATAACAGTTATTTAAAACTAAAATTAATCCGCTTGGTAAAGTGACTTCATAAGTCCCTACGACCAATGCAGCAACTCTTGCTCCATTTCCAACCCGTAGATCTACTTCACCCTCTTTGAGCAACCTTCTATTCTTTAGTCCCTGCACATTTAGGCAAATGTGAGATTCACATCCGGTATCTAATACCCAAGAACTAGAGGTAGAAAGTAAAATATCTATCACATAGATACCTGAAGTCATGGCAATCTCATTGCCCTTCTTCTTCAGCCCTTCCCCGATAAAGCTTGCAGTTACGCCTCCAATGCCCAGTTTCCTTGCAATGGTAGCACACCGCATCCTTTTGGGATTTGGGTTTAGGCTTCTCAGCAACGGCAACCTTTGCCTCCGATTTAGCAACTTTTGCTTTACCCTTGTTTTTGAACCCCTTTCCTTTATTCACCATCAACACTTGATTGGTTTTCTTGGTAATATTGTTCTCCGCATTCTTTAGCATCCCATGCAATTCAGACAGAGATTTATTCATCCCATTCATGTTATAATTCGAACAAACCGATTATAACTCTCGGGAGTGAATGCAATATCATATCCGTAGCGCCTCTAACTGGATAGGATACCCAAGCCTCTCAAGATGTTCGAGGTGACCCTTCATTTTCAACACATGAGGCCCAACGGGTTGTCCTTCAATCATCTTGCATGAATGAAGAGCCTTCATAGTGTCAAACCTTTCCGTACGTGCTTGCAACTGGAACATTTCCTTCAAATGATTTCCCAAATCATAGGCTTCCATGTGTACAAGGTCCTTCTGAAGAGCCTTACACATGGTAGCAAGCATCAGGCAACCAACATCAATAGAATCATCCATATGCTTCTTATGTTGGTCCCTTTCCGCTTTAGTTGCATTAGCAGCCGGCTCGGGTGGAACGGGTCCATCGAGAATGTACAACTTCCTTTCCTGTTTGAGAACAATTCCCAAACTGCGGATCCAATCCACATAGTTATTGCCATTCTCCTCTAACTTGTCCTTCTCAAGGACTGATCGCAGTGACATGTTTTGATTATTGTTTACAGCCATTGATCTACAAAGATATGCAACAAGATATGAACACATATAAGTACCAATTCATTTAAGAGATTAATTAACGTATTTCATAAATACTCCCACTAAATTACATAACCTTCTTATACAAATATGCATAATGTAATTTAATAGGCTAAGACCCAACTTTAATTTAATTTCAAGTCGGCTATGGCACGACTGCTCAAAATTAAACTAAAAAGGTAGATAACATTTATCAATCATGTCTATATATGACTCTTAGATCATTATGAGATTATAGACATCATATGTCACATGTTTCAATCTCATTTTATGCCTTAGGCCCAAAACTGTTTTGATAGCCTTATTGAGTTCAACCATTTTAAACATATAGCAATCACTATTTGCTCATCTTGATCATACAAAGATAGAATTAATGTACCTCGCTATGGCGAGCCTACATAAAACTACCCGTGTACTCACAAGTGTTTAAAGTGGGTAGCATAAACAAACTCAAAATTTCAAAGAAGGTTCAATTTTTCATGCTTATCAATTACATGCCAAGGTTGATTCATGAAAACTATATGAGCATAATTATGAACATGGAACGATGCAACACAAATCATATTTGATCAGTAATTACTAGTACGCGGCCACGTGCTCCAAAGTTATCCCACACTTCCATCGAAGTGCCTGTGGGGAAGGTTTTGGTGTCCAGCCAATATACCAAGTAACACTTCACAAATATCCTAGATTAATCACATTAATCATATTAATGAAATTGACATCCCATAATCTAGATTAATCACATTAATCATATATTTCAATTTCATAATCATGGTATATCAATATATACAATTACTTCACAAGCAAAACTCATACAATTTCACATTCTAAATCATGCACATCATGAAAATTCATATAATCATATTACACAATTATCATGATTATCTAACTAAACATCATGAACGGGGCTCTGATACCACTGTAGGGTTTCGAGGGTCCATGCGCAGCGGAATAAGCAATAACTCGAAAAACCCCAAGCCATAGAATCCGTTCTAGATGAATAATTAAGAAAGATGAAATAGAAATACCAACCTTGAATGCTTTTGCCTTTGATAAACTTGACCCAACTCCAGATTGAATGATCTTGTTAATCCTTGATGAACAAACGGGAATCACGAACCAAAGATCTTGACGAGCGAAGATCCTCTATGTGTATCCACGCGATGAACGAACCCTAGAACTCTTCTAGGAGGATTGCTAGATCCTATTGATTGAAACAACTTTCAATCAATGAAGAACAATGGATTTGATAGTGTTTGATTCTCAATTCTCAATTGAAATCTCTCACCTTTTGTGTTTCTCTCAAGCCAAAACGTTCTAATTACGGCTAGGGCAACCAGGGGCAACTATTTATACGTTACAAATAAAAGCCCCTTGCGAAAACCCTAAAATTAGGTCATTTACGTATCAGTTCAGGCCCGACGGGATGACTCGTCCCCCAGGGCACGAGTCGTCCCCTCTGCACTACCCACTGATCCTGGCGTCCCTGCAAGAGGCACGACTTGGCTTTGCTCACGGGACGAGTCGTCCCTTTGGGCACGACTCGTGCCCCAGAGCACGAGTCATCCCTCAGGACACCCCCACTGAACCTGGCGTCCCTTCATAAGGCACGACTTGGTTCAGCCATGGGGACGAGTCGTCCCCTGAGCACAGAAAACCCATTTTATTCATTTTTGACAATTCGTTCGATGCGTGTGACCCCATAGGACCATACTATGTTGGCAATGAGTCCAATCACATCGATCCTCATAAGACATGAGCGGACTCTAGCAAGCCATCATGCCTACCCAAATAGTATAATATCAAGTTCGATTTTTCCTACATAGAACATATCACAATCCCATTGTCACACGATGTTATATTGAACATGAGTCATGGTCCACGTCAACTCATATTGTTCAATGCTTTCTCGTTACCAAGTAAATTGATTAATCGAATGACATTAATCACATTAATTCATTCGGGCATGGCCATGCACTACATCAATCTTACTTACGAGTGGCCAAGCAAACATCTCTCTTTACGAGGGACAATTTCCATCTTGACTTATCATTCTTCCCAACAAGAATCATACCATGCCTATGATAGCCCTTATTGTCATCCGGTTAAAGACAACGTTAAACTATATCAAACATGATATTCATCGAGCGGAAGACGATGATAATCTCAGGTCAAAGGATATCAATGATATGACTACATGAGATTTAATTATGACATTTGACCATGACATAAATCTCATAATGGGTCAAGTCCAGTACCTTGTTCTCTAACAAGTACCCATGAATCTAATGTGCATCTCCATGCATATAATCATCACATGATTATCCATTAGACTTTATACTAGTGCTTCATAAGTACTAGGGACACGATTATTATAATAAAACATGCAAACATATATAACAATCAAAGAAGCAATCTCATATATAAATGAACAATGACATTACATAAAGGTCTATCTCTATAGGCCTAGGGCACTAACACCTACACATTTTACAAATATAAATTATATATAAATTCTCTCCTCTATCAAAGTGGTCAGTATTATCATCATTACATATCAATATTTAAAATCATTTACCTTTTAAATAAATTGTTTGATATATCGAACTAAAATAAAAAATAATCATATTGCCCACCCACTTATTAAATAGAAACCAAAACCCACATTAATCACACTCCCCATATATATATATATATATATATATATATATATATATATATATATATATATATATATATATATATATATATATATATATATACTTTATATATATACTTTATAAATACAAAATGATTTTGTTTAAAAAAATTAAACACCATCCCAACTCATCGTCCTATACCCCATCACTTTACTTTATTTTAGATTCTTTATTTTTATGATTAGTAAAATTATTATTATTAATATTATTATTATTATTATTATTATTATTATTATTATTATTATTATTATTATTATTATTATTATTATTATTATTATTATTGTTATTGTTATTATTATTATTATTATTATTATTATTATTATTATTATTATTATTATTATTATTATTATTTATAAGAAAAATAAATACTTCACACTTAATAAAAATAAATTTATATTTAAAAAAGTGTATTTTTTTTTCTTTGTCCAAATCAAATGAAAAAGTCTCTATTTAAAGAGAAAAATAATTATGAATTATGGTGTAAAAAAAATTATTTTAAAAAAGAGGATTTTTTTAATTATCATTTATAATTAAAAAAATTACTTCAAACTTAATTAATTTTCATGAAAAAGAAATTGAAAAATTAGTAAAGGATAATGAACAAATTTATATTTTAAAAAGATAATTTTTTTCTTTGTCCAAATCAAATGAAAGAAGTCTCTATTTAAAGAGAAAAAAAAATTATGAATTTTGGTGAAAAAAAAATTAAAAAAAATTAATTTAATATATAATAATTGAGCTCAAAGAAATGGGATAATTTTATTTTTTTTGAAAATCCATTCAGCCAATCGATGCTTGCCACGTGTGAAAGGCAATAAAAAAAAAAAGGAAAAATCTGATATAACGTGCGTGTGTCGGCGCGTGGGTCACACGCGCCAAAGAAAAGTCCGAATTACCCCTCCTCCGCCATTCGACACTTGTCCAACTTAGTTAAAAAAAAAAAAAAATTCACCCAATAATATATTGCCACGTTGCTTTTTGGACTTCCTTATTGCATTTTTGCCACCGCGTGAATTGACGAAAATACCCCTCGAAGGCAAAGAAATTTCCAAAACCTTGTTATTATATATTGATAGATTTTTCATCAACCTTCACAACAAAGAGAAACAAATTAATCACGGGAGCATTAATGGTGGATCCCTGAATAATCCAACTGGACGGAAAAAAGAAAAAGCAATAGGGAGAATAAAATACAAATTCAGTTTATTTTCTAGTATGTGATTTCACGGTACATACAAATCGCCTCCAATCTCACCTAGTACAATCAAAAGGGCAGCTTCAAAAGACAGTGAGTGACAGTGACAGATCTTGGAATAGAACAAACTGGGTGCACAAAAAAACAACAAAAAAATAATAGGGAGAATAAAACCAAGCCTACCCATTTGATAAGCAATAGCACTTACCACTAAAGTGTGACAAATCGGGTGCATCAATTTATTTCCCCGTATGCAATATCGCGGTACATGTGATCACCGGGGCGATAAAATATACTACGCCCATAAGTCGATCGGACCATTTGAAACCACGGAGGAAGTTGCAAGATTCGAACAAAGCCACCGGACACAAGAAAGGAAAATAACCGGTATAATAATCTCCTTAAATCTCTCACCTAGTACAGTCAAAAGCCCCGCTCCAAAAGACACCATCATAGTTGCAATAGCAACAAATAAAGAAGACAAGCCAATTATCATCTTCTTCGGGAGGGATAGAAGAAAGTCTTCTTCTGCATAACGAGAAGTCAAGATGGCCAAGAACATAATAAGAGAAGTTACCGAAGAAAATAGAGCCAAAGCGTTCGACATGGAAAATATTATGAAGGAGTTTTTTCCTAAGAAAATTGGGGTGCCTTTTTGATCGTCGTTGCCTCCTGGGACGGTAATAGCTGCTGCAAATGCTATTGTTGCGATCAATGTTGTAACTATGAGACATTGGCTTGAGGTGTCTCTCATCCATTGCTCTCCTTTCTCCTTTAGTTCTCTGTGCTCTTCGGTGAATAATTCTTGAGGGGTTTCGTTGTCTTCGTTTTCTAATCCTTTGATTTGATTGTTGACTAGCTTTTCAACCTCCTATGAAAGAAAAAAGAGAGCATTAAATACTCCCTTTGTCCCGAAATAAATATCCCACTTTTCATATTTGTTTGTCCCAGATTAATGTCACGGAAAGTAACTTAGTGCATTTTTATCAATGTACAAGCTAGTAATGCAAATTCCTTAAAAGCACTGACAATGTCAACTGCGACATTTATTCTGTGACGTTAAAACCGCTAACAATGTCAACTGCAACATTTATTCTGGGACGGAGGAAGGACATGAAAGTTCAGTGTACAAGAGGGTTGCAGCTTCAAGTTTCAAGGGAAAAAAGATATGTTGATGGGTAAAAAAAAATAGATGTCGCTTTTTTAGTACAAAATAAATTTCTCTTTTAGGTTTAAAAAAAGTTTTCAAAATCCTCTTTTACCCTTACATTGAAAATTGAGTCATTATTAATTAGTTAATTGAATGAAGTAATATAGGCTACATTGAAATTGACTCATTATTAATTAGTTAATTGAGTGAAGTAATATAGGGAAGAGGAACATTAAATAAGGTAAATTTGGTATTTTCATCCTTAAGTTGTAGTTATAATAACTGTCTTTCTTAAGAAAAGGTAAAAAATAGCAGCTATTTGGATCAGACGGAGTAGTCAATTAGTTTTAGGTCTTGATCATGCAAAAAGTAGACTAAAGACGTACTACCTCCGTCCCGAAATGATCTTCCTACTTTTTTTTTTGTTAGTACAAATGTAGTTTGAGCAATAATTTTTGATTAATTTAATTATCATAATGAATATTGAATTCATTTTGGAACGGAGTGAGTAATAAGCTTTGAGTAATTTGAATTTGAATGCAAAAAAATTGAATTCACAGAAGATAGATATTGATTTTGGGACGGAGATGAATACATGTGTACCTTGAACCACTGCAATTCTCTCTGCATTTGAAGAGCAGGACCTGAAACGGAATTAAGTATCGGGGAAGGAGCCAATTTTGCTGCCAAATGCAAAATATTCTCTTTTCCCTCAAGTTCGTTAAAAACAAATGGATTTGCAGCAGGTGCACTCAGTTCCATCAAGAGATTGAAATTCTTTTCCCTCCGGCTCCTAACTGCATGGTGCAATAAAACCTCGCCACGGTGGTTATGGTACTGCATCAAGTCAGGCATATATCTAAGGAATACCGCAACAATTTCAACTATTCCGTTCCTGACTGCACTCTGAATGACCTGATCATGTTCGAAGAATTTGCGGATATCGTTCTCGTTTTGTTGTAGAATGAGTTGACAGATATAGTGCAGCAGTGCAATGGAATATTTGTGCTTGAGTTTAATGTCGTAGACTTTCTTTATGCTGGGAATTGCAACTGAAAATTTAACCCTCACGGATTATGACAACATTGACACGAATATATAATTCTATTACTCCCTCCGTCCCAATGACTGTCTAAATTACATTTAGGGGACAGAACGAAAATGATTACTTTTTATGAAATTTAATGGTATTCTTATTATTCTAAACAATTAGTTTTGCAAGTATAAAATGAATGGTGAAAAAAAATTTGGTAAACAAATATTGAAGGGACAGTTTTTTACGGAAAAAAGACATTCATTTTGTTACAAGGTTTCTTGAAAATGGACAAGTAGTAGGGACAGAGAGAGTACAAGATGAACTTGGGGGTAAGGAAATAGTATGATCAAGAAGAAAAATGTGTTGGAAATTAATTAACAACACCACAGATTAAACAGATAATTTAATCAACAAAAAGGGGAATTTATTAATCAAGTCAAGATCGTACCAATTAATAAGCCAATAGCAAAACGACAGCAAGGAAAACGGGATCAGGAAAACAAACAGAAACAAGAAAACAAACGATTAGAAAACTTATCGTGATTTGATCGAGTCGCATTAGGAAGACTGTCCTAAGAGAAAATATTGCCCCCAATTGGTGCAACTCAGGTACAGGCAAATTTCTCCGAGGATAAAACGATCACGGATTACGTACCAAGAAAAATGAGCACACAGGTAGGTAATCACCGGCGGTCCTATCTCAGTCGCCTTGAATCTCACGAACAAATCTCTAAGAACAGGAAGTAATTTAACAATGAAATAATGCTAGAGAATTGATTTTTCTCTCCAAAATTTCGTATGTTAGCTATTTGGGGTGTTAGGAGTATTTATAGTTAGGTTTTAGAGTTTTAACGTAACCCAAAACCGATTAAATTTGGCCCTAGAAAAACACTCTGCTCCGTCACGACGCGGCCAGGTCCAGCAGCCGCGCACTTGTGCAGAAAGATCTGGCCTTGACTATGTACGTCAAGGCTCGGCCGCGGTCAAAGACAGCGCGCCCGCGCACGTAGTCAGCCTGTTCCAACGTTTTTCCTTAGCCAAAAAATCAGTCCAAAACTCAATCGAAGATTCAAGGTCATATACCTATGGACTTCACACCACAAATACACACGGAAATTAGTTTAGATAAACTAAATTTTCCAACAAAATGGACACCCATTTTGGGACGGAGAAGGTAGTACGTACTTAGTAGCTTAGTGAAAGCTTCACAAACCATTCTGCAGGTACCCCTTTTATGCCCTGAAACAAAACAACTCACATCTTAATAAAGTTATTACAAGAGAATGGACAATATATATAGAACTTCTTTACACTACTCTATATCTGTTCATCTCAAATGAGTATTTACTTATTATATTTTTGAATGGAAATTTAAAAATATAGTTTTATGCAATTTTAGCAACACATATACATGAACGCGGAATGTCCTTATCATGTACTGTAATTTTAGAGCAGTGGGACGACATTATAGTTTGAAAAAATAAAATAAAAAACGAGTTCAGAAACATAGAAAATGGAGGACCGGTAACATGGAAAGCGAGAACTCAAGGACTGGTACCGGGAGCAGCGAATGAACAAGAATGTGAGCAAGACATCCTTTACAGAAAGCCATATGCCTAATTACTTGATGTTAGCCTAAGATGGTCAGTGTATACCCCCCCCCTCCCTCCTTGGCAGGAGGGATATGTGATATGGATAAAGCGAATTTTGACTGCAAACCTTGAGAAAGTGTCGTTGATTGCATTGTAAATGACACTTCTCCAATCTGTTTGGCATCTGAATTGAAGTCAAATTGTATACAAGGCAGTGCTGGATCTTCGACGTCTCCTCTAACCAGTTTTTGCTCATAGACAAGTCTCAATGGAATAACTGTCCCCTCAATTGAAAACAAAGAGAACATTCAATATCAGGCAAATAGATTGTTTTAAAAATTCAAAAACAAAAAATAGTAAAACAGCAACTAATTCTATTTCCAGGGGAATCCAGAGGCAGACTACCTATAATGCAAGGGCGAAGCCATAGCCAAGCTAATGGGGGCAGTTGCCCCCATTTGATTAAAAAGATAAATATATTAGTGGTGCAATTCTGTAAAATAGTATTAAATTTAGGGGTTTTATTGCAAAATGCCCCTATACACAATAATTATTTTGAACCCCTTTTAGTTAGTGCAATTTTCGTAATGCCTCCTTTCACAAAGTTCCTGGCTCGGCCGCAACTATATAGGCAGGGCCAAACTTACTATATATACTATACATAGGAAAGTGCGACACTTAGTATGGGACGAAGATAGTAGTAGAAAACATACAATAAATTCATTAAAAAGAAGAGACATTTATTTTCGGGCAAAATCTTTATAATAAGGGACAATCATATTCAGATGACAGAACATAAATAAGTATAAATGCAGTAAAAGGAAGATTTATTACTTTTGTATAGCAAGGTTTGAAAGAAGCCAAGTGTAGTGCCACTTGGAAAATCAGGGGCAGCCGCGCAGAGCTGTTCGACGACGCCTCGATGTGCGATCACAACTTTTGCCAATTCACTATGCCGTTGGAGGAGATACAGGCAAACATCTGCAAACCAAAAGCAACGTATTCAATTTTGTCTATTGATTATTACATAATCCTTCTGTCGTCCCTACATGGATATTCATTATTTGTTGTGTAGTCGAGATCAAAGGTTTCCTGTCTGGACTGGAGAGGCTCCAATTCAATTTCTTCAATCCATTTGTCACTTATGGCCACAGATAATCCCATGCTCGAATTCAAGATCTCTAATATGCTACTCCCTCCATCTCGAAATGATATTCCTACTTTTTTCGTTGTTAACACAAAGGTTATTTGAGCAATAAATTTAGATTTAATTAATTTTACCCTAATGAACATAAAAAATATTGTTATTGATAGTATTTATAACGCTGTATCAATAACAAATTTTTAAACTTTCATTACGATAATTAAATGAACCTAAATTTATTGTTCAAAGTATATTCGTGTTAACAACGAAAATAGTGGGAAGATCATTCCGAGATGGAATGAGTACTTTTTAGAGTTTTATGGCCACAAAAATTCCTCACCATTCTTCCAATACTACTTGCTACCACAGTCGAGCAGATAATACAACGGAACACTAGAAAGGTATGATCGCAAAAGACTAATGCGTCCACCCAACGAAAATAATCATAAATTAAATTTTGTACGAATACTAGGAAATCACTATTTTAGAGTCTTACCAAAGTGACCTGAAGCAAGTAGATTCTTGATGAACATAGGAGGCGAAGAAAACTTTGAGAAGCAAACGCAAGGCTCCTCATCTCTGGTGACCCGACAAAGGTACCACAACATTTCCCTTTCTGATATCAAAGACATCTTCCAGCAAAGATGCTCGAGTGGCGTGTGACCACACTTGTTAACGATTTGTGTCAGAAATGAGTTCTTCTCCACTAACACTTTGGCAGCATTGACTGTTCCGCTCATAGCTATAAGGTGGAGGACTGTCAAACCGTAGCTGTCTTGCATTGCTAGATTCTCTGTTGGCATGATCTCCACCATTTTCTCCACGAATTGCGATTGCCCATAACGGGCTGCAACGTGTAAGGCAGTAGCAGCCCTGATTGAGATCTTGGCGGTGAGTGCATCCGGGTCTCGGTCAATGAACTCTTTTGCCTTTGCCCAATCGCCTTCCCTTGCAGCTTGGTGCAAGGGAAGGTAGTAACGAAGGTAAAATCCCTTGCCTTCTTCTGGACAACCTTAAGTCATATAAGTCACAAGCACCCACATAGTATATACTAAACAATTTGAAATGTTCATCATTCAAAAGTTGTGTTCCATGGTAACAAGCCTCAATAGTCATTTAATGCATGCTTGTTGATAAATCGCAATTTTAGAAAACTCGAGTCATTGTAAATAAGTCATTTTCAATCTTCATGTTTAGTGGCTCTTATTCGTTAAGTGAGAATATTCGGTGAGAGAAATATGAGAATGCATGGTTATTACAATTCAAGTCAAGGGTCCAACATTATTTTGAAGTAGTTGCACTAAAGAAAACCATTTAAGAATAAGCATTAAGTGTTTGTTGGTGATTGTTGTTATCAAACACAATCTAAGTGTGATTGAGGTTGCTCACGTGAGCGAGGCCGTATAATTAACTTTCGTTCTATGTTTAATGATTTCATTAAGTTTTTTATAAAACTGTTGACAAGTTTATGACATTTAACATTATTAGGTAGTAAAGTGATGAAAATCGAAAAATAAAATTTGCTAATGAGTACATTTGAAATCGACCAAAACTTCAGCAATCAAATTATGTGTTTTATCCCTTTTTTTTATTAAGTAAAAAGGTTACCTTGAGCTTGTTTGTTTGTCATATTCGACGACTTAGAACTAGAACTTTGATTACGTGAATGGCTAAGATGGATTTTGTGACACCCTGGTTCATCGGCCATGCCTATCTCCGAACTAGAACGTTGTTTACCTTGGTCACCAAGATGGCTTTTTTGGCTCCCTGAGGTAGTTGCCATAATCGAATTTGTACTTTCAGAAGTGAACAAGTTACAAAATGAATGTGGATTTCGTGGCTCCCTGAAGATCGTTTTAATTATTAAGTAAAAAGGTTACCTTGAGCTCGAGCTCGTTCGTCATTCGACGACTCAGAACTTGAACTTTGATTACGTCGAAGGCCTATACGATGGATTTTGTGACTCCCTGGTTCATCGGCCATGCCTATCTCCGAACTAGAACGTTGTTTACCTTGGTGACCAAGATGGCTATTTTGGCTCCCTGAGGTAGTTGCCATAATCGAATTGGTACTTTCAGAAGTGAATTAAGTCATTTAACATTATTAGGTTACCTTGAACTTGAGCTGGTACGTCCGTCAAAAGTTTGTCCAACAAAATCTTCTTCAGCAAATCTATTGACAAGTTTATGACATTTAACATTATTAGGTAGTAAAGTGATGAAAATCGAAAAATAAAATTTGCTAATGAGTACATTTTAATCGACCGAAACTTCAGCAATCAAATTATGTGTTTTATCCTTTTTTTTTTTAATTAAGTAAAAAGGTTACCTCGAACTCGTTCGTCCGTCGTACTCGACTCGGAACTAGAACTTTGATTACGTCGATGGCTAAGATGGATTTTGTGTCTCCCTTCATCGGCCATGCCTATCTCCGAACTAGATCGTTGTTTACCTTGTCACCAAGATCACTTTTTTGGCTCCCTGAGGTAGTTGCCATAATAGAATTGGTACTTTCAGAAGTGAACAAGTTACAAAATGAATGTGGCTACTTTCTCATCTTCTTCCACATTTTATAGATCCCGCAAGCAACTAGGTAATGTGATGCAGAGGCGGAGGTAAGAAATACTCCCCCCGCCCCTAAATGTTTGTCCCTTTTGACTTTTCAAACATTTTAATTTAGTGATTTTGAAGCTTTAATTTTGGTTATTTTTACGAATGCTTTGAAAATTATTGATAATAGACACCGCCGTTATGTAATACTCTGTCCCTAAATGTTACAAGTTTTGAAAATTTAGTGATTTTGAAGTTTTAATTTTGGAAATGAGACTAACTTTTTGGGACAAAAAAAAAAGGGGAAATGGGACAAACATTTAGGAACGGAGGAAGTACAATTATTACATCAACTAGGTACTTTCAGAAGTGAACGTTGTTTTTTTTTTTTTTTAAGGAGATCTCCATTTTCTGCCCAATTTTATGTCTATCAGTGGATGCTTTTTTGTTACAGTAATTTGTTTGGTACCATTTTTTTGACTTTTATTGCTATGCAGGACATCTCCATGTGCTAGCCCAGGCCTTTTGTACACCTTTTTGGGTGCTACTATTACTATTTGCACTTTCAAATTTTTAAATTAAAAGGATATTTCTATTTGCACAATGAAAATTCTATTTGCATTTCTAGATAAAAATGATCCATTAATGTAAAAAAGTCAATATTTTTCCCGGTTTTTAAGGACATGTAGTGTAAACAACCTTGATATTCTAAAAAGTTGTCATTGATTAATTTTTGAAGTTTGGACCAAATATTTCATCTATGTTTATTAATTGGCCTTAAATTTCAATGTTTCACCTTTTTTTTCTTCCTCCATTATATTTTGCTATTTTTATAATTTTACAAGTTACATAAATTTATTTATGTGTAATTTTAATAAAAATGTAATTTTGTTTTAATCTCAAATTTTTATAATAAATATTGCACTGTCTTTTTAAATTTGTTATAAAATAAATACTGCATTTTAAAAAATGAAAATAAAGTACAATTTTACTATTGTGCAAGTCATATATAAATAAATAAAACATAATATTATTTTAAAATGTTGACAAATTAAATATGATATTTCTAGGAAATAATATTTTAGACTTTGTTTATTAGTGATTTTTTTTACAAAAAGGTATATAAAAAGATAGAAAAAAGCTAAATAAATGAAAGTATATAGAAGAAAAGAGGGACAGACTACCCTATATTTATTTTCTATTTTATTTTAATTTTTTATTGACTAGAAAATAATATTTTAGACTTTGTTTATTAGTGATATTTTTTTCAAAAAGGTATATAAAAAAAGATAGAAAAAAACTAAACAATTTAAAGTATATAAAAGAAAAGAGGGACGGACTATCCTTTATTTATTTTAATTTTTTTATTAATTTTTTATTGACTAGGAAAAATATTTTAGACTTTTTTTATTATTGATATTTTTTTCAAAAAGGTATATAAAAAAAGATAGAAAAAAACTAAACAAATGAAATTATATAGAAGAAAAGAGGGACGGACTACCCTATATTTATTTTTTTATTGACTAGAAATAATATTTTAGACTTTGTTTATTAGTGATATTTTTTTCAAAAATAAATATAAAAAAAAGATAGAAAAAAACTAAACAATTTAAAGTATATAAAAGAAAAGAGGGACGAACTATCCTATATTTATTTTAATTTTTTTATTAATTTTTTATTGACTAGAAAATAATATTTTAGATTTTTTTTATTGCTGATATTTTTTTCAAAAAGGTATATAAAAAAGATAGAAAAAAATTAAACAAATGAAAGTATATAAAAGAAAAGAGAGACGGTCTACCCCATTTTTTTTTATTGACTAGAAAATAATATTTTAGACTTTTTTTATTAGTGATATTTTTTTCAAAAAGGTATATAAAAAAAGATAGAAAAAACTAAACAATTTAAAGTATATAAAAGAAAAGAGGGACGAACTATCCTTTATTTATTTTTATTTTTTATTAATTTAAAGTATATAAAAGAAAAGAGGGATGAACTAAACAATTTAAATTATTATTATTATTGTTTGGTTAGTACGGTTATTTAGCATCTTGATTCTTCAGCATCTTTAACATGATACTTTGTTTTTGACAACTTGAAGATGCAGGTTCCACCGTCCTTATGCAAATTTTCGACCGTTCCTATTTTTTAGGAGATAATTACTACACAAGGTTCAATGACCAAGTCTCACATGTTTCAAATGTATTTCTAACGGAAGATGAATCATGGCAACAATCCCTAATTTTCAGCAACCTGATCCGGATTTGTAGGGATTTACGGTTATTTGTTAATTATCTATTATTTTCGGGGTATAAAAGGAGACCTAGGGATAGGCGCCAGGGACGGCCATTTTTTGTAACTCTCCTTATACTTCCACTTTGTATTCACTCAAGAAAGATAGTAAACATTTTGGTTTTAGGTAGGTTTAACCTTCCGATGTTTTGTGTCGGATATCAATTGATCAAGGGCTTTCCTCGTTACATCTTGGTGTAACATCTTGATTTTTTTCATTTTTATATTCCATTTGTGCCCGAAATCATTCTACTAAAGTTCAATTTCTAAACATACAAGAAATTGACCAAAAGAATTATTATTAAATATTTTTCTCTTAATTATTACTATTATGTAATATTCAATTCACTACATGAAAACTGCCATATAGCGACGAAAATTAGCGACGGACCAAATGCTATCGCTATTAGGGACAGATTAACGACGGAAGCAAAATAAAACAAAAAAATCAGCTATCGACAGATTTAGCGACAGACATGAATCTGTGACTAATCCGTCGCAATAGTGGCGCCAAAAAAGTCCGCCCATTTTAGCGACGGAATAATGACGGATTACAAAATTTTTTAACGACGAATTTTTTCTGTCGCTATATAAATAAAACATGAATAAATATTTTTTTTAAAAAAATTAGCGACGGATTTAGCGACGAATTTTAAAAAAAAAATTACCGACGGATATATTCTGTCGCTAAATAATAAAAAATAAAAAAATATTTTATTTTTTAAAATACCGACGGATTTAGCGACGAAATTTACAAAAATAAATTACCGATGGATATATTTTGTCACTAAATAATAAAAAATAAAAAAATATTTCTCTTTTCAAAATACCGACGGAATAGCGACGGATATTGTTTTTTAAAAAAAAATTAACTTTTTTTCTAACTTTTTTATATAACTTTTTGAAAAAAACTTCAATACTAAAAAATGTCCAAAATATTTATTTTTATTTATAAAAAATAAAAAAAAACATACATTTATAAATAAAAATTAAAGGAGTTTACCCATCCCTGATTTCTTTATATACCCTACAGTTAACACTACAGTACCCATACCAAGCCCCTGGTTCACAACTGAATGTCCTAGCCATGACGGAGATGAAAGAGAAAGCGAAAATTAAACCTAAAAGCGAAGGAATAGAGGGGTACCTTGGTTAAATTGGTGGAAAGGGGTTTCGAAGACAAACCGAAGAGCTTGAATGCGCCTGGGAAATCAACAATCAGATCTTGCCTTTGTTCTTGCTGCTTGCTTAAGATTTGGAGGTTTGTAAAAAACCAAAAAGGAAAAGGATTTTTTTTTATTCCTGGTTCTAATCCGTACTTGAATTGGAAGGGGTTAGGGGATACAACGGTTATTCCCCACAATTAATGTCAGCACCGTTTTCCAAGCAGTTGTCCAAGCGTCAAACGGGGTAATCATTACGAAATTTCGGCGCTTCAACAGATCTGGCCGTCAAAACAGTTAATGGTCGAGATTGAGCCACGTCATCCTGGTCGACCACCTAGCAATTCGAGCATCTATCTACAACCTATCTACGACCTATGGGGATATTTTACAACAAAATTTTCATAACTTCCTGGTCGACAAAGTCAACTCAGAAAGTTGGGGGTCACTGAACGGAATAAAAGTGACTGGCTAGGCCCAGCAAACGAAGCCCAGTTATTCAAGACATTATTGCCACCAAATCCTTAGTGGGTCCGCCCAATTATTATAAAGGCCCACGACCCAGCATAAAAAATCAGTCAACCTAGCTCATTGTTCGACCTCCTTGGTTCCGACCTAGCTTTGTTCGACATACGATCCATATCTTATACGGATATCATCCGGCTATGTCTTTCAGTCAGGTCGACCTAGACCCAAGCAGGCGACCTCGACCTACAAGGCGTACGTCGACCTACAGAGTCATAACGTGCCTATAATTCTTTCTATAATAGTATTCCTACAAATCAGGAATTATTTACGTACACGATTGTATCCACGATCTGATCCGTGATTCTAGGGATTTCGGGCAATCCTACTACAACTATAACTCATATTGAAGCCTATAAATACCTTACAACATCAACGATTTAAAGGTAATTGCTATTTGTTATTCTGAATATCTCTTGTTCATTATAATTTATTAGCTCTAAACACCATACTTACTCTCACGCCCGAGGGTCTAAGCCGAAGACCATTCCGGCTAGTCGTGGGTTCTGTGTTTCACGTCAAAAGCTAGGAGATCAGTCTTGATTGCTGGACGGAGACTGATTCAACACGTTTCTAGCGGCATCAAAATGAATTTTTAATTTCTTTAATTTTAAATATTAATGAATGTAAATTATTTAATTAGGACACATTTTGCATAATTTTTTTTATTAAAATAAGACAAAAAAACTTATAAAAATTACCTTAAAAATTAAAATTTCAATATATGTAAGTCTAAAAAAATAATAAAATTATTTAGATAAATATATAATATAAACTATAAAATATATTGAAAAAATAAAATAATAAATTAAACTCCAATTTTTAAACCTAAAAGACTAGTATATATATAGGGGACAATATAATTATTACTACTACTTTTTAGAAGATTAGGTTGAAAAAGTCAACAAAAAATAAAGAAAAAGCTTCATTATTGATTAATGATAACTTTTCACAATTAACAATGTTAGTTTAGGATATCTAGGTTATTTGCACATTATTTTAATAAAAAAAATGTGCAAATAGTAGGACCCTTTCCCACCATTATTTGTACTATGTTGTTAGATTTTTCTTTACTTTCCTGTTAGTCTTTGCTATTTCTGAATTTTTCTTAAATTTCTCACTTCTCCAATGTGCTTTCCACTGCTCCCATACACTTGGCGTGCAATTAGCGAAGGCAAACCATCCTTTAACCACTTTTGCTTTATATCAAATACTTTACCACTGTATCGCTTATCAACTAATTTCTTGAAATTCTTTTCTATCTGAATCTCTGAGAATTTGGGGCATGAATATTTATGATACAAAAATAGTAAAAATAGTTAAATTAATAGGGATCAAGATAGTTATTGCTAATTAATTATTAAGTATAAATTAAAATATAAAGATGAACAAGAAATTCATCTATGAAATTTAAAAAAAATGACATGATTTAGGAAGTAGAAATGACTTCAAATTCCACTAGGCCGTGTCTACATGTGAGGTGGACAGGACAGGGCTTCTAATTTGGTCCACCCAAAAAACTTTTGGGTACAGTAGTTTAAGTCTTGGTTGGGTCCAAACAAGCAAACTTGTTAGTCTGCCACAGTCTTTTATTTTTTTAAGTGCGAAAGTGTGATAGTATCACACTTGGGCCAAGTAAAAAATGTTGACTTAATTATGTTTTGTTATTTTTTTATGTATTTAAATTAAATAAATATTTGTATATTATTTTTATTATTACTAACATATTAATCAAAAGTTTATTATGATTTTAGTATTGTTTTGGTTATTTAGGTAGGACTCTCTCAAGGATAAGGATAAGAGATAAAGGAGATTGGTGATCAAGCTCATCCTTACCCATTAGATTTGAACTACTTGGCTATAAATATAAAGACCCAAGACAGTTCAAAACACACGGTTGATACACTCTGAAAGGCTGAACTTCATAGACTTGAAAGGAGTGTTTTTGTGAGAGAGTTCTCTTTGGTTATTTTAGTTATTCTCTTATTGTTTCTTTGTAATCGGTTTCAAAAGATATTTTTAATAAGAGAAGTTTATTGTCTACAACATATTGTTGTAGATAAGTGTTTAAAACCCTTGGTTTATTTTTTTAGTTTTATTCCGCTGCTATTTACTATTGTGCTAGTACTGATGCGATAGCATCAAAACACACATCTCAAGTCTGTGACTTTCTGTGCACTTCCTAGCCGCTCCATTTCTTTCAATTGGTATCAGAGCTCCACTCGACTTCACTGAGTGAGATCCAAGGAAGAGTGGTCATTATGGAAGGACACTTGAGTCAGTACCGTCCCCCGGTACTAGATGGAACTAACTATGCCATCTGAAAAGCTAAGATGTGTCTCTTCATCAAAGCAATTGATGAACGAGCATGGCTTAGCATTATTATTCCATGGTCCCCTCCTAAGGTTGAAATGAAAAATAAAGAAGAAGAGGGTGAAACCTCCAAAAAGGAGTACAAAATTAAACCTGAGGAAGAATGGACTGCGGATGAGGTCACTTGTGCAAATTACAATTCCAAGGCTCTTGGTGCTATATCAAGTCATGTGGATGAATACATGTTTAGACTTGTTTTAAATCAAAATATAGCAAAGAAAGCCTGGGATATTTTGCAAGCTCACTGTGAGGGTGATGATAGTGTTAAGGCCACTAGGTTGAGAATTCTCATGACCAACTTTGAAAACTTGAGGATGAATGAGACAGAGGACATAAAAAGCTATTCTGCTAAAATGAGAGAAATCTCAAATGAATGCCTCTCCATAGGTGAGCCTATTTCAAATGCTAGACTAGTATGCAAAATGCTAAGAACTGTTACTGATAAATTTAATATTAAAATTGCTGCTATTGAAGAAGCAAATGACACTGCAACCATGGCTTTAGATACTCTTGTGGGTAAGCTAACTATGTTTGAAATGAACTTTTCTATTCAGCAACAACATAAAGCTGAAAGTGTTGCTCTTGCTTCTGCTCTTTCTAAAGTATCCTCAATTCCAAAAAAGATTGAAGAAATCTCAAATGAAATTGATACCTCAAATTTGGAAACCGAAGATGTTGCTCTTTTAACCAAAAAATTTACTTCTTTTCTGAAAAACAAAAGAGACAACAAATTTCCTTCAAAGAAACCAATTACTTTTGATAAACCAAAAGAGGATACGGAGAGTGGTTTCAAGAAACCCACTAGTTTTTCTAAAAACAGATCTGAATCTGTTCAATGTAGAGCCTGCAAAGGCTTTGGGCATTATGCAAATGAATGTGCCAACACTCTGAAGAAAAAGGGGATGAGCTTAAGTGCAACCCTTAGTGATAGTGAGGACGAAGATGAATCGCTAAACTTAGCAATCATGGAAATCTCGCCTCCAAATCATGAACATCAAACTGATGTTACTTCAGATGCTGCCACATCTCGTATCACATCTTCTGAATCTATCATAAATTGTTATAACTCCTCCCTGAACAAGAAATCTGAAAATGAAGAAGAAGATGATGCAAGCTATCAAGAACTCCTTGATGCTTATGCTGAGCTATATGCTGATTGGGAGAAGCGTGTAGAAAAAATTGCCGTCTTTGAAAAGGTAACTGAAAAACTCTCTACTGAATTATCTAAAGTTAAAGATGAACTGAAAGATGTATCTTCTGAAAATGATAACCAAAAGGATTCAATTGCTAAACTTGAGGTCATGCTCACCAAGCGTGACATTGAACTTGAGAAAACCAAAACCGAACTCATAGAGGCCAAGAAAACTTTTGAAAAAATGAATACTGGAAAGGCATCTCTTGATGAGGTTCTTAATGTGAGTAAATTTTCGAAAACTGGTCTTGGTTTTGAATCAAATTTTTTGAAAGAGGGAGAAAGTAGTTCCTCAAAACCTAAAACTTTTCACAATAAAAAATCATCAACCAAGAAGAAAAGATTTGTGTGCCATTACTGCTTCTTACCAGGACATATAAGACCCTTTTGTTATAAGAGGATTCGTGATCTGGGGAAAGATGTTCCTCAGATGAGTGATCGAATGCAATCACATCACTACTCACATCGCCAGAAAAGGGATCAGTTTGTTTGGATTGAAAAGAAAAGCGAGGAATGTAAGGTAGTTTTTACCTCCCTCAAGAGCAGCATTGCTTGCTTTTTGATAGCGGGTGCTCAAGGCACATGACAGGTAATGCAGAATTTCTCACGGATTACATCACTATCAAGGGTGGTAATGTGAATTATGGAGGAGGAGCACAAGGTAAGATTGTAGGTAAAGGTACTTTATGTGTGAATAATATGCCTAAGTTAAAAAATGTCTATCATGTGAAAGGTTTAAAAGCAAATTTTATAAGTATAAGTCAACTATGTGATGACAATTTACATGTTAATTTTGACAAACATGAGTGCAAAGTGTTTGATAACACTAATCAATGCTTATTCACTGGAGTAAGGTCCCAAGATAATTGTTACAAATTTGGTGATAATTTATCTTGCCTTAGCTCCAAAACAAATGAACTTGAAATATGGCATCAAAAGTTAGGACATGCTAGCTATAGGAAAATAGAAGAATTAGTTAGATTTAATGTTGTTAAACACTTGCCCAAGCTTGATTTTAAACAATCAAGTGTGTGTGGTCCTTGTCAAAAGGGCAAGCAAACCAAAGCTTCTCATCCAAAGGTTGACAAAAGTTCCACGTTTGAAATTTTAGAATTGATTCATACTGACCTTATGGGACCAATTGAGGTTGAGAGCTTAGGTAAGAAGAAGTATTCATTTGTTTGTATAGATGATTTCTCTAGGTATACTTGGGTGCTATATTTAAAAGAAAAATCTGAAGCACTTGAGGTTTTTAAAGTTTGGTACAAAAAGGTGAAAAATTTATATGGTAAGAAAGTTATAAAGATTAAGTCTGATCATGGAACTGAATATGAGAACACCTTGTTCTCAAAATTTTGTGACTCCAAAGGAATCACCCATGATTTTTCAGCCCCTAAAACAGCTCAACAAAATGGGGTTGCAGAAAGGAAAAATCGTACATTGCAAGAGATGGCTAGAGTCATGCTTAGTTCTAAAAACATCTCTAAACGATTTTGGGCTGAAGTACTTAATACTGCTTGTCACATAGGAAATAGAGTTTATTTGAGAGTTGGATCAACTATGACTCCTTATGAAATTCTCCTTGGTAAAAAACCTACTCTTAAATATTTTCATGTGTTTGGATGCATATGCTATATTCTAAATGATAGAGATTATCTATCTAAATTTGATTCCAAAAGTGACAAAGCTGTTTTTCTTGGATATTCCACAAATAGTCGTGCTTATAGGGTTTACAATCTTAGGACTAAAACTGTGATGGAATCAATCAATGTTACATTTGATGATACTGCTGACTTAAATATAAAATCTCTTGAAGATGATGTCTCAGATTGTATAGAGACAATGCAGGAAACTCAGAACCAAACTGAACAGACGCAGCATAATGAGCTGCAGAAAGCAGATGCAGGTACTGATGCGAGCACATCACCACCTACATCAGGGCAAACAAAATCTGGTTCAGAAACTGAAGATTCTGACTGTGAAGAAGGTAATTTGGATAGGACCAAAGACATACCCAGCAGAGTACAAAAGAATCACCCAATATCTCAAGTAGTGGGTGATGTAAACGAAAAAATAAGCACAAGGGAAAAGCCAAGAGTCAACTACCGTGAGTTGGCTGGGCTAAGTTGTGTGGAATCTCAAGTAGACAAGGTTAGTTCTTGCTGTTTTGTTTCCAATATTGAACCTAAGAATATTGTAGAAGCAATGAAAGATGATAATTGGATTGTTGCCATGCAAGAAGAACTAAATCAATTCGAGAAAAATGATGTATGGACCTTAGTTCCTAGACCTATAGGAGGAAATGTAATAGGAACTAAGTGGATCTTTAAGAACAAAACTGATGAAAATGGTCAAATTACCAGAAATAAAGCTAGGCTTGTAGCCCAAGGTTACACCCAAGTAGAAGGAATAGATTTTGAAGAAACATTTGCCCCTGTTGCTAGGATAGAATCTATTACTCTTACTTGCCATTGCCTGTTACTTGGATATCACTCTACATCAAATGGATTTTAAGAGTGCCTTTTTGAATGGTGTCCTAAATGAAGAAGCCTATGTTGAACAACCAAAGGGATTCACTGATCCTCATTTCCCTGATCATGTTTATAAACTGAAAAAGGCCCTATATGGCTTAAAACAAGCTCCTAGAGCTTGGTATGGGAGGCTAACTGAGCATCTTATACAAATGGGGTTTAAGAGAGGTGAGGTAGATAAAACCTTATTTATTTTAAAAGAAAATATTGGAATCCTAGTAGCCCAAATTTATGTTGATGACATTGTATTTGGATCATCTTCCAAAGACATGTTGGATTTTTTTTGTCACAAGTATGACCACCACCTTTGAAATGAGTATGGTTGGTGAGTTAAACTACTTTTTAGGTCTTCAAATAAAACAAAATAAGAAAGGAATTTTTATCTCTCAAAGTAAATATGCCAAAAATTTGGTCAAAAAATTCTCTCTTGACAATGCCTCTCACTTTAAAACACCTATGGGATCATCCCAAAAACTGTGCAAAGATGAAAGTGGTGAGGATGTTGACCCCACTTTATATAGAAGTATGATTGGGAGCTTGTTGTACCGTTCAGCAAGTCGCCCAGATATCATGTTTAGTGTATGCCTGTGTGCTAGATATCAAGCTTGCCCCAAATTATCTCACCTCAAGGATGTAAAAAGAATTATTAGATATGTTGGTGGAACTATCAATTTAGGGCTAACTATACTCGAGAAACCAATACAAATCTGGTAGGATTTAGTGACTCTGATTGGGCAGGCAACACTGATGATAGAAAAAGCACAACTGGAGGTTGTTTTTATCTTGAAAACAACTTAGTATTTTGGTATAGTAGAAAACAGAACTGTGTATCCCTATCTACTACTGAGTCAGAATATGTGGCTGTAGGGAGTTGTTGTTCTCAACTCCTTTGGATGAATCAGATGATTAAAGATTATGGTCTTAAAAGTGATACCCTAACTGTTTTTTGTGATAATCTAAGTGCCATAGAAATATCAAAATATCCTGTTCAACACTCACGTACTAAACACATTGACATTAGACATCATTTTATTCGTGATCTTGTTGAGCAAAAAATTATTAGCATGGAATCTATTAGCACTGAAAAACAGTTGGCTGATATTTTCACCAAAGCCCTTGATTTTCAGAGATTTTCCACTCTAAGGAAATCTCTGAGTTTGTGTACAATTTAATGATGTGATCCCCTGTGTGGTCACATCATACCTAACACTTGTATTCTACATTTCTAACAAAAAATAAAAAAAATGCATTGCATGATTTATCTCAGTGTGGTCACTTGTATTGCGTCTTTGACTTGTTTCCTCTCTGAATTGTGAATCTTTCATAATTAGTAGTCAACAACTGTTGACTCTAAAATTTATCTTCCTAGATGTCTCTTGGTGGGTGCAAAAACAAAAAAAAAAAACAAAAAAATACTTGGGAAACAGCTACTCCATCCATGGTATGAAGTCATTTCAATGTGATCAAAATGACATCAAGAGAAAGTTTGAGTCAAATTGATAAGATCATTCGAAAGAGGGCTATCCATGAGAATAATGAAGAGTGAAAGCTACCCATAACATATTTTTTCCACAAAAAGATTATGTGTGGAAGCATTCTAGAGGCTAAGCAAGACAAGATTTCGATTCATTGACTTTCTTAGAGGAAATGCGTCCCCTGATGTAATCACATATTATGCCACACATATACTGAGATTTATCCTTCACATGTGTGTAAATTATACATTATTATTTTTAATTGTTTTTACCTGGCCCTTGGTGAGAATTTCAAACAAATGCTTTTCTACTTCGAATTTATTTGTGTTAAAAAATTGTTTTGCTCAACAAAATTTCTTATAAAATTTTAATAATGTCCATATATTTAGGGGGAGTATAAGTCTGTGGATTTTTATACATCTATGGTAAGTGAATTATCTAAAAGTTTTTTTTTATTTTATCTTTATCATCTTAGTCTCCAAGGAAGTTAAGACTCATTTAACCCCAAGTATCCCAACCGGCCAAAGGGATTTAGTTTAGTTTAGTTCAAATGCAATTAAAACTCTCTATAGTGACCTAAGCCTACTATGATTTAATGTGTGCTATCACATCAAATAAATACTCAAACCCTCCTTTCAATAAACCCTCACCGGTCTTCATTGATCAACCCAAAACCCTTAAAAATTCCTAATTCTCTCTGTTTTTCTCTGTAAGTTCAATGGCTTCCCCTTCCAAATCTCCCTCTCCGATTGCCGCTAGCTCACCGCCCCCATCTCCGGCGTCCCAACCAAGTGCTGCCGTCGAACTTTTCGTGGACATTGATGCTGCTCCGGTCTCCATATCCCTCCCAGGTGCGCCAGATAATGCTATTGACGCTGATAATCTCGAGGATTTGAAAGCTGTTGGTGAAATGGTGGGGTTGGCTAGAGGCCCTAACTGGTCATTGCGACAGAGGGGTTTTTCTCCCAACATGGGGGAATATACTCCTAAGGTGCTCCCTAATATGGCTGAGCCCGATTACATTGAAGACGAGGATGCTGACTATGATCCCTCTGCTGATCTCAAGAGAAAAATGGGAAAAGCAACGGCTAGTGGCTCCAGTAGCTCCTCTGGTAAGCCCCAAACTCAGCGTAGAAAATATTTGGGAGGTCTCACAGTTTATTCAAGTGATTCTGCTGAAGAGGATTCTGATGAAGAGGATGTTGAAGCTTTCAAAGTTGTGTCTAGAAGGGCTCAATCCGTAGAGCTTGAGGAGTTGAAGGAAGTTAAGGATATAATTGAATCTGCTGCTCAGGACTTTGGAGATATCTTCCCTCACGTCACTGTGTTGCCTGGGGATTTACCTGCTAGAAGGATCTCCACATCCCAACAGTCTCCTACTCGTGCTACCATAGGTGTTACTGCATCTCCAACCCCATCTCCTCCTGCTAACTCCCCAGTTGCTCCTACTCAGTCTTCACCAGGTAACTGGTATTCTGAAATTCATTCTGAGGGAGATGAGGTTGAAGTATATGATGAGACAGAGCATATCCCCCTTCAAGCTCTCTTGGATTTGAAGAAAGGCAAGGGAAAGGTGAGGCAAGCAAAGGCTAAAGCTGTTGGGTCTATCTCTGCCCAGGCATCTGACATTGGGTCAGATGATGATGAAGCCGAGGATGAGACCTTTAAACTTGGGAGAGATGAACTTGAAACTGAGAAGAAGGATGCTGCTGACGATGTAATCACATCTGCAAGAAGGAGCCTAAGGAATATCAGTTCCTCCAAAGCTGAATTGCCTAAGCCTAGGCATACCCTAATAGCAAAACCCTCCTCAAGGAAGGTAAGCCCCCACTCTCCTGAGAAATTTATGTCTAAGTCAGTTAAGGAAAGATTTGGCTTCTTTAGAAAGAAAGGTTTTCTGGTTGAAAGAGTTATTGACAAAACTTTTGAGGAAGTTGGTATGAAGAGGTTTCTAGAAGAAAAAGGCCTATTATACTCTGTGTCTTATCCTACTTTCTATTATCCCTCACTTGTTAGTGAATTTTATGCTAGCCTTGTCCAAGAAATCCAAGACCCTAGGTCTGTTTGTTTTGAGAAAGTAAAAATTCGTGATCAATTCATTTCCCTTTCTCCTGCCATGATCAACATTTTCCTCCATGCTCCCTCTCCCCACATCCTTCAACCCATGGCACCTAAAAATGATATTGCCAACTCTATAACCAATGGTCTTGACCCCACGTGGCACACACAATTCAAGTGTACCATGCTCACCTCCTTATGTGGTTTCTTATTCAAAGTATCTACCTTCAATTGGAAACCCACATCCAACAAGAACATTGTTACTGTCCCTCATGCTGACCTAATCTATAGGATTTTTAATGGTCAAGAGTTTAACTTAGGTGAAGTTATTTTTGGGAGTATTGTTCAGTTTGCTGAAAAAGAGCTTCCCTCTGACCTTCCTTTTCCATGCTTAATTACTGGTCTATGCCTGAAACAAGGAGTAGAGATACTTGTATCTGATAGGGCTGTTGATAAGATTGAGCCTTTTAATATCCAACCTGTGTTAGAATGCACCTCAAGGACTATAGACTTGCCAGTTGCATTCCCTGATGACCCAATTATTGATGTTCAAGATGGTGATGAAGATGAGCATGTTGATGTTAGTGAAGATGAGCCTACATCACCGCTATCACAGGAGGAACAAGCTCAGCTGCTAACTGATGAAATTAAGTTTTTGGAGAAAACGATGATCCTCTCAAGGTTGCAATTCAAGGAAATGTCCACAAGAAGGAATAAGTTGCTGGCTGCTCGTGAACGACTTTCTGGTCAAAAAGGGGGAGCTAGCTCAAGCAAGATTTTTCAAGATGTTAGCTCGGATTTCAGATGGGAATTACTTGCGAAAACACAAGCTGAAATAGAAGGAAAACAAGGTTGGGATCGAGGTGTCAATGATGATTGAAGTTTGTTTTTATCGCATGGTTTGTGGGGTTCATCAAAACAATTTTAATTTCTTGTTTTTAATTAGGAACAATGGTGATATTTTTTGCTTTGTTTGGTTATTTTGGTTTGGTTATTTTGGACATGTTTGAACATGGTTGTTTAGTTGGTTATTTTAAAAGCTAGTATTTAGAGGGAGCGTTCGAGCTTTCCATCTCATATCTTGTGTTTGATAATCTTTAGCTTATTTATTTGTGTTTAAAATATATTGTGCTTGAGATTTGTTTTTGAACAGAAAGCAACAAAACAGGGGGAGATTGAAAGTGTGATAGCATCACACTTGGGCCAAGTCAAAAAGGTTGACTTAATTATGTTTTGTTACTTTCTTATGTATTTAAATTAAGTAAATATTTGTATATTATTTTTATTATTATTAACATATTAACCGAAAGTTTATTATGATTTTAGTATTGTTTTGGTTATTTAGGTAGGACTCTCTCAAGGATAAGGATAACAGATAAAGGAGATTGGTGATCAAGCTCATCCTTACCCATTAGACTTGAACTACTTGGCTATAAATACAAAGACCCAAGACAGTTCAAAACACACGGTTGATACACTCTGAAAGGCTGAACTTCATAGACTTGAAAGGAGTATTTTTGTGAGAGAGTTCTCTTTGGTTATTTTAATTATTTTCTTATTGTTTCTTTGTAATCGGTTTCAAAAGATATTTTTAATAAGAGAAGTTTATTGTCTACAGCATATTGCTGTAGATAAGTGTTTAAAACCCTTGGTTTATTTTTTTTTAGTTTTATTCCGCTGCTATTTACTATTGTGCTAGTACTGGTGCGATAGCATCAGGACACACATCTCGCGTCTGTGACTTTCTGTGCACTCCCTAGCCGCTCCATTTCTTTCAAAGTGGGACACTTATTTTTTTAAGTGGATACTTGGCGTTCGCGTTCGTTGATTAGTTGGCTCAATTTCAGATTTTTTTTAATTCAATTTCTTTGACCTCAATTATTTATAATAAATTAATTTTTTTAAAAAAAAAAGTTACACCAAAATTTATGATTTGTTTTCTCTATAAATAGAGACTTGTTTCATTTGATTTGGACATAGAAAAAAAACATTTTTTTTAAATATAATTTTCTTAATTATCCTTTATTAATTTTTCTTTTTAATTTTTCAATATCTTTATAGTGAAATAGATCCCAATAATAACCATTTCAACACTCAAAATTCAGGTAATTTTCTTTTTAACTACAACATTTCTAATAATTTTCAATTTGAAAATCAACATTCCTACCAACCACGTCCACAAAATTAATTAAACAAAATCATTGTAGGTGTAAAAGTTGAAAGGTAGTTGATAAATTAGGTGTATGAGAGAGAAGCTGATGTGAAGTGATAAAGTGAGTGTTGAAAGCAGTGACGGATCTAGGATCTCTTAACTGACCTTCTTTTGAGTTCTTGTTAGTCTTTGCTATTTCTGAATTTCTCTTAAATTTCTCACTTATCCAATGTGCTTTCCACTGTTCCCATACACTTGGCGTGCAATTAGCTGAAGGCAAACCATCATTTAGTCACTTCTGTTTTATATCAAATACTTTACCACTGTATCGTTTATTAACTAATTTCTTGAAATCCTTCTCTATCTGAATTTTTGAGAATTTGGGACATGAATATTTGTGATACAAAAATAGTAAAAATATTTTAATTAATAGGAATCAAGATAGTTATTACTAATTAATTATTAAGCGTAAATTAAAATAGAGAGTTACTATTTAAACCCCCAATTCCTATTAGTATACCCCATTTGAAAAATTACAAAAATGCCATTGAGGTTAATTACTTTTTTGCCCCTATTTTCATCTTCCCCTATTCCCCCATTAACTTTCACCCAACTACCATCCTCCTCTCTTCCATTAACTCTTTTACCACACCACCATTTACCACCCCCACACACAACTACCATTTACCACTCCACCATTCACCACTCCACCATTTACCATCCTCCTCTTCACCCAACTACCATCCTCCTCTTCCAATCGCAAGAATCATGGATGAAATGGCAATCCAAGCAAATAATAATGTAATCTTCTTTACACTATCTCTTTATTTTACATTTTAATGCATTTAGTTTAAAAAAAAAAAAAAATTGATTTTTGACGGGGTCGGCCATGAGTGGCCGATTCTGGGCTTATAGTCGGTCACATATGGCCGACTCTGGGTAAGAATACACCCACACCCGGCCGACTTTATTTAATATTTTCAGCCATACCCGGCCGACTTTAAGAACAAATTTCCACCACTGTTGGCCGACTTTTTAAAATTTTTCCGCCACACCCGGCCGACTTTGTAGGAAAAAATAAGTCATCAATGGCCGACCCCAAATTTTTTCCACAAAAATTCCCTAATTGTTTCATTTATTTAATTTCAGTGTTCATTAGATGATGACAACTATGAATCTATTGATTTTGAGGCTATTTTAAGAGATTACACCGAAGAGTTCTCCGTGCCTACATATTTTTCCAATCGGGAAACGTGTTTCGATTGGGTACGTAAAAGGGAGAAGAGTATGGATTTGTTATGATTATAGGCCGGCCGATAATCCTGGAAGCCGTAGATCGTACCCTCGAATGACCCTCGTATGTGAACGTTGGGGGACATACAAAGAGAAGCCAATCTCGCTATCGTCTCAAGAATCGATTGAAAATGAATTGAAAGGCAAAAAGAAAGAAAAAGAAAAAGTGGAACAAAGAAATGTGATTGTAAGTTTCGAGTTGAATGCTAGACAAGTGAATGAAGATGGTCAATGGAAATTGAAAGTGATATGCGGCGTTCACAATCATCCAATTTATGACTCTATGCTTGGTCATTCGTATGCGGGAAGATTACAAAAAGATGAGGAGGATTATGTGATAGCAATGTCTAATGCAAATAGCCGACCGAAGGATATATTATGTTGCTTAAGAGCGCAATTTCCGGAAAACAAATCCACAGTACGAAATATCTATAATGCGCGCTTGAAGAACAAATCAATTGAGCAGGCAGGTCGTACGCAAATGCAACAACTCATGTTTAGATTGAATGGTCATCGTTACCACTTCGAATATCGGCAATCCAACTGCATCGGCCAAGTTAATCAGTTATTCTTCGCTCATCCGGATAGCATTAAATTGCTTAGAGCCTTTCCAAACATTTTATTTATGGATTGCACTTATAAGACAAATAGGTATAAGTTGCTTGAGATTGTGGGGGTTACATCAACGAATATGACTTTCTTAGTTGCTGCCGTGTATTTAGAGGCTGAGAAAGAAGCAAACTACACGTGGGCATGCGAAGTATTGAAGTCTATGATGGACGAATCATGTATTCCTAATGTTATTGTGACCGATTGTGAGAAGGCTTTGATGAATTCAATTCGTCGGACGTTTCCAACTACAACTCATTTGCTTTGTCGATGGCATATTAGCAAAAATATTGTGACAAAATGTAAGAAAATGTTTGATAGGCAAGAGGAGTGGGAGTCGTTCATTCAGAGTTGGCATGCATTGGTTAAAGCCGATACAGAGACGAGTTTAACGACCGTTTGCGGCGATTACCAAAAGATTTCAAGCATTACCCAAACGCGGTTGAGTATGTCATGAAACAATGGATTGTGCCATATAAAGAAAGATTTGTCTCATCTTTGGACAAATAAAGTTTTACACTTTGAAAACTTGACAACAAATAGGTACGTGAATCAAACTTTATTTTTGTATATATTCATGCTAATAGGGTGGAGAATCAAACTTTATCTTTGTTATATATAAGAGTCTTATGTTTTGTATATATTCATGCTAATAGGGTGGAGAGTCAACATGCCTTGTTGAAGAAACAACTTCAATCGAGTCAAGGAGCGTTTGAGACTTGTTGGAAACAAATTCATACACTTATTGAGTCATCTCATGTTGCAATTATTGCCTCATTCGAAAAAAGCAAGACGGTGGTACAACATAGATTCAAACAACCGTTATGGAGCGAGATTAGGGTCGTGTGTCTATAAGTGCATTGAATTTGATTTACAACTCGTTGAATGATCTATTTGATCGCGACCGAGACCCATCAGTGTGTGATTGTGCTGTGAGATCGACATGCGGACTTCCTTGTCCACACGAGCTTACCGAGTATGTGAAATTCATGTCACCCATTCCCCTAAATAAAATTCATGCATTTTGGCGTAAGCTAGACACCCTACCGATGGTAAGCTATGAGGATAACATTGATGAAGAGATTCGTGCGCGATACAAAGATTGTTGTAATACTCTTGATAGTAGATTTGAGGCGGCACCAAGAATTGGAAAGAATTTGATTGTACGGAAATTGACTGAGATCTGCTATCCTGAAACAATAGTGGCCCATGAACCTGAAGTAAAAATCAATAATAAGGGTCGTCCTAGAGGAAAGAATGCCAAGCTTGAGAATTCCACAAAGCGTGATCCTAGCGCATTTGAGTATGTGGAGGCCATACCCGACAGTGTTATATTCAAATCTGTTCCAAACCAATGTTCTCAAATTTTACAGGTAAAAATCTTTCTAAACTATTTATCGTGCTCACTTATATGTACATAGTTAAAAATTATAGTCATTTATACTGATTTTACCATTCTTGAATTTCTCTTATAGCCCATACGTCGAAAAGGCCAACATGATATTCCATATCTTGATCAACTACCACTTTACATGCACGATTATATTGAGAAAACAATTGATGTTCGTGCGGATGGAAATTGTGGGTTCCGTTGTATCGCGGAGTTGATTGGACGTAAGACAGATGAATGGCGCTGGGTTCGGGGAAAGTTATTCATGGAGATAACTGGATACCAAGAACTATATGGTAAGTTATTCATGGACCAGAGTAGGGTGGCGGCAGTCCTTAACAGTCTCAACTGGTACGACGGTCCATGCCTATCACCATATTGGTTTAATGTTGTAGAAATGGGATACGCGGTTGCAAATGCACTGAACGTTGCATTAGTGAGTTTAAGCAACTCAATCTCTTTGACATTTCTTCCTACACGAAAACCATTACCCACAACGCCAAAATTGTATTGTATTGCACATGTCAACGGAAATCATTACATTCAAGTGATTTTGAAGGAAGGATGTCCATTACCGCCACTTCCGTTCAATTGGTATGATCTTCGTCAACATTATGCAACTGGATGGCTTGACTATTATCAACATCGACTAGTACAAGTACCCGATAACTCAAATGATGTTATTCATATTAAATGATGTAATCAAGTTGGATGATGCATTTCTGTTAAATAGTTTATATCAATTCTATAGGCTTTTAATCGAATTTCCGTATTTCATTAATATCTTTAATTTCATGGAATAATTAAATAATTATACAAATCTTTAATAAAAACATAAAATAAAAATGATATATTATTTTTTCATCTATGACTACATAAAAAATTAAAAAAAAAAAAAAAAATCAAAATTACAAGGGTCGGCCACTAGTTGCCGATTCTGGGAAAATAGTCGTTCACAAGTGGCCGATTTAGTTGCAAAGGCGTCGGCCAACAGGGGCCGACTTTACACACACTGTGACAAGCAGTGGTGGCCGACCCCTGTACAAAGAGTTCCCTTTACATTTTTTTTGAAATTTTCTGGAATACAGTACCAAATGGAACAATATCTTGAAACCAAAAAAAAATAAAAAAATACCATTTTTTGCAAGGTCGGTCAGTATCCGGCCGACTATTTTCCCAGAATCGGCCATAACTGGCCGACTATTTTCCCAGAATCGGCCATAACTGGCCGACTACTTTCCCAGAATCGGCCATTACCTGCCGACCCCTTTAATTTTCCTTTTTTTTTTTTTTTTTTTTGCGCATAGATTGGCTAATAGGTCTATCTTTCTGGGGGATGGAGGGAGTAAGATACTACATTAGCACATAAAAGAACCACATATAAAAGCAAAACAACAAGGAATTAAGAACTAAGTTCGTCGGCCAACAGGTTTCAATGTCTTAACACCAAATAGAATAGACAACATACTGAACTGAATCAAACAGTGTATCCAAAACATTTGTTCAAACATGAGTTACAAAAAAAAAACTACCATTTAATCCCTTCCACCACCACGAGAAGTCGACGGTCCATCCCTTCCACCACCACGAGAAGTCGATGGTAATTCTGTTGCTTCAAGTGCTCTAAATATGACATCCGCGAACTCTTGTGCAGTCACGGACTCATCTCCACTTCTCCATCTCATCGCAATTGGCAGCATGCACTCACGAACATTCTTTAACATATTCCAAGGATTTGCCTGACTAACCTCATTGGTCCTCTTTAACTGCTTGAGATCTTTGAGATTCGGGGATAAGAATCGGATGAGAAACATTATAGTACCACGGTAAGTAATTGTTGACAGTGTCTTGTGGTACTCGTATCTCCTCAATATCATCTAGATCAAGCAAGGCATTCTTCCAACGACCGAATAATTGTGCATTCGCGAACCATCCCGCGTAAGTTTTGGTATCTCCTCGAGGCAATCCATGGAATAGTGGCATGGATGGTATTATTGGACGTATCCAAACCGTCTCAAGACCCGATCCGGGAGATGTGGTTCAATTACATTTGCAAAGCAACAATCGATCCTATATAAAGAGAAACTTTGGGAAAAGGGTATCGTTCTCGATTACCCTCATACGGCCTCCAAACCACCTACAATTACAAACATAATATAAATCATTAATGTGCTTTTCACGAGAGTTTAAGTAAACATTATAGATATTTCAATATATATATATATATATATATATATATATACTTACATCCGTATTCGTTAGTACGTCCATATGTTGCCTTTTCATCTCCACGGATGCATACGCTCCAGATTGACCCCGCGGGTCCCACCTTGCTGTGAGTGGTGAAGTACGAAGATAGGTCGCTTTCAAATCACATCTAAAATCCGGAAATCTCTCATACACCCATGATCGCAAAGTAAAGTCAAGTATCCAGATATCTGATTGCAATTATACCTCGAAGCTTTTCCAAGTTGCCGGTAAAGGTATGCTAAAGCTCCGGCACCCCAAGCATATTTTCCTATCATTTCCTCGTCTCTAAAAAAATTCAAATATCTCACATTCACACAAGTCCCGGTCTTATCAGCAAAGATTGTGCACCCCAACACGTAAAAAAGATAGGCTTTTGTAGAGGCGACTTTTCGTTGGTCGGGCGAAGACATTTCCGGAGAAAACTTTTTTTTCAGCCAATCAAGACTTACCTTTCCACTACCTCTCTTGAGTAAGCCTTCGTTAGCCTGTTTTTTATTCACCCCTAAAACCTGATGAATTATATCAACTGGTCCCATCTTAGAGTAAGAAGGATTCTCCAATAGTGGTTGCCCAGTAACCGGGAGCCCCGTCAAGCAAAAGACATCATCAAGGGTGATCGTCATTTCCCCAAATGGCAAATGGAAACTATTACTTTCCAAGTGCCATCGATCCGAGAATGCACGAATCAACGTCTTGTCCAAATGATCATGAACTCCATTTACTACTAAAAGAAGATTTGAATTACCTAGAATTTCTCAGAACTTAAGTGCAGTCATATTCTCAAAATCCAACGCCCATTGCTTCAACTTTGCCACATGGTTAATACATTTGAAGTTGCGCACATCACGTCCTTGCCATATCATCCCCGCCACATGATTTTCATATGATAATAATAAATCTTTAACCACCGGCCACCAGAAAACCCGCATCCGCTTCTTCTTCTTCATCCTCATTTTCTTCTTCTCGTTCCTAAGTACATATGTCATTTGATTTTCATTAGTATTTGGTGGAGATGTTTCCATACTATCACTTTGCTCACCTTCATCCTCGCTTGTAATCACCATCCCGCTCAAATTGTCTAGCATTTGAACTATCTCCTCGTTGCATCATCTCCTCACGCAACCTCTCTTCCCGTTCCCTCGCTTCCCGTTCCCTCTCTACCCGTTCCCTTCTCCGGGCAGAGAGCAAAGAGTGGTCGTTTTCCTCTTCTAATAAATTCTTTAACTGCAATAAACATCAAATGAATAATCAATTCTAAGCCAATTATCAAAAATGAAAAAATGAAGAACAACATTAACAAAAATCATATACATAGTCTTTCTAAACACAAAAAAAAAATAAAAAATAAATAAAAAATAAAAAATGATAGGGTCGGCGGGAACCGGTTGATTTTATACGTAAAAGTCTACGGGTGTGACTGAAAAATGAGGCAAAAGTCGGCCAGGTGTGTGAGGTTTTTTTGCCCAGAGTCGGCCGTGCCTGGCCGACTATCTACCCAGAGTCGGCAGGCACTGGCCGACCCACGTAAGATCCAGATTTCGACCAAGGAATTACAAATTGAGCTTATACCAACAATATTTCCATGAAATAAAGCATGAATTCTAAAGAATTTGACTAAATTTGTAACGAAATTACAAAAAACGAAACCCTAAAAAGAAATTTGTGCTTACCTTTTCCACCAAAGCTTGACATTGTTGTTGTTGTTGTTGTTGAATGTTCTTCTTGTTCTTCTTCTTCTCTTTCACTCTCTCTCTTTCTCTCTATACCGTGCTTGTTCTCTCTCTCTCTGGCCGGTTACCGTTTCTTCTTCTCTCTCTCTCTAGCCGGTTAATTGGAATGGAAATGGGGGTGGGTGAAAATTGGAATAGGATAAAGGGGTGACATTAAGGGTATAAAGGGAAAGTTAGAGGGTGTGTGCAATTTATTTGGGGGTGGTATTAGTAATGGGGTATACTCATAGGAATTGGGGGTTTAAATAGTAACTCTCTTAAAATATATAAAGATGAACAAGAACTGGTCCAGGAACTTTAAAAAAGATGACATGATTTAGGAAGTCGAAATGACTTTAAAATTCCACTAGGCCGTGTCTACATGCGAGGTGGACATGACAGGGCTTCTAATTTGGTCCATCCCAAAAAAACTTTTGGGTACAGGCCTGTAGTTTAAGTCTTCGGTTGGGTCCAAACAAGCAAACTTGTTAGTCTGCCACAGTCTTTTATTTTTTTAAGTGGAACACCTGCGTTCGTTGATTCGCTGGCTGAATTTCAGTTTTTTTTTATTCGATTTCTTTGACCTCAATTATTTATAATAAATTATTTTTTTAAAAAACAAAATTACACCAAAATTCATAATTTTTTTTCTCTATAAATAGAGACTTGTTTCATTTGATTTGGACATAGAAAAAAAACCCCTCTTTTTTAAATATAATTTTCTTAATTATCCTTTATTAATTATCCTTTTTAATTTTTCAATATCTTTATAGTGAAATGAATCCCAATAATAACCATTTCAACACTCAAAATTCAGGTAATTTTCTTTTTAACTAAAACATTCCTAATAATTTTCAATTTGAAAATCAATATTCCTACCAACCATGTCCACAAAATTAATTAAGTGTGTAGTATTTTTCTTAATTATAAATGATAATAATAATAATAATAATTTTACTAATCATAAAAATAAAGAATATAATATAAAATAAAATAAAAGTGGTGGGGTATAGGATGATGAGTTGAAAGAGTGTTGAATTTTTATAAACAAAACAATTGTAGGTGTAAAAGTTGAAAGGTAGTTGATAAATTAGGTGGATGAGAGAGAAGCTGATGTGGAGTGATAAAGTGGATGTTGAAAGCAGTGACGGATCTAGGATCTCTTAACTGCCCTTCTTTTGAGTTCCTGTTAGTCTTTGCTATTTCTGAATTTCTCTTAAATTTCCCACTTCTCCAATGTGCTTTCCACTGCTCCCATACACTTGGCGTCCAATTAGCTGAAGGCAAACCATCCTTTAGCCACTTTTATTTTATATCAAATACTTTAACACTGTATCGCTTAGCAACTAATTTCTTGAAATCTTTCTCTATCTGAATCTCTGAGAACTCGGGGGCATGAATATTTGTGATACAAAAATAGTAAAAGTTGTTAAATTAATAGGAATCAAGATAGTTATTGCTAATTAATTATTAACCGTAAATTAAAACATAAAGATGAAAAAGAAACTGGCGGGAACTTTAAAAAAAATGACTTGATTTAGGAAGTCGAAATGACTTCAATATCCTACTTTTCAAATTTCACTTGGCCGTGTCTACAAATGAGGTGGACAGGAGGACAGGGATTCTAATTTGTTCCACCCAAAAAACTTTTGGGTACAGGTCTTTTAGTTTGATCCACTCACATGGTCTTGGTCTTTTGAGCCAGGCCAAATTTGTTTAGACGTGGCTGATATGGACGGATGACAGCAACATTGGTGACTTCCTCATATTATTATTATTATTATTATTATTATTTTTTGATACACAGGTTCCCAGCTTTGTCGGATTAATCCTGGACCACTAGATACCGACCCCTCAGTATGCTGGCGAAGGTAAATCGCGGGATGTCTATGCGAGGGTGTAGCACTCTTATACTCCAGAGCTCCAAGGGAGCCCTCCTACAAGGCATTTACATCACTCTTACATCACCAATTGGCTGCTCCAGCTGCTCCTGCCGAGGCAATTGCATCACTCTTACAACACCAATTGGTTGCTCCAGCTGCTCCTGCCAAGATTCGAACTCCCCACACTGAGGATACAAGCCCAGCAATGCTGCTTCCTTAACTGCACGAATGTGTCCCGGAAGGCTCCTAAAGACCCTGAAACCAAGGTAGGAATTAAAGCTCAAAGAATTCCCTTGAGTGGGACTCGAACCGGTGGCCTTCCCTTTGAAAGGCCACCAAGGTACCACTGGGCCAAGGCCCTTTAGGTAACTTCCTCATATTATGTTATTATGTTATGTATCAAAATATTAATATTAATAATATTAATAATATTAACATTAATATTAATAATATTAATATTAATAGAACTATTGCGGAGAGGGCTAGGTGTCTACGATTCAATGCGGGGTTGGCAAAGAACTTTTGGGCTGATGCGGTGAGTATGACATTTTTCTTGATTAACAGATCACCTAGAGTCTCTTTGGACAACAAGTTTGCGGAGGAGGTATGGACGGGTAATGAGGTAGACTTCACCGATATCCGGGTGTTTGGGTGTCCATCCTATGTGCATATTCCTGGTGAAGAGCGATCGAAATTTGACCCAAAGTCAAAACAGTGTGTCTTTCTCGGGTATGAAACAGGTGTGAAAGGATACAAGCTTTGGGATCCCAAGTCAAGTAAGGTGGTGATTAGTAGGGATGTAGTCTTTGATGAAAAGGCTATGTTGAAGTGTACTCAAGATGATAAGGAGAAGGTGCCAGAAAGCAAAAAGGGCGAGAAGCAAGTTATTGAGGTGGAGCTACGTGAGGATAATACTGATGCGGATCTCACTCTTCCGGAGTCAGAGGCAATCACACAAGAAGTGGCTAGTACTTCAGTTGGGAGACCTAAGAGAGTAATCAAGCCACCGGTCATATATGGGTTTGAAGACATGGCTTCATATGTTCTTGTTCTTAGTAGTGGAGACCCGAGTACTTTTAAGGAGGCTATAAACAGTCCGGAAAAGGACAAGTGGGTAACTGCTATGGCGGAGGAGATGGAGTCATTGTACAAGAATGATACATGGGATTTGGTGGAGCTTCCTAAAGGGAAGCGTGCTATTGGTTGCAAGTGGGTTTTCAAGCGCAAGGAGGCAGACGGAAAAAGAGGGGAAAAGTTCAAGGCTCGTTTGGTAGCAAAGGGGTATTCGCGGCGAGAGGGGTGGATTATAATGAGATTTTTTCGCTGTTGTGAGACATACTTCCATTCGGATCGTGTTGGGTCTTCAGTAGCGCACTTTATGATTTGGTGTTGGAGTAGATGGATGTGAAGCTGCGTTTCTACATGGTGAGTTGGATGAGCAGATTTTCATGGAGCAACCACGTGGGTTCACGGGCCGGGCAGAGCGTTTGGTTTGTAGATTGAAGAAGTCACTTTATGGGGTGAAGCAGTCTCCGATGCGATGGTATACGAGGTTTGACTCTACGTGGTACGTATTGACTACAAGCGTTGTGAGTATGATTGCTATGTGTATGTGAAGAGCCTTGATGATGGTTCTTTTATTTTTCTGTTACTGTATGTGGATGATATGCTTATCGCGGGTAGGAGTAAGAACGAGGTCAATTAGTTGAAGGCCTTGTTGAGTACAGAGTTTGACATGAAGGATTTGGGGAAGCGAAGATTCTTGGGATGGAGATTCGCCGAGACGTAAAATCTAGGAGATTGTGGGCATCTCAAGCTAGGCTATGTGGAGAAGGTGTTGGAGAGGTTCAATATGCGGGATCTGAAACACAGTGAAGACACCGTTGGCGAGTCATTTTAGTTTATCCGCCTCGGATTCCCAAGTTCGGCGAAGATATTCGTAGTATGTCAAAGGTTCCCATGCAAGGGCAGTGGGATGTCTCATGTATGCTATGGTTTGCATGAGGCCAGATTTGGCGCAAGCTATTAGTGTGGTTAGCAAGTATATGGCGAATCCGGGTAAACAGCATTGGGAAGCAGTCAAGTGGATTCTCAGATATGTGAAGGGCACTATGGATTATGGCATCATGTTTGGAGGTAAGAGTGAGGAGCTTTCTGTTGTGGGGTATGTTGATTCAGATTATGCGGGTGACTTGGAGAGGAGGTCGACTACGGGTTATGTGTTTACTCTTGGTGGTGGACCCATATGTTGGAGATCTATGATTCAGTCGATCATTGCATTGTCTACAACGGAAGCAGAGTACATGGCAGCGGTTGAAACTGCAAAGGAAGCCTTATAGCTTCGGGGTTTGGTCAACGAATTGGGCATTCAGCAAGGTGGAGTGAAGTTGCTTTGTGACAGTCAAAGCGCGATATTTCTAGCGAAGAATCATATTTATCATCAACGGACGAAACACATTGATGTGCGGTTTCACAAGATTCGGGAGTTGATTGATATGGGTGAGGTTGTGTTAGAGAAGGTTCACACTACGGAGAATGCTGCGGATATGTTGACGAAGCCAGTTACTACTGACAAGTTCAAGCATTGCTTGGATTTGTTGCACATCCCTAGTTGTTAGAGGTGGGGTGGTTCGAGCTGGTTCCTTGTATCTTCTGTTGGGTTGGGTGAACACTCACCAAGGTGGAGATTGTAGGATGTGGCTCGTGTTTTCCGTCGCCAGGCGGGCGCCTCATGTGGTTGAGGCGAGCGCATGGAACACCGTAGCTTGGGGACATTTTGTTGCAGCTTGAGGCAACCGCATGATCTTGTTCGAGGCGTGCGCTTCATGTCCAGTGGCTTGGGTTTGGCGTAGCCCCTTTGAGGCGGGCGCCTGGGTTCCCTTGAGGCGGGCGCCTCAAGGCCAGCCGGGGGTGTTTTGATTTTCGGGCTTTTGGTATTTAGTCTTCTGTTTTGGGCTAGGTTTTGTATCCTATATATATAGTGATTGTAACCCTATGTAAACATGAGACATAGCACATCTAATATACAATACAAGGAGGTATTAACTGTCACTTAACCTGGGTATAAAGAGGGGTTAAGATTTAAAGTTGGAGAATTGATCCAACGGCTGAAAATAAATGATACATCCCTCCCTCAATCCCCTGTAACCTCCCCTAACCTCCCAATTTACTTATCAACGACGCACCTCTTTTCTACCTTTCTCACAAATGTCCAAATTCCCCTCCCGGTAAAGCCCTCCCATGGTGGTTCCTTCCAACACCCACTCTCCTCTCAGTCAAACACACACTTACACACTAATCCGTCTCTCTCTCTCTCTCTCTTCAACACCCCTCTCGACGGCAACTTCAGGCGACAACGACATGTTAGCCGGCAACTACTTTTTCGCCCAGATTTGACGCCCTCTCACTTCGTTGCACGGCCAAATCAAAACACTCCGTTCGTGTCGATACAGTAGATCTAGATTTGTTCGGCTATGCTCTCCTCGGTCAAGCTATGTTTTCTTCATTCAGAGGTATTGATTATATAAATTTTGATCTGATGACTTTAAAGATCCCCATTGTTAGAATGAGTATTGAAAACCGACACCGACAAATCCAATAAGGAATTTCCTTACTGCAGGTACGTTTGTAAAATCATTTCTCGAATCTTTTTCATCGTTATTGTAAGTTCTGGCCTGATTACTAATTTTGATTTATAATTCATCGACCAATTAGCAGGCTGGTGTATATTGTAATGGTTCAAAATTTTAGTTGTTGGATCTGATATGATACTTAGATAATGCACCAATCCCCATTTATATTTTTGTGCATCCATTATATGGTCTATGATAGCAAAGTTCCTTTATTTGAAGATTTCAAATATGTTACGATTCTGACTCGGGCTGTACTTGAAACAATTATTATTTACTAATTACTCCCTCCGTCCCACCTCAATTGGTCCATTGAGGTGGGACACGATTTTTAAGAAAAATTATTAAAGTGGGTAGAAATTAGAGGAGAGAGAATGTAAAAGTTAAATGTGTGATAGGAAATAGGAGAGAGAATGTAAAAGTTAAAAATATTTAATAAGAGAGAGAATGAGTGGGAGGAATAGTAAGTTAAAGTGGGTATAATGAATGGTTTTTTTGTAAATATATGGAGATGATAAGGGTATAAATATATGGAAAACTTTCCATTTAAGGAATGGATCAATTGAGGTGGGACGTCCCAAAAAGGAAAGTGGATCAATTGAGGTGGGACGGAGGGAGTATTTTTATTTCATTTTCTCACTCATACCCAATTATCTACACTCAAAACATATCATCTTTTTCATTTTTTTTTCTTAATTTTTAAACCACTTAACTTTCGAGTGAAACGGAAAAATTATATTATAATATTTTTTAATCATGTTATGTTACAAATAGTTAAAGCAATAATTTTACTCACATTAATTTCATAACTATTAGTCTATTACCAATACTATTTATTATTTCCTTTCAATACTATTAAAAATAATAGGCCTACCAACAAAAAGGTAATTTAATATTCAGTACAAAAACTAAACTAAACTTTTTTAGCATTCCATACGAACATCTAATCTAAATTATATAAATATTGATGATCTAAATTAATGTTGGTCCCATTAAATCAATTCCAAGGTTTGAGACATGTTTGTTTCGGGAAGAAAAAGATTGAAGCGAGCAATGTAGAAAAAAGTAGAAATTTAAAATTCATTTCATATTTAGATCATCAATATTTATATAATTTAGATTAGATGTTCGTATGGAATACTAAAAAAGTTTAGTTTAGTTTTTGTACTGAATATTAAATTACCTTTTTGTTGGTAGGCCTATTATTTTTAATAGTATTGAAAGGAAATAATAAATAGTATTGGTAATAGACTAATAGTTATGAAATTAATGTGAGTAAAATTATTGCTTTAACTATTTATTGAATCCTTCTGGTCTTTTCCCTTCAGACTTGCAGTTGAAAGTTGGTTGCCCAGTTATTTTGATGAGGAATCTTGCACCTAGGAATGGTCTTTGCAATGGAACAAGATTAAGAGTGGTTCGATGTGGGCAACGTATTATTGAGGCTGAAATCTTGACGGGAGATAAAGCTGGCAATTTGGTATTTATACCAAGAATTTCTCTTACGCCTTCTTCGACCGAACTTATTATTCCAATTACAAGGCGTCAATTTTCAATTAGGTTGTTCTTTGCAATGACTATAAATAAGTCACAAGGTCAATCTGTTAAATTTGTCGGCATTGATCTTCGGACACCGGTGTTCACTCATGGCCAATTATATGTTGCTTTATCAAGATGTACTACATTCAATAGGATAACGATTCTCATTCCATCACCATCGGGAGATGACACATCCACAACAAATATTGTTTATCCTGAAGTACTTCTGTAAAGCATATAGCTTAATTGATACGGTAAATAGTTATTATGTTCGCATAATTGTTATATTTACTTAACTCTATTACTGTCTATATATCGCTACTATAATTTTAATTTTTGATACAATCCATGTTTGACATAGGTGAATAGAGATTCAGCTGATGATATGATCGAAGATGTAGTTGAATATACATTTGAAGATGTAGTTGAAGATACGGTTCAAGATGTAGTTGAAAATGCGGTTGAAGCTAATGTGTATGATGATATTTGGGATGATCCCACATTTCTCGCTGAAGCGGTATATGTTACATATATATATACTCGAATATAATTCATCATTTATAGTTATATAAATGTGGTTCTTATCTATTTTTCTCTAAGTGCAGGAAGCAGTAGCTAGAAGAGTTGAAGAAAGTTTTGCATCTGCCAATGTAGTCGAAGAGGAACCAACGAATTAATCTTTTATTGTTAACAAATGTTAATCCTAGATTCTTTTCTCTAAATAGTTTTTGATTTTTTATCTTTGAATAATCGACGCGTAGAACGCTTTTCATTTATTTATCGATTCTAAAGTTCATTTCTCATGGGATCATTATTGTTTCCTTTAATTTTTTGTTGGGTAACATTTGAGTTTGAAGACCGGCAATTATACATTTGAGATGAAGCAACCAGTCATTCCCTCCATCTCTCTCCTTTCTCTTTCTCTTTTCCTTCACCGGAAACTTTTAGTCGGGTTTCATATGATTTTTTTTTAAGGTTCCTCCCATATCAATTCCTCTCTCGAAGGTTTACATTGACAAATTCAAGTGTGTTTTTGCTCTCCCTTCCAACTCCAAGGGAATGATTTCTTTATATCTTGAACATTATCTCATAAAAAGCTCAGTATTTACCTTTTTGTTGCATTCTAATTTTACTTCTTCTGAATATCTGATTTTATTTTAAATATGGGCTTTCGATGGTTTTTCAGGTACCCTCTCTCAAAAAGTTTCAACTCCCAGGTAAATATTTTTGCACTTCATATATTTGAAACAGTTTAAAATTACATTTAAAACGTCATATAGTTAGCATGCGATTTCAGTTTTCCCACGTCTTTCTCTTTCCATACTGTCTTCCTTTCCGTACTGACCCGTGCCAATGGCACGGGCTTTTGAGTACTAGTAATAATACAAAAGGCAGAGTTCAAAACCCCAATTAATTTTCATCTCTTTTCTCTTTCGATTTCTCAATTGCTTGTATGTGTGTTCTTGGTTATTGTTCAATTGGCTTCCGCAGCGATTGCACAACAATTCTCGAGGTGTTTTACCATCCTTGTTTTTCAGTCTCTTGTCAGTATTGTTGAATAGTTTTTCCACCCCCTACATGTTTGGGAAATTTTAATGTTAACATACGATAAGTAGTAAGTACGCTTACTACTGCACAAACATATACCCCCGGTCCCGTAAAGATAATCCCGCTTTTTTAGATATCTTTGATTGAACTATGACCAATAATTTATGTTAATTTATTTATTCAAAAGAAATTCTAAAACTTGTTATGGATACAACATTAAAAGTAATACCAAGAACAAAATTTATATTTGCATTTACATAAATTAATTAACATAAAATTAGTCAAAGTTCAATCAAAGTTGTCTAAAAAAATGTGGGACTATCTTTATGGGACGGAGGGAGTATAGATTAAAATTTACCTTGAACCATTGCAATTCCCTCTGCATTTGAAGAGCTGGTCCCGAAACAGAATTAAGCTGAAGCGAAGGAGCCAACTTTGCTGCCAAATGCAAGACATTTTCTCCCGATTCAAGTTTCGTAAAACCAAATGAGGTGCTGGTTGCATGCAGTTCCATCAGAAGATTAAATATTTTTGCTCTACGATTCTCCACCGCAACATGTAGCAATGTTTCATTAGAATCTTTATTGAGCATGATCATATCAGGTAAGTATCTAAGAAAAACAGCGATTATTTCAACTATTCCCCTCTCAGCTGCTGTGTGAAGAACATATCTTTCTTGAAAGAGTGACAACAAATCCACGGTATTTTGTTGTATAACAAGTTTGCATATGTAATGAAGTAATGAAGTAATGCAGAGGAATGGTAATGCCTTCGCTTCATATCCCGGGCTCTTCTGAAAGAGCGAACTACAACTAAAAACCAGGGGAAAAAAGTTATGGTAATTTTTTTATCATAAGATGGAAATGCATATAACCCGACAATCATGTAACTATCTCCATTTGAAAATGAGTGTCAAGATTGTGCGCACAATCATGAACGAGAAATGACGCTCATAATGCTCATTGTGACAGAAGTTGTATATGATTAAATACTTACTTGATAGTAGCGCAATGACATGTGCGCAAAATATTTTGATGGGCGCGCAAAGTACTTTAATCAACCATATAATTACTGCAAAAATAACAAACAAACAATATTGATAGTTATAATTATATGAGGATTAGTTGCATTCAGGAATCAGAAATGTAATTTTGCATTTAGACTAATGAACAGAGTACTTGACAAACCTTGTCCGAAACAAGATATTTGTCGATTTAAGAATGACTGTTGTCTAGCTTGTTGGGCATCTGAATTTAAGCAATTATCTGGAGTACTGATAAACAGTGGCGAATTCTTCACGTATACTGAAACTAATTCTTGCTCATAAAGAAGCTCCGACGGAATGACTTTGACAACAGTAAACAAAAATATATATTAGAAAACGTATTGATTTAGTTTTGAAATTAAGATGACTTTAAAAAAGCATCTCAAAAAATAATGATAAAAGTAATTTGCAAACCTGGGTTAGAAGGCATTCTTGGTTGCATTGAGAATGGCATTTGTGTTACATGTTGAGAATCTAAATGACTTCCATCTGGTTGGGAAGGTGGTGGAACCGGTTCTTGCTCATGACTAGGCTTGGATGGAACAACTTAAATTTTGAAGGACAAAAGAAAATAACATTAAACACTCGCGCTTATTATTTTAATTAATAAGCATGTAAAATGATATAATGAACAGAGTACTATAAATGCAAACCTCGTCTAGAAGGTTGTAATAACCAGAAAATAAATAATAATTATAACTTGTTAATAATGAGAAAAATTGTGGATATTTCGGATAACCAATTTGGGTTTATGCCTGGAAGATCGACTATGGAGGCAATATATCTTATGAGACAAACCATGGAGAAATATCGGGATCAAAAGAAAGATTTGCATAAGGTTTTCATTGATTTGGAGAAGGCGTATGATAAAGTGCCAAGAGAAGTACTTTGGTGGGCATTAGCAAAGAAGGGTGTTTCAAAGAAATATATTGATATTATCAAGGACATGTATAATGGAGTTAGTACTTGTGTACAGACTAGTGTTGGAAAGACTGAAGAGTTCCCTATAAAGATTGGAGTACATCAAGGTTCCGCACTTAGTCCCTTTCTCTTTGCTTTGATAATGGACGAATTGACGAGGTCAGTCCAAGATGATAAACCAAGGTGTATGTTGTTCGCAGATGATATTGTCTTTTGATTGATGAGACAAGAGAGAGGGTGTTGAAAGTAAATTGGAGTTGTGGAGATACACTTTGGAATCTCGAGGTTTTAGGCGAGCGAAGCAAGGCGGATATTTGGAGTGTAAGTTTAGCAGAGTTGGAAGCAGGGAGGCATGGGCGGTCACATTTGATGGAAATATTGTCCAAGCTTCTGAGTTTTTTCGCTATCTTGGATCTATCATCCAAAAGGATGGAGAATTAGATGGAGATGTGGCTCATAGGATTAAAGCAGGTTGGTTGAAGTGGAAGAGTGCCACAGGGTTTCTATGTGATCGCGGCATGCCCCATAGATTAAAGGGAAAATTCTACTGCACGGCAATTAGGCCGGCACTGCTTTACGACACCAAATGTTGGGCCGTGAAACAGTGCCACGTGCATAAGATGAATGTGGCGGAGATGCGTATGCTTCGATGGATGTGCGGTCATACAAGAAATGATCGATTGGGGAATGAGGTGATCAGAGATAAAGTAGGAGTTGCGCCCATTGAGGATAAAATGAGGAAAAATCATCTAAGGTGATTTGGTCATGTGAGAAGGAGACCGAGTGATGCACCGGTTAGGAGGCCGGAACAGTGGAGAAATGATAAAATGGCAAGGGGTAGGGGAAGACTCAAACAAACTTGGATTAGAGTGATTGAAAATGATATGAGTTTACTTGAAGTGTATGAAAGTATGATGTTGAAGAGGCAGGAGTGGAGGGCAAAAACCCATGTGGGAGGTTGATTTTTTTTTTCAACAACCTTTTTACACGATGACATATGAGGATTCATATTAGCCGACCCCAAATTATTTTGGGACTAAGGCTTTGTTGTTGTTGTTGTTGTTTGGATAATTTAATGCATAGATAAGATAATGGATAAAATTAATTAGTGTCATGAACCCCCTTCACATTCTCATTATAGGGTGGAAGTATCTACCTTATAATTAACGTGTCCCTTTAGTATAAATAGGATCCTTGGGTATGGGTTTCTCATTAAAAAAAATAAAAAAATACTGATGATACATTGACAAAAGTGAGAGAGTGTGTGTGGGCGGAAGTCTCCGTGGAAGGAAGAAAGATGAGAGAGAAGTCTTAGAAGATTATAAAGGGCTTAGACAACTTTTAAGGTAAGTACTCCGTTCATTTACAGAATACTCCCTTTGATTTAGACAGAAAAAAAATACTTTAACAAGTTTCAATTTACACCCTTATACTTTATTATAGTTTTCATAATTAAACTTGACTAAAATTTGTTTATAAATAAGTTTATAACTTTTGAGAGTTAGCATTTAGCGACCTTAACATTCTGAAAATTTCAGTTTGACCCCACCCTAAGTCTATAATTATTTATGGGAACCTTCGAGATTGGGAAATTATAAATTAACCCTTAACTATTAATTAACATCATTCTAAACTTTTAATTTAGTAAAAGAGATCAATAAAATATATTGTAACACTTTATATTTGATTTTAGATTTTGGGAAACGAGCTTAGGCGACTTGTACTAATTCAAGTTTTCCTTAAAGTTGCGTAATTGAGGTAAGCGGTTATATGTCCTTAGGTTTATTGATTTCTTGACTCCCTTGGTTAGGATTCCTATGTTTTCTTGAAAATTACCGTTTTCGAAATGTTAAGCTAACCTCAGTTAGCATTTGCTTTGCCTCCTTCGAACTTACGCCTTTCAAATAAATCCTACATTGTTGGCCTTCGTGAAATTAAATTGTTTTCATTAATTTCACACTATTGGTTTTCATATTATTGTATTCGCAAGAGAAAACTTATTTTGTGATTTGTTATCACTTTTTGTTTCTTAAGTTGCATTCATTAAATCGTTATCCTTTCGTTCTATGCATGATCATATTAAGTTAAACCCGTAGTGACGGGGTATTTTTGATTTGGCCTATTAAGGCATTTCACTACTGAGGATTAGTAGTGGGGTGTTCCGGATACACTACTTAGTTTTTGGGGATCTTTGTGAGACATTTGTGCTCTTCGTGGGCTTTAGTGCTCTCTATGGGCTTTTCGTACCCTTTGTGGGTTTTAGTGTTTATTGAGGTCGTTGGACGCTTATATGATCATGCTATATACTATATATGTGATTTGATTATTCGTTTAGTATTTCGTATTGATATTTGTTAAAACTTCGTATTTGAGTTTATTCGCTTCTTTTGTTATATTATATTCTTGGAAATCATTCGTAACCGGTTATTATTTTGCGGTCACCTCTTCTTAGTACCTGAAGAGGTCCGTATAAGATCTTGCTGAGCATTGTTCGCTCACCCCTTCCTTTTCTTCTCTACCTTCCAGGTTAGACGGTTGGACGAAGGCTAGGGTAAACTATTGAAAGTTGAAGATTAGTTATTAAGAATATTTGTAATAAATCTATTTTATCACAGGTGTTGAAACCCTAGACTAATAGGGATGAATAAATTTACTGTGAATAAATTATTTTATAATAAATCTCGAGGTTATTATTTGAGATTAGTTTTTGTTAGATAAGTAATGCATCTAAAATTTGGAACCTGAAATAGGACCGGGTTTTGGGGGCATTCCAGAGTGGTATCAGAGCAGAACCTCGGCCTTAAGGCTTGCGAGCTAGCCCGGGGGTACGATCTATGTATTGATTGACCATGCCAGGAACGACAAGAGTTTGAGTGGGGAGATGTGATATCCCCCATCCCACATCGAAAAAATGTGAAAATTTAGTGTGATATATAGAAGGCTCATACACTACTACTAAGCATCAAATCATCCATTGGACTTTTGGAGGCCTATGATGGGCTGTGGTTGACCCAATTGAGGAGCTGCTTGGTGGGTCAGTGTGTGGTGCCTACGTAGCGGTCGGGCTTCGAGCTCGGGTCGTTACAAATGGTATCAGAGCTTAGGTTTTAGGTCCCGAGGTTTTACAACTAAAGTGATGATTAGAAGAACCTTGACTTAGCATCAGTAGAGAACCTATCTGCATGAAATTAGTCATGCCCTTTCATAAAATTAATATTTTAGTTACTCGTTAGTTTGAGCTTAACTAACTTGAGATTTGATTTATTAGATATTAATGCCTGGAAGAAATTGGGTTGGAAGGAGGCGTCGCTCTGGTCGTGTTTTGCTCAAGGGCCAGGGGCGAATGATGAAGCAAATCAACCCGACAATGCTTTGGCAGTCATTCTACAAGGTTTGACTCAAGCTATCGTTACGGGAATGGGGAAGCGAATCAAGTACAAACTCCACCTTTAGCACCACAAGGCACCAACCCATTATTGAATTTCAAGAAACTTAATCCGAAATCTTTTTCTGGTGCACCTGGTACAATTAGACCGGAACATTGGATAGAGAACATGGAGAAAATATTTGAAACGATGGAGTGCATTGATGTGCAAAGAGTGACATTTTCCACCTTTGTACTAGAAGGTGAAGCAGACCAATGGTGGAAAGCTGAAAAGCGCCGAATCGGGCAGGAAGGGATTGAGGTGTATACTTGGGATATGTTTGTTGAGGCATTCAACAACAAGTATTTCCCTTCTGCTGTACGTGAAAGGAAATTGGTTGAGTTCTTAGACCTGGTGCAAGGAGAGATGTCCGTGGATGAGTATGATACCAAATTTATTGAACTCTCACGCTACGCTTCAGCATTTTTTGAGAATGAGAGTCAAAGGACCCGGGAGTTTGAAAGAGGGTTAAACTCGCAAATTGCATATCGTTTAACTGCCTTGAAGCTCCCAACTTATGCTGAAGTGTTGGATAGGGCCCGACTTGTGGAGTAAGAATCTATGGAGTTTAGGAGGAAGAAGGATGAAAATAAGAGAGGACCGGATGATAACTCAACTCGAGCTCGTGGTCAGTCAAGCCACCAAGGTAGCAATAATGGCAAGAAGAGGGCAACCGAAAATAACTACAATCAATGGAGTTTTCAGCCAAACAAGAATCGGAATTAGACTAGTGAGAGCAATGTAGTGTGCCGGACTTGTGGGGGTAAGCATATGACCAAGGCATGTTATCGTACTACAGGTGCTTGTTTTAATTGCGGAAAGGTGGGCCACCAGATAAAGGGCTGTCTAGAGCCTTTGAAAGAGAGATAGGCAAAGAAAGAAGATGATAAAGAGAAGACTAAGCAGCAAGGAAGAGTCTTTTCCATGACAGCTAGGGGCTGGAGCTTTTAATGATGTGGTGGCATGTACCATTCAATTTGTTTTTGCAATGCATATACTTTATTAGACCCTGGTGCCACACATTCCATAATATCTTCGCGTTTTGCTCGTCGATTGAAATTGTCGGCTAAAAACTAGACTATGAATTAATCATTGATACCCCTATGAAAAAGTTTGTTCCTGTAACTTCCATTCTTAAAGCTTGTGGAATAAGGATTTAAGTGCAGATCTTATTATCATGGATATCCAAGATTTTGATGTAATCTTGGGTATGGACCGGTTAGCAGCCTACCATGCTAAGGTAAATTGCTTTAATAAGGAAGTGACTTTTGGAGTTCAAGGAGAGCCAAAATTTAAGTTCAAAGGTTCTAAGCATGTGACTACACCAAAGATCATCTCTTCTTTAAAGGCGCAAAAGCTCTTGGGGAAGGGTTGTCAAGGAGTCATTGCTAGTATCCTCAATCACAGTAAAGAGGGTGTTGCTTTGGAAACGCTTCCTGTTGTTAAGGAGTTTCCTGAGGACTTGCCTGGCCTTCCTCCAGAGAAATATAGTTCTTTATAGAGTTGGTACCCGATACTGGCCTATCTCAAAAGCTCCGTACCGCATGGGCCCTACTGAACTTAAGGAGCAACTACAAGAGCTGTTGGACAAGGGATTTATTCGTCCAAGTACATACCCTTGGGGTGCTCCGGTATTGTTTGTCAAGAAGAAAGATGGATCAATGAGATTGTGTATTGATTACCGAGAGTTGAATCGGGCCACTGTGAGAAATAAGTACCCACTACCGAGAATTAACGATTTGTTTGATCAGCTGCAAGGAGCATGCTATTTTTCCAAGATAGACCTTCATTTTGGGTATCACCAGTCGAAGGTAAAGGACGAGGATGTTGCTAAAACTGCATTTAGAACCCAATACGGTCACCATGAGTTTTTGGTGATGCCGTTTGGGTTAACTAATGCCCCCGCTGTTTTCATGGACTCGATGAATAGAGTATTTAAGGAGTTTATGGATCGGTGTGTTATTGTATTCATTGATGACATACTAATATACTCCAAGACGAGGGAGGAACGTGAAGAGCATTTGAGATTGGTTCTTAAGATTTTGCGTAAGAAGTTGTATGCAAAGTTCAAGAAGTACGAGTTCTGGTTAGAGAAGGTTACCTTTTTGGGGCATGTGGTATCCAAAAAAGGCATTTCTGTGGACCCTGTAAAGATTGAAGCTGTTATGGGATGGGAGCGGCCGACCACTGTCACGGAGGTGAGGAGTTTTCTAGGGTTGGCAGGCTATTACCGTCGTTTTGTGGAAGGTTTCTCTAAAATTGCTACACCCATGACAAGGTTGATGCAGAAGAACATAAAATTTGTGGACGGATGATTGTGAAGCTAGCTTCCAAGAGTTAAAAAGGCGGCTAGTGTCTGCACCAATCTTAACCTTGCCACGGGAACGGGAAGTTTTGTTGTCTATAGTGAAGCAGTGATGCTTCATTAAGTGGTCTTGGATGTGTATTAGTGCAAAATGGAAAGGTAATTGCTTACGCATCAAGGTTGTTGAAGAATTATGAGAAGAATTATCATACTCACGATTTGGAGTTGGCTGATGTTGTCTTTGCTCTAAAAATTTGGAGACGTTATTTGTATGGCGAGTCATGTGAAATTTACACCGACCATAAAAGCCTTAAATATATTTTCACTCATAAGGAGTTGAATATGAGGCAAAGGAGGTGGCTAGAGTTGTTTAAGGACTATGATTGTACAATTTTGTATCATCCAGGAAAAGCCAATGCTGTCGCCGATGCTTTGAGTCGTAAGCATAAAGGGAGTTTGGCATCTCTTTTGGAAGCTGGAAGTTATGGTTTGAATGAATTTGAACCCTTTTCTATGGAAGTCAAAGTTCGAGGTGATTAGGGATACTTGGCACATTTGAGCATTATTCCGAGTTTGATGGAGAAGGTTAGGGAGACACAAGCTGACGATGAAGAGTTGATGGAAATATTGAAGAATTTGAATGAAGGGGAGAAGTCAGAGTTCCGCCTTGATAAGGAAGGCATTCTCCGCTATGGCTCAAGGATATGTGTGCCATCGGATGCTAAGCTTAGACAAGAAATCTTGGAGGCGGCTCATTGTTCAAAGTTTGCGGTTCACCCCGAAAGTACGAAGATGTACCGAAACATGCGAGATACATTTTGATGGAACAATATGAAGAGAGAAATAGCAGAATTTGTTTCTCGGTGTTTAGTTTGTCAACAAGTTAAAATTAAACACCAGAAACCTGGCGGATTGTTACAGTCTTTACCTATACCCGAGTGGAAGTGGGAACATATCACTATGGATTTTGTCACTGGGTTGCCAAGAACAGTCAAGGGGTACAACGCCATTTGGGTCATTGTTGATAGATTGACCAAGTCTGCCCATTTCCTTGTTGTTCGAGTAACCGACTCTATTGAAATATTGGCAAAGCTTTATATAAGAGAGATTGTAAGATTGCATGAAGTACCAGTATCAATTGTGTTGGATCGAGATATGAAGTTTACATCCAAGTTTTGGAAAGGCCTGCAACGAGCTTTGGTACGAATTTGAGCATAAGTACGGCTTTTACCCACAATCAGATGGGCAATCTGAAAGAACAATTCAGACTTCGGAGGACATGCTTAGGGCTTGTACACTAGATTGGAAGGGAAGTTGGGATGATCATTTGCCTTTGGTCGAGTTTACTTATAACAACAATTTTCATGCAAGTATAGAGATGGCGCCCTATGAAGCTCTTTATGGTCGCAAGTGTCGGTCTCCAACTTGTTGGGATGAAGTGGGGGAAAGACAATTACTAGGGCCCGAGGTTGTTCAAGTCACTGTGGAGAAGATTCAAGTAATTAGAAGAAGGTTGCTTGCAGCACAAAGTAGACAGAAGTCTTATGCAGATAATCGCCGTCGTGAACTTGAATTTAAGGTCGGAGATCATGTGTTTTTAAGGTATCTCCAACCAAGGGGATTATGAGATTTGGCATACGAGGTAAACTTAGTCCTCGTTTTGTTGGACCCTTTGAGATTTTGGAACGTGTTGGTGAAATGACGTATAAACTTGCCTTGCCTCCCATGTTGTCTAGAGTTCATAACGTTTTCCATGTCTCGATGTTAAAGAAGTATGTGTCGGACTCTAATCATGTGATTCAGTATGAACCATTGAAGATTCAAGAAGATTTTAGCTATGAGGAGCATCCTATTCGTGTAGTGGACAAGAAAGAACAAGTTCTAAGAAGGCGTGTCATTCCCTATGTCAAAGTACAGTGGAGTAACCATTCTGAAAGAGAAGGGACGTGGGAACTCGAAAGCGAGATGTGCGACAAGTATCCCGAGCTTTTTGTTTGATCAGGTACGTTATGTTTGGGGATCAAACTTCTTTTAAGGGGGTAAGTATGTAATAACCAGAAAATAAATAATAATTATAAATAGTTAATAATGAGAAATATAATTATTTAATTACTTTGGATAATTCAATGCATAGATAAGATAATGGATGAAATTAATTAATGTCATGAACCCCCTTCACATTCTCACTATAGGGTGAAAGTATTTACCTTGTAATTAATGTGTCCCTCTAGTATAAATAGGATCCTTGGGTATGAGTTTCTCATTCAAAAAAAAAATTATGATGATACGTTGACAAAAGTGAGAGAGTGTGTGTGGGCGAAAGTCTATGTTGTGGAAGGAAGAAAGCTGAGTGAGAAGCCTTAGAAGATTATAAAGGGCTTAGACAACTTTTAAGGTAAGTACTCCGTTCATTTACAGAATACTCCCTTTGATTTAAACAGAAAAAAAAAATACTTTAACAAGTTTCAATTTACACCCTTATACTTTATTATAGTTTTCATTATTAAACTTGACTAAAATTTGTTTAATTAGTTTATAACTTTTGAAAGTTAGCATTAAGCGACCTTAACATTCTGAAAATTTCAGTTTGACCCCACCCTAAGTCTATAATTATTTATGGGAACCTTCAAGATTGGAAAATTATAAATTAACCTTTAACTATTAATGAACATCATTCTAAACTTTTAATTTAGTAAAAGAGATTAATAAAATAGATTGTAATACTTTGTATTTGATTTTAGATTTTGGGAAACGAGCTTAGGCGACTTGTACTAATTCAAGTTTTCCTTAAAGTTGCGTAATTGAGGTAAGTGATTATACGTCCTTAGGTTTATTGATTTCTTGACTCCCTTGGTTAGGATTCCTATATTTTCTTGAAAATTACCGTTTTCGAAATGTTAAGCTAACCTCGGTTTGCATTTGCTTTGTCTCCTTCGAACTTACATCTTTCAAACAAATCCTACGTTGTTGGCCTTGGGGAAATTAAATTGTTTTCATTCATTTCATACTATTGGTTTTCATATTATTGTATTCGCTAGAGAAAACTTATTTTGTGATTCGTTATCACTTTTTGTTTCTTAAGTTGCAATCGTTAAATCTTTATCCTTTCGTTCTATGCATGATGATATTAAGTTAAACAACCCGTAGTGATGGGGTATTTTGATTTGGCCTATTAAGGCATTTTACTACTGAGGATTGGTAGTGGGGTGTTCCAGATACACTACTTAGTTTTGGGGGCTCTTTGTGAGCCATTTGTGCTTTTCGTGGGCTTTAGTGCTCTCTGTGGCCTTTTCGTACCCTTTGTGGGTTTTAGTGTTTATTGTGGTCGTTGGACCGCTTATATGATCACGCTATATACTATATATGTGATTTGATTATTCTTTAGTATTTCGTATTGATATTTTTTAAAACTTCGTATTTGAGTTTATTCGCTTCTTTTGTTATATTATATTCTTGGAAATCATTCGTAACCGGTTATTATATGATCATGCTATATACTAAACTAGTAAAAGCACGTGTTCAAGGACACGTTTTTGTTTTTTTTTTAATTTAAAAATTTTTTATTTTTTTTAAAGGGCAAAATGGAAAAGGGACAACTTAGTGAGGGCAAAATGGGAAATTTGGCGTTTGGTACTGTTCATAGTACTGTTCACAGAAGGTGTAATTTATACTATAAATAAGGAAGGGATGACTAACTTTTGTAGATGAAGTTTTCAAAGAAGCTAAGTGTATTCCCACTCGGGAATTCTGAAGTAGCTGCACAAAGGCCTATAATCAAATCACCGCCTTTTTCCCTGATAGCGGAAGTTGCCAGTCCAGGATACCTTTTAAAGAGATTCAAGCAAATATCTGTGAAATTTAAATGTACACGATCATTAGGGGAGTAAAATAAAGGATTGTAATGAGATACGAACACGTCAAGCTATAAGTATTCACATCATATCATAGAGCTAAAAATGGATCAATGATAAAAAATGCTTTTATTCTTGGATGGAAAAGACGCAGTATTGAGTTGTATTTATGAGGCTAAAGAAGCTTATGTCAAATAAAAGCAATTTTCATTTTATGGAGGAGAGTAAGAGAAAAAATTGTCATTTAGGTGACTTTTATATTAATGCTTTGATAGGGAATACTGTCCCTCAAAATTGTCAAAGACTATGAGTTTTTCTTTAGGGAGCCCAGGACAGTCTTATGAAACCAATAATCTGGACCTGCCCACCTGACTTTTTATCGATGTGGAATTGGTATGGTCCACTTAATAGTAGACTAAAAGTTCAAATGTGCATGTCTTATTGACCATCTTGTGATTCTGGATTAGAGACGAACTACACAGCTGTCCGAAGAGCCCAAGACTCATCCCTTGAGTTGGAGATAAATGGCTAGGACTTTTGAAGGGTAATCAGGTAATTTCAACTTCTAACCTCATGAAAAGAAAGGGCTTTTGTATAACAAAAACCCTAAGTTTTATGAATCAGAGAACCAGCCCAAAATGTCCCGCGGTGGCCTATGCGGCCACATTTTCCTCTAGCCAAATTGTGCAAATTGCTTTTGGGCGGTTAATGCAGCCTACTGCTATGCAATTGAAGCAACTGTATTGGCTCCTAAGTTCCTAACTACTGTGTTTCTCTCTCCAGGTAGCTAAAACCGGGAGCGAGTAAGCACAAATTTGTATATAGAACGATTTTGCAGAAAAAAAAAAAGTTGCTCGACGATAATTTTTAGAGTAGTTGAGTAGTTTGATTTAGGGCCTTACCTAAGTGACCGGCGGCAATTAGCTTTACGATCAAGTTCGGAGCTCCACCACCGGAGAAACAAAACGAAGGGCACACATCTCTCGTCACCTTACAAAGGTACCACACCATCTCCCTCTCCGTCGCCGACACAAGCGGCATCGTCGTACACAGGTGGTACAGCGGCGTATCGTTCTTATCATTCACCATCTCCGCCAAGTAAGGGCTTCTCTCCACCAACGCCTTGGCGGCTTTCACAGTTCCCCTCACCGCAATACAGTGCAGCACCGTGCAACCACTGCCGTCTCGCATTTCAAGCGCATAAGGCGGCATGAGGTTCACGATTTTCTCCACGAACTCCGATCGGCCGTAGCTGGCGGCGATGTGAAGCGCCGTCGCGCCATGGATCGATATGACTGCTGTGATTGAATCGGGATTTTCGTCGATGAAGTGTTTTCCGTTTTTCCAGTCGCCATCTCTTGCAGCTTGGTATAAAGGGAGATAGTAATTTAGGTTTGGCACAGTTGTTCTTCCTCTTCCTTCTTCTGCACAATTTCAAAGGACACGTTTAGGTTTAGGTATTTGGTAAAGTTGTGCTGCAAGTTTCATTTTCTTTTTCGATGATAGCTAAAATTCGATCTCTCTTTTCACTTCCTTTTTTTTTTTTTTTTTGATACCTGTGTTCCTGCCTTCGCCACGGGACTAATCTGGACCACTGTCGGCCCCGCCTCAGTATGGTGGTGGAGGTAAATCGCGGGATGTGCCCTATGCAGCCAGGGTGACAGTACCCCTTATACTCCAGAGCCCCATGGGAGCCCTCCTACAAGACATTTACATCACTCTTACATCAACAATTGGCTGCTCCAGCTGCTCAATTGGCTGCTCCAGAGCAATGCTGCTTCCTTAACTGCACGAATGTGCCCCGGGGGGCTCCAAAGGACCCTGAAACCCAAGAAAGGAATTAAACCACAGAGATTCCCCTTGAGGGGAATCGAACCGGTGACCTCCCCTTCGGGAAGCCACCAACATACCATTGGGCCAAGGCCACTTTGGTATCCTTGCTTCGGAAAATCTTTAAAAAATCATTAAAGTAACTTTCTAAAGATAAAATCAATACAAACAAAGGAAAATGAGGAAAATATTTTTCGGAAAACAACTTTCTTAGTTAAAGGTAAGAAAGTCATTTTCCTTAGAAATCAAGCTCATTTTCTATTGACCCGAAAAATATTTTTCGTTGACTTTCGAAAAATGTTTTCCCCCAAACAAATGACAAACGGAGCCCTACTGTTAATATTAGTGGCACTACTAGTGATAGCATACATTTGGATCATAAAATTGTTTGTTCTTGCAAATCCTAGGCCAATATTAGTGGCACTTCTAATAATGGCATCCGAGCGAATTCGAAACTTACGAGATTTCTCATTTTCTTAATTATGTCACATACAAATTTTATAATTTCAAATATTATTACATATCAACGGTCAAAATTAACACATACAAAAATAACGTCATATTGATTAGTTTTAATCAAAACAATTGAATTACGTCGATATTTAAGAAACAATTTTAGTACGAAGCTAACAACAGGAGAAAACGCTCATTACTGACTCACACACATATATATAGCTGGATAATTTTGTATATTATCTTGAGCAGGTTGAGGTGATTCAACGGAGATATTTGGATTGTAATGGTCGCCGTGAAAGATGAAGTTGGAGTCGGGTTGGGATTGTGTGGAAGGTTGCTGAGGAATGGGGAAGGTCGCCATTTGCATTTCCAGGCTCTGCAAATTAAATGGACTTTCTGGAGATACTTGCTAGCTAGCTAGCTCAAAATACATTAATAAGTTCAAAATTTATTCAAACCAACCTTCCTAGTAATTTGGTTTGAGAAGACGTTAACTTTGTCTTTTGCTCTTACTCTATCCGTCCGACTCTGGTCCCATTCTCCGTCCGACTCTGGTCCCATTCGTAAAAACATAAACTCCCGTTCGAAAAAGCATAAAATAAAATTGGTTTTGCACGAAAATTAAGAAAAGTGTATGATGGAATAGTTGTTGTGAGTATAAAAAGTAAGATAGAAGAGAGAAAGTGGGGTTGACGATAGTAAGTGAATAGTTATTGTGAGTATGACAAGTGGGTCTCATGAATAAAATAATTACTCCCTCCGTCCCAATAAGTGCTTCACCCTTTTGGGTGGGCACGCAAATTATGGAAATGGGAGGGAAAAAAAAATGTTGTGAGTGTAATTTGAAAATAGAAGAGAGAATTAGTGGAGGGAATAATAAATTATAATTGCGTTGTGAGTATTAAAATAATGTAGAAAAGAGAATGAGCGGAGGAAATAGTAAAAATTCTTTGCCAAAAAAGGAAAGGTGAAGCTTCTAACGGGACGCCCTTTTGGGTAATTAGTGAAGCTTTTATTGGGACGGAGGGAGTATTAAAAAAATATATTTTGAGAGCGTGTCTTTTTAAATGAGTCACTCAAAATAAAAATTTGTGCATTTTTGAGTGAGACGTAGGGAGTATTCATTAGGTAACCCCCTCCCCATCTTCTCCGATCATTTTACTAAATTCACCCTCCCATCATTTTACTAAATTCATCATTTTTATCAATTTATTTTCTTTCCAACCACTATTGCCTTAGGTAACTCCCTCCCCATCTTCTCCAGTTAACAACTCCGACAACCATCAACTCCAACAATTTTTTTATTATTATTTTTACGTAGGAGACCTCTACGGCTACCAAACAACTGAGAACTTAACTTATCAGTAAATTCCCAGTTGTCAAATAAACTAATAAGAACACGATTAACTTCGGCGACCACCAACTCCGTTGACCTCTCCGGCGATCAAACAAATGAGAACTGTTCTCAGTTGTCAACTAAACTCCTAAAAACACGATTAACTTCGGCGAGCACCAACTCCGGCGACCACCAATTCCGGCGAGCAAACAACTGAGAACTTAACTTATCCGTAAGTCACATCTATCAGAGCAAGTCTTGAAGAGAGCAAAATTCTCGTTCGGCATCGGTTTAACACATCAGTCTTTCGAGAATTGCGTAGTTTCTTTTAAATTTATGCCCTTGAAATAATATTCAAGGAATTTGAGTGGTCTAAAGATGTTGGATTTTATTCAGAAAATTGTGGATGTCAGTTGCGTACAAGCCATGGGCTTTCATGCACACATGAACAGGTAATATATTTCAATAAAGGTCGTCCTATCCTACTTAATTCAATCGATAAGTTTTGGAGAAAGCTTGAATTATTACCGTGCACATCTATAGAAGATGATGATTTTGGTTGCGAACTTGAGCTACAAATGTTCACTGCACAATTCAAAAAGCAGTCAAGATCTCGTAATTCAGTTTTCTTAGAAAGTTGAGGGAGATAGAAGCACACTCCTCCTTGGTCATCTCCTTCCATACCCCGCCTACGAGCTTATATACCCTACGGTTAACACTACAGTACCCATACCAAGCCCATGGTTCACAACTGAAGGTCCTAGCCATGGCGGAGTTGAAAGAGAAAGCGGAAATTAAACCTAAAAGCGAAGGAATAGAGGGGTACCGTGGTTAAATTGGTGGAAAGGGGCATCGAAGACAAACCGAAGAGCTTGAATGCGCCTGGGAAATCGACAATCCGATCTTGCTGCTTGCTTAAGATTTGGGGGTTTGTAAAAAACCAAAAAGGAAAAGAATTTTTCTTTTATACCTGGTTCTAATCCGTACCTGAATTGGAAGGGGTTAGGGGATACAACGGTTATTCCCCACAATTAATGTCAGCACCGTTTTCCAAGCAGTTGTCCAAGCGTCAAACGGGGTAATCATTACAAAATTTCGGCGCTTCAACAGATCTAGCCGTCAAAACAGTTAATGGTCGAGATTGAGCCACGTCATCCTGATCGACCACCTAGCAGTTAGAGCATCTATTTACGACCTATGGGGATATTTTACAAACAAAATTTTCATAGCTTCATGGTCGACAAAGTCAACTCAGAAAATTGGGGGTCACTGAACGGAATAAAAATGACTGGCTAGGCCCAGCGAACAAGCCCAGTTATTCAAGACATTATTGCCACCATATCCTTAGTGGGTCGACCCAATTATTATAAAGGCCCACGACCCAGCATATAAAATCAGTCGACCTAGCTCATTGTCCGACCTCCTTAGTCCCGACCTAGCTTTGTACGACATACGATCCATTTCTTATACGGGTATCATTCGGCTATGTCATTCAGTCAGGTCGACCTAGACCCAAGCAGGCGACCTCAACCTACAAGGCGTACGTCGACCTATAGAGTCATAACGTGCCTATAATTCTTTCTATAACAGTATTCCTACAAATCAGAAATTATTTACGTACACGATTGTATCCACGATCTGATCCGTGATTCTAGGGATTTCGGGCAATCCTACTACAACTATAACTCATATTGAAGCCTATAAATACCTTACAACATCAACGATTTAAAGGTAATTGCTATTTGTTATTCTGAATATCTCTTGTTCATTATAATTTATTAGCTCTAAACACCATACTTACTCTCACGCCCGAGTGTCTAAGCCGGAGACCATTCCGGCTAGTCGTGGGTTCCGTGTTTCATGTCAAAAGCTAGGAGATCAGTCTTGATTGCTGGACGGAGGCTGATTCAACACGTTTCTTGCGGCATCAAAATGAATTTTTAATTTCTTTAATTTTAAATATTAATGAATGTAAAATTATTTAATTAGGACTCATTTTGCATAATTTTTTTTTATTAAAATAAGAAAAAAAGTTATTAAAATTACCTTAAAAAATTAAAATTTCAATATATGTAAGTCTAAAAAAATAATAAAATTATTTAGCTAAATATATAATATAAACTATAAAATATATTCAAAACATAAAATAATAAATTAAACTCCAATTTTTAAATCTAGAAGACTAGTATATATATAGGGGTCAATATAATTATTACTACCACTTTTTAGAAGATTAGGTTGAAAAAGTCAAAGGTTGAAAAAGTCAAAGGCTAAAAAAAATAAAGAAAAAGCTTCATTATTGATTAATGATAACTTTTCACAATTAACAATGTTAGTTTAGGATATCTAGGTTATTTGCACATTATTTTAATAAAAAAAATGTGCAAATAGTAGGACCCATAAATGTGAAATTACTTTTTGATATTTTTTCTCAATTCACGAAAAACAATAAAAAAGTAGTGTATATAGAATTGAAGTAGTGGGAATAGAAATTTCCCACCATTATTTGTACTATGTTGTTAGATTTTTCTTTACTTTCCTGTTAGTCTTTGCTATTTTTGAATTTCTCTTAAATTTCTCACTTCTTCAATCTGTTTTCCACTGCTCTCATACACTTGACGTGCAATTAGCTGAAGGCAAACCGTCATTTAGCCACTTTTGTTTTATATCAAATACTTTACCACTGTATTGCTTATCAACTAATTTCTTGAAATTCTTCTCAATCTGAATTTCTGAGAATTCGAGGCATGAATATTTGTGATACAAAAATAGTAAAAGTAGTTAAATTAATAGGGATCAAGATAGCTGTTGCTAATTAATTATTAAGTGTAAATTAAAATATTTGTGATTTGTAGCGGGTTCCATTTTCTTTTTAAAATTAAACATCCAAAGTAGTAATCTGATCTAGGCTTTCCTATGTAACTCAGTTGGAAGTAAATTAATGAGTAACAAAATTGATACTGATTTTTGAGTAATAACAAGAAAAAGGTCTAGCCAAAAATTAACATCTTGCGACAATTTTGACTGAGCCAAAGTCCAATGTCACAATATTATCTATTATTATTCAGTCTCAAACAAAAAATTGAATACTTCAAGCCAAAAATGAGCATAATCTTACAAGTAAAAACAATTTCTTTAAAAAAGTTGACTAATCAACGACACCAAGGATATAACTATGTAACAACTTTTCAAACAGAATACATGAAGAAATGGTATACATGTATAAGCTACGAGAACAAACATTCCTTCCTCCTTACTGAAGTCGAAAGATACCCAACGAAGATATAATCTTTATATTGCACATGTGAAAATGTCCGGAAGGAACATCTTTCTCGTTTCAACGAGGAAGAGGAAGACGAAGATAGAGAGGAACAGGGTTGTAAGGATTGGGAGGGGAATCCCAAACAGAGAATGCACTTGTACAGTTCATCCATTTCATTGTCATCTCCGGATAATGTCTGTCCAATACATCTTTCAAGCTCTCTGTACTGTTTACCCATTCTAGCCCTTTCTTCGTATATATCTCCTCTTTAAAATCACTCGTAAAAAATCTATCTCCCTCCAACCTCCTGCATTTCCATCCGTGCCAATCATTAATCAGAAACACGGAAAAATAATAATGTCCAAGTATATAGCTAAGTAAATGATGATTTATGTACCTTGATGCCATAACAAGGAATATAATGAAAGCGGTCTCACTAATAGCAAACCCTTTGATTTTCTTTTCTCCCATCAGACCAACTAATAGATCGAGAGCCTCAACGTTATCACCATAAACCTCACGAAGGGTGTTGATCGCTTCATTATCATCCGTCAGATCTTCCCACTTGGAGATGGGAATCAGAAGGAGAGACCTGCGAAAATCATTGTACCTAGCAACGTTCCTCTCCCTGTCCCTGTAAACTGTAATGTTATAATTAAAGAGTCATTATCAGCTCCATACCATATTAGTTTAAACAAAATCACACTAATGTAATACTCCCTCCGTCCCAAATAGATATCCCATTTTTTCTCTTGATCAATAGCAAAAATGGACATTCGGGACGGAGGGAGTATTATTAACCAAAGATCAATTACTTTCAAGTGCAGGTAGGTCAACACGGTCAGCTCTTTCTTTTCCATCTGCATCTTGTGCAATAAGCTCCCTAAAAAACATTGGATAATTCCATAGCTCAAGCGCGCCACAAGCTTGGTGGCCCATTGACACCATTTGTCTTGTAAATCCATGTTCAGATAAGGCCTTCTCGCCTTGTAGACCGACCAACTTAGCCATGTCAGCCCTGCATAAATTTTACATATACTATCATTAATTCAAATATTTGGATAATTTGCCGTTGAAACGAACAGGTCTAAATATTGCAAAATGTAAGAGGTCCAGGGCAGTACTTTTGGGTCAACTTTGGGGACTTATTAGGTCCTGGTGCTGAGTTAATATCGCGTAGCTGAAGGTGATCAGGTAGGAGGGAATGCATCCTATAAACGCTGGCAAATTCTTCAGTCAATGAATATGGTACCCCATGATTATTAGGCTTACTTAGACCTACCAAACCTCCCACAGCAGCACCTCCAACGTGTCCGAATGTTTCCTTAAACTTTTTCCCTAGTAACCCATACCTGTAGCCCATAAATTTAAATTCAGAAAAAGAACAATGGATATACAAAATGATCTTTGATTGTTGATAATTTTCTGGTTTAGAGAAAAATATTTACCAGTTGGCTCGCATGCCAGCAAGTAAAGTATCAGTCCTAAGAAGCTCAACGGTCCAATCGATTGTGTGAATCTTTGCAATCACTGCAGATGTGACTAGTCTTGCATGATGATACAATTCCTCGTCGCCAAGTCCAGGATATTCATTCTTAGGAAATGAACAAAATAGTATTGATTGGTTAATTAAATTGTAGGTGATTTATAATAAAAGGAAATAATTTTTTGCTACACAACTTTTGTGTGTGACTGGGCAATACCTTCAAGGCATCACAGACAGCATTATGCTCCAATACGAAGAGCGCCTGCAAAGATGAAACTCCAATCCAACTGTTGCGTATGTCACCAGAGATGGCATAACCATCTTGGTCATGATGAAGAAGGCCGTTTTCTGATATTTTTAGCTTCCCATCTTTAAACGTCCTCACTTTTTGCAGATTCTGCGAGTTGTTTCCATAAATTACGCTTCCGTCCCTGGTGATTGAATTGAAGGACCAAACAAGAAAACACAACAGCATATCTAAGTTCTTGTAGCTGATAAAATCCTTAAAGATACAAAAATGTATATAGTTTTATATTTAGTCCGTACCACCAAGATGTTCGATTGTTGAGATGGCCAGTCTTGATTTCATGGTTTCCAGTAGGAGCTTCTTTAGTCTGATAGAACTTGAATGACTTTAGGGGGCACTGACTTGCAACTTCTTTAGGTGCAATTAGCTCGATCTACAATTTATTAAAATCCCATATTGAACATGAGAATCAGTTTCAGATACAAATTTATTCGTAAGTCATAATTTATGGAGTTTACGAGCTGAGATTTACCTGCTGAGTATCCTCCATGTGATCAATCCAATCATGTGTCATGAACTGTATCCAAGAGGCTGCAATCATGTTAAATTGCTTCCCCGTGTCAATGAACTTTCTCCTCTGCAAAAGTTTGGTGGCGACAACTATAGGGTCTGGTTGCATCAGCTAGTCCATTAAAAGAACAAAAAGAAAACACACGGAGAAAATCATTAGGAATGAATAAAATGAATAGGAGCTGGCTCTGCTCGCCCTTCATTTCGCTAATAATCAAGAAAAAAACTTTTAAGTATAGTTATACCTTAGTATTTTGATCAACGGGAAGCATGTTCCTGCCAAACAAAGTTTCTTGACTGCCTGCATCTACATTGGAGGGATCATTATATTTACCATCAGGCGTTCTGTAAGGAGGAACACGAGAACTGGTCCCACCAACTTGATCATTTCTAGCCGGCCCGACATTGAACAAGTTATATCGTTCATGAAGACGCCTACGAATACCTAGATAAGCCAGTCCAAACACCACAGGTAGGCGGTGCCACAGTATTCCAAGCTTATCTAACGTATAAATAACCTGGAAAAATTATATATTATCAACAACATGATGAAATAATATTGGTAAATGGAATGTATTTGATAAAGTAGTAATGTGCGTACAAGAAATAGAAGGCTGTCGAAGAGAGTCATTCGTGCTAAAACATCATGAAAGTCTTTCTGAATCAAATACATGAGAAGGGTGGCCATAATGAATAATTTTCTGATGAACTTGTTAGAATATGTAGGGGAATTTATATAGAATGGCGCTCAAGTCTTCGGATCATATGTTGATTCAATAAAATCCAAACAACCAAGGACAACTAGGAGTAAGAATGCGTGCGTCCGCTTCTAGTTCCTGAAACGTGAATATATTAAAACTAGTCTAACACCCGTGCGTTAAACGTACGATCAAAAAACTTAAATAAATTACAAGAACTGAATTAAAAAAATTCACTATAGATATAAAGACCAATTTTGAATAATCTACCAACACTCTTGCTGCTCCGAGCCTCCAAATCAAAAACTGACTTCAAACTTCGGCAATTCTCATCCTCATCCCCATCCCTAGCTCTCACTGTCACTACCAGAAAAAGGTCATTTAGCGACGGAAATTTCCGCCGCTAAAATTAAATTTCCGTCGCTAAAAATAATCACCGGCGGAAAAATTTCGTCGGTGGTCCGCCGCTACTGCACTGTCGCGGTGCTCGACGGGTCAATTTCCGCCGGTATTTTTATTTTACCGACGGAATTTAATTCCGCTCGGTGAATTAATGGTTTCAATGACGGAAATTTCTACGCTAAATTAATTTAATTTAATTAAATTTTCATTTCAGCGGAAATTTCCGTCAGTCGTAATCAAAATTAATTTAATTAAATTAATTTCAGCGGCGGAAATTTCCGTCGCTGTAATAAAAATTAAATTAAAATTAATTAATTTCAGCGGCGGAAATTACCGTCGCTGAAATTATTTAATTTTAATTTAAATTTTATTACAGCGACGGAAATTTCCGCCGCTTAAATCAAAAATTAAATGATTATAGCGGCGGAAATTCCGTCGCTGAAATAAAAATTAATTAAAATAAATTAATTTTAGCGACGGAAAATTCCGCCGCTGAAATTAATTTATTTTAATTAATTTTTATTTCAGCAACGGAATTTCCGCCGCTATAATCAAAAATTAAATTCGCTGTAAAAAAAATTTATTGAAATAAATTAATTTCAGCGACGGAATTTTCCGTCGCTGATTCTGAAATAAATTAAAAAAAATAATTTAAAATATCAATAAATCAAAATTTTTTGTACCTGATATAACATTTCAATTTATAAAACTAATACTATAAAAACTAAAAATCAAATATCAGCGTACCAAATAAAAACTAAATATCACCGTACCACCGTACCAATTCGGGAGGGAGAGGGGGAGAGGGGGAGAGGGGGGAGGGGGAGGGGCTCCCGCGGGTACCAAATGTCTCAAATATTTACAAACAAGTATAAATTAATACAAAAATGTCTAAAAAGTCCGCAATCAACTCCTGGGAGGCCGGAAATTACCCCGGAAGTCCCGGCCGAGATGAGCCATCTACAGCGCCAATTGTCTTTGAGTCTCGCATGTTGTCTTTGAATCTCGCATGACGCCGATCATTCTCCTCCCCGCATCTGCGTCTCCGAACCGCCAAAGCCTCCGCAAGCTTTGCCCGCTCGCGTTTCTCCTCCTCCAACGCAGCCTCCAGAGTGTCAACCCTGGATCATACGTGGGCGGGGCATCATTTCGCCGACGGCCGGCCGACGCCGACGGGCATTGCCGCCCGTAATCCTCCATCCCTAACACTCGGGCCTCTCTTCGATGTCCCTCGAGGTGACCGGAGTGCCAAACATCGTGCACGAAGGGGATGGGCTCACGGGAGGCGTTCCTTCGGGGAACAACGGCGGCTTGATATGCACTGTCAAAATAAAACAAACAATTATAATCATATACACAATGTAAGGTACATAAATAAATTTACATATTCAAAATCAAGTCATTTAATGATAGTTTACTTACAAAGGCATTAGCAGGATCGATCGTCAACCCATTGCGGAGGTTGATCGGCGCCAGTAATTACGAAGACGGGGTCGCAGCACCCCAACCCGGGACCTAACGCGTGTCCCGAGCTTGAGAAGCCCAAACTAAGAAATCCCATCTTAGATTTTCAAAAACTTTTATTTCACATTTAAAAAGAAAACCACTACTCAACTTCCAATTTAAAATCAACCGATAATATCTTCATTAGGAGAAAATTCCACAATAACTTCTAGAAACCATAATCTAATAAATTACATTGAAAACTCCCAAAATAACTTTGTTTACAAAAGAGTTTATGTACAACTTTTTAAAAGAGTAATACTTAATAAACACTCCCAAACAACCAACTCCTATACTTAACCCGACAAGTCCCAAAAGCAACAAATGTCCACAATTTCATCCCGCCTCACCGGTTCAGGTCACCTGTCTCAAGACAATCTAAAGCAAGAAAAGGGAAGGGGTGAGAATAAATCTCAATAAGCTATTATGAATGCAAAGAAGATGCCAAACAATATGCAACACATAACATGGTAACACATAACACATTATGAAAGCGGTAAACACCTTACGTTACCTCATTTTACCTTTCCCGTCTCGAACAATAAGTCGTACAACGTGGAGTGAAACTCCTCTCTTTCGTGAACCGCTCCAACACATTCACCGCTTATAGGACTCATACTCCAGAGATCCATATAAGAAAATCGAGATACTAAATCGTAGTATCCAACAATAATACCGCTATCTCGTAAAGCTTTTGGCTTAATACATAAGCATTCCCCTAATCACCAAATCGCAATGTCAGAAGGCTTTCGCTCAATACAAGCCGCTAGCACACCCACTCAGGGCCACATAGGGAAAGGTCACAGTATAATGAACCTTCAATCACTTATAGAACAAATCAATAATTGATTGAATTCCATTATACCCCCTGAATCACATATATACGTTCAAGCACATAATAGATACTTGAAATAAATCCACAATAGGGATAATAACATAACAACATGGTAATGTATACTCATGTTAAATCAATACCATAGTGCAACATTCATTTAATACACTATGCATAATCCATCAATGAATATGAACTCAAGTAAGGTATCCATATAACCACATAATCCACACCGGGATACAATATAATCAACATGCCAGATAATCCACAACTAGGATACCATATAATCACCATGCCAGATAATACACAACTGGGATACCATATAATCACCATGCCAGATAATACACAACTGGGATACAATACAACCATATACCAAATAATCCACAATTGGGATACAATATATTGATGTAACACATATACATTTCTAACCAACACAATAGTGTGATTATAGTCTCTACACTGTTCAACTAATCACCAAGGTATAGGAGCAAGTAAGGCCACTCTAAACAATAAACCATTCATACGAAGTCATTACTCAACCTTGAATAATATTAATAAAAGTTCAAGACCTACTTCCCAAGTTGAACCACTTTGGTGAAGTCACAAATCAAGCTTATCCACCATTTTCTAATTAATATTTAACTATTCCCAATATTCCATTTTTACCAAATAAGACATCATGGCCTAGCCAAGGTATTCTACTTTAACTTAGATTAAAAAGGATTAATTCCTATCCGAGTTGGACTAGGTTCTACTAATTTATAATGGTTGGGATTCAAGCCACGAGGTTATTGGTGAAAATCAGCAAGAAAGGAAACTGGGGAGATTCTGGTGACATGGGCGACCGCCCAAGTCACCATGGGTGACCGCCCAAGAAGGAAGAAAAGGTAACCCAAAGGCTGGTCACATGGGCGGCCGCACAAGCCCCCTATGGGCGACCGCCCAAGCCACTTTCCAGCAAAACTCAGAATTCAAATTCCTTTTCACATAAACTCTTTTTCCCTTTATAATCTTTCTTATTTTTATAAATACCAAAAGGATTTTCTAACTTTACAAACCTCATTTTCAATCATTTAAACCCCAAATAATATAACCCTAGGTCATTTACCACTTGATTCTCCACCCATTTCACTACCACATTTCAAGTTTAACCTTCTTAATCTAACTTAATCCATTTTCTTACACTCTTGATCATCTTCCTTAAACAACAACATCATTCTATAACATAAACCAATTTCTTAACTCCAAGAAGGTTTCCAAAGCATCTAATAATCATTTTAATAACAATAACAACACCAAATAATTCATGAACATTAAATAGAAGAGAAGATCATAATAACCCCATTCAAGTCATTAACATATTACTCCCATTATACCCTCATTCTTTCAACTTAGGCCCCCATCTCATAACTAAAATCAATTCAACCTTAATAATCCATTTTAATCCATTAACATTATTTAAAATTTCCAAAATCCTTTTCTTTCATCAAAGCATTCATTAGCACATAAAATGGCAATTATAAGAAGGAAGTCATAATAACTTACCTAGCAAATATGGAATGGATTAAGGATCTTCTTAGTTTGATGTGCTCCTCTCTTCACCCCGAACACGAAAGTACACTTGGATTGGAAAATGGAGAAGAATTGACTTCTCTAGGAACTTGGAAGTGAAGGTCTTCAAGAAGTAGTTTCCATGGGGAATTATTGAAGAATGAAGAAGAAGAGAATGATAAAGTGAAAGTAAGGAGGATGGAGTATGGGAAGGAGGAAGAAGTATGGGAGGGTATGGGGAGAGTATGGTAACCTTTTGACTAAAGGGAGGCAAAGATGAGGGAAATCTATACTTATAGTATATTAAAGTAGGCCAAACTTGATAAGGTGTTGCCACATAAGCCAAAAAAGGTGATTCTTGCATTCTTAGGCTTCCAACTCATTCACCCCCTAATTAATTTGTGATGCTTTGAATTCTCCCTAATAGCTATTAATATTCATAGTCTCTAATAGTTATGTGAATGGTTACTTCTTACATATAATTAGTAGTAGTTAAAGTTTTATATTATCTATTCAATATTTCTATAGTTAAATTTATACTTTTTGAATAATAAAAGAAGATATATATTTCTTATATGAGTGTCTTCTAATAGTTAGTAGTACTAACTCATACTTATATATATAGAATAGAAGTATACATTAGGTATGTTGTGCATTTAAAGGTGTGACTTTTGACTTTTCAACTAATCAAACTTTATTAATCAAATAATATGATAAAACTAAATACACTTCAAGTTGGTGCATGAATTACATTAAAAGTGTGACTTTTCAATTGATCAAATTTCATTAATCAAATGATAGGATAAGACAAAATGCATTTCAAGTTAGTGAATGAATTACAGTAACTACACCTAAATGAAATAAACTAATAAAGAATATGAAAGAATATATATATTTATTTCAAACATATTTTTTGTAATTCTCCATTCAATACCTACATTAGCTTGAAGATGAATGGACCTAAATGACTCTTCATTTTGGGATACATATGATCTTTTCACGGAATATATAAAATTAAAACGGAATATTGTGTTTATTGTCGTATGACATGAAAGACTTTCTCCTACTTCTCTTCTTCTTTATACATTAATGTCAATTATTCAATTTCTTTTAACATTCTATTTCTCAGTCTATGTATATGGTTTAATTTAGCTTTTACTAATTTCTCACAATTTTTTTTTATTTCTTTTCCTTTAGGTTGGGAAGATAGTTCTTGGACAAATTTTGATGAGAAAGAATACATTAGATTGATTGAGAAAAATTGCATCATTTGAGTAAGTTTCACCTCTATAATTTTTACATATATTATCTCATTGGATTTCCGCTTATCATTTTATTTTACTATTACCTCCGTCCAAAATAAATATACTCATTTCTCACAATTTTTTTTTTGTTTCTTTTTCTTTAGGTTGGGAAGATAGTTCTTGAACAAATTTTGATGAGAAAGAATACATTAGATTGATTGAGAAAAATTGCATCATTTGAGTAAGTTTCACCTCTATAATTTTTGCATATATTATCTCATTGGATTTCCGCTTATCATTTTATTTTACTATTACCTCCGTCCAAAATAAATATACTCATTTCTCACAATTTTTTTTGTTTTTTTTCCTTTAGGTTGGGAAGATAGTTCTTGGACAAATTTTGATGAGAAAGAATACATTAGATTGATTGAGAAAAATTGCATCATTTGAGTAAGTTTCACCTCTATAATTTTTGCATATATTATCTCATTGGATTTCCGCTTATCATTTTATTTTACTATTGCCTCCGTCCAAAATAAATATACTCATTTCTCACAATTTTTTTGTTTCTTTTCCTTTAGGTTGGGAAGATAGTTCTTGGACAAATTTTGATGAGAAAGAATACATTAGATTGATTGAGAAAAATTGCATCATTTGAGTAAGTTTCACCTCTATAATTTTTGCATATATTATCTCATTGGATTTCCGCTTATCATTTTATTTTATTATTACCTCCGTTCAAAATAAATATTTATTTGTTCTCTTCATCAAAAAAACACAATATATTTATTTTAAGACGGAATAAGTTTGATTTTACTTTACCCACCAAACTTCTTAGGTATGTGAAGTACTTAGATTCATTTATACAAATTCGTTATAGAACCTGAAAAGGTCGACATAATTTTTTTTTTTTATTGATTTGAATATTACCAATTGGTTATTTTTATGATATTTGTTATTTGAATTTAGTTCTGATTTGAGTTTAAAAAATTATTTTACATTTTGGTGAGTTATCCTTTTAATTGCTATGTCTATATATTTGCTTTTTTTATCATAATTTTATTTGAGAGTTAATTTTGGTCTTCGTTGATGTTTTATATATTTTGATTATGTTTTACTAATTAATTTTAATTTATTCTTTATCTTTTACTCCAGATTATGTTTTGGAGTTGTTGATTTTAATACAAATTATGTATATATCAATGTAATACAATTTCAAGTATTAAGTTGCAAAAATGAGTTACCAAGTTATATGAACTTCACATCCATTTTCAACTAGAACTTTTTCTTATTTTTATGTTATTATAATTTTTTTTCTTAAAATTTTTATTGTTTAGTGATCCAATTTTGTGGATGAAAATATATAATTTACTTCATTTGTCTTTATATACTTAGAGAGGCAATTATTCAATATATTTAATTTATAATTTTTATTATAAATATCAACATAATTATATAAATTAAGTTTGTATAGACACATATACACTTTCTATCCCACCATATGAAACTTTACAAAAAGTCCTCTCCATATTTATAAATTACTGATTGATCCATGAAAAAATTATTACTTTATACTATCAAGATAATACTTAATGAAAAAAAACCACTCATATAAATTACTGATTGATCCATATTTTTAAAAAAAAAATTTATGTTATAAATCTTAAAGAAAGATGAATGAGTGGTTGACTTTGGATCATCAAAAGTCTTTTATTTATGAATCAAATTAAATTAAATTACAACATGCAATAAATATATGTTCATATAATAAGTCCTAAAAGATGCAAACTAATTTTAATGATTAATTGAATATGATAAGTCTTTTAAAATCAAATGTTAGATCCACTATGAATTAATTCTACTTTAATTATGCAACAAGTCTTTAAAGGACATGAATTATAAGATGACTTAATATTTGGATTATCAAAAGTCTTTACATATAAATTGAATTAAATTTAAAATTAAAACATCTAATAAATATATATGAATATAATAAGTCTAAAAAGATGAAACATTAGAAGTGTAACTTAATTTAAAGGAACTGAATATGAAAAGTCATATAAAATTCAAAGATAGATTCATTATGAATTAAATATTTTTTTAGTGTTATAAATCTTAAAGGGAGATGAATGAGTAGGTAAATTAATATTTTGTTTATCAAAAGTCTCTTAATTATGAATTAACTAAATTAAAAGTTAAAACATTTAATAAGTATATATGCATATAATAAGTCTTAGAAGATGGAACATTGGACAAAAAAAGTTTTTTGACTACCAAAATTCTCTTATTTTAAATTTAATTAAAATGAAATAAATATAGTATGATACGAAATTAATGTTAGATCATCATGAAGAATGAAGAGGCAAACTCATCATGCTTTAAAATAAGTAAAACAATATACTCCCTCTCTTCCACCTCACTTGATCGTTTCACTTCACTTGAGACTTCTCAAAATGACAATCTTTTTATAATTTTATATTTATTCTGTCTCAACCATTCATTCTCTCTCTTCATTTTTTACCATACAATTTTTTCAACTAGCCTACTATTAACCCACTCATTCTCTCTCCATCTCTCTTTGTTTTCTACCACACATTTTCTTTATTTTATTTTTTTTCCTTAATTATTGTATCCACCTCTTAGGTATTAAGTGAGGTGGGATCGGAGGAGTAAGTGGTAACAAATTAAATATATTATGATAAAATAAAGTCATAAACATTTTTTTAAAAAAATAAATTTAAAAGTACCCGTGTAGAAAAACAATTAATGTGGTAATAACTAAAGAAAATCTCTCAAAAAATGACTAATAATAAATTAAAAAGTATCCCGTGCGTAGCACGGGTTTCATCCTAGTAAGGAGAGAAAACATGGCCCCCCATACCATTTAATTAAAGGCTTTCCACATTTTAAAATAAAGCCCCTAAATGCTCAAGAAATGAAATGAACCCCTTTACTTCATTTCTCCTACACAAAGAAGCCTAACTACCCACATTTTATTTATTTATCCATTTCTATTATTATACTTCTCCCAAGAACATTATTTTATTTACCAATCATTTCATCCTAATATAAGAAATCAAAATGAACACAAAATTTTAACAATAATATTAAAAGCATATAATATGATGCTAAAATTGGTGCCTAGGGTTAGGGTCGTTACATGGGTGCTAGCGTAAACATCCACAAAACTGATATTCGGACCATACTCCCTTTCCTATAAATAAAATAAGCGAGATTATTACTTTGAAATTGTATAAATGCAACATTTAAACTGATTTAAAAGCATGCATACACTACATTTACACTAAAACTATGGATTTCATAGCATCAACATGGCTCCCAGCTAACATACGTACATAAAATGAGAGTCGTTCTCATCCACAACTATCAAAACCCTATCTCATCTTAGACCAAGAAAGACAGAGCAAACAAGTTCTCGACTGCTTGAGCAAAGGATAAGACAGAGCAAACAAGTCCCCCAATTTTTTCAATCTCCACCTTCCATTTATTTAAGGAAGATCCTGATTGCAGAATCTTCCTCATGAGCTTGAGTAAATGGAATGTGAAGATTGAAAAAATTGGAGGAAAGTTCTGTTTTCTCTTCACTGGTGTTATACTGTTACCTTGTTTTTACTTGTGACCGTATAACATCAGTGAAGAGTAAAACAGGCAATGTCACAAACATGGCTGTGATGTTTGAGATCCTTAGAGAGAAGAGGCTCTATCTTTCTTGATCAAAGATGGACGGATTTTGATAGCTGTGGGTGAGAAAGGTTCTCATCTTATTTATATTTTAAGATGTTAACCACCAACCACAATACCCTAAGGTGCATCTAAAGAATCCCACTACCACCATCACTACTACTACCACCACCACTACGTACTACCACCACCACTATTACCACTACTACCGCTACTACCACCACTACTACCACTACTA